>PISX010000688.1:0-249009 GCA_004024625.1 Mellivora capensis
GGGCGCTTTGTCACAGGGGAGTGGCCGGGCTCCAATGACTGATTTCTTTCCCCTGCAGCTCAATCAGCGTGGTCTGACTTCACGGAGCTAATGAAGCAGCAGCACAAGTGGCAGGCCAAGCGAGGACTGCTGGCTGGGGGTGTGTGCATATCCAAGAAGGGAACTGGGACCTGCTCCCGCTTCCTCAGGCGGCCCCGGGGCTGGGTGCCGGGGCTCCCGGGGGGAGGGTGTGTGGACCCTCAGGACAGTCTCTGGTTTACCGGAGAGAGCGGCCTTGAGCCCAGGACTGTGCTGTTTAGAGAAGGAGAATGGGGGAATCCCCATTCCCAGCTTGGGAATGAGGGAAGGCTTCCCGTAGGAGGAGGTGTTTGAGGCTGTGTGGGATTTTAAAGTCAGAGCTGATTTATGAGTTTCCTATTCTGCTGTAACAAATCAACACAAACAACTTGTTATGTTACAGTAACAATGCTCAGAAGTTCAAAATCAGCCTCACTAGACCAAAATCAAGGTGTGGGCCAGACTGGTGTGTTCTGGAGGCTCTCGGGGAGAATCAGTTCCCTCACTTTTCCAGCTGCTGGAGGCCAGCTTCATTGCTTGGCTCGTGGCACCGTCCACCACCTTCAGAGCCCATGGTGTGGTTTTGTCACACGTGTGTCTCTCAGACCCCTGCTGTTGTCAGGTCTCCTTCGGGGACCACCTCCCTCTTTCCCTTCTGAAGACCCCTGGGATTACACCAGGCCCACCTAGATAATCTAGGACAGCCTGTGCTTGAAGACCTTTCACTTAATCCCACCTGCAAAGTGCCCTTTGTCCCGTGAGGTAAAGGATTCCGGGAATGAGGATATGTGCCTCTTTGGGGAGGAGACCTTCTTCTGTCAATCACACTAATTCTTTGGAATTTCTAAAACTCTGCAAGGCTGGATGATGGGAAGAGGGACCCTGGTTCCCTGGAGTCATTTGTGCCTTCCCCCGCCCCCACCCTGTGCAGGTTAGTCTAGGGCAATTGTCACCCTACGAGGTGCCATTCTGGGAGACAGGCCCCCGAGAAGCTCATGGGGCACCAGGCCCAAGGAGCGTGGCCTGCAGGCTCTCCTCCACCTCTGATGGACTGTCACAACAGGGGGATGGTGGCGGTGACTGCAAGGCAGGACGGAGATGTCTTGGGCGGATCCTGGGTACAGGAGACTGTCATTGACCAGCTCTGCCACTTGGGCTCCCTGTTCACAGCCACCGTGCAGGTTGGCCAGAGGCCCACCGGCAGGTAGGAGCTGTCCTAAGGGTCTGATGTGAGTGGTTCGGTAGGCTCAGGTCACAGGTCCCCCATGCCCTGTGCCATAGTGAGGACAGCAGGGAACTGCCTCATGTCTCCCAGGGGCAGCCACAGGGCCAGTCCCTGTGCAAGCGGGCTATGTTTTCAGGCTGAGGCCTGCAGGCTGCCTGCTGGGCATTGGCTCAGCTCTGCAAGACCTTCTCAAATGGTCTCAACATGAACCCTTACAGATTCAGACTTTACCCTCTGCCTCTAAGCCCCGATGCGTGTGCTGCTTCCTGTGTGCACCCCTTCCTTCTTGCATCTGCCCCATAGATTTGAGCACCTACAGCATACAGGCCCCGTGCCAGATCCAGGAAGTCAAACAGCCCTTCCTTCGCAGGGCTGCTATGTTAGCTGGGGACTGCACGTGAGAGCCCCAGTTCTCACAGGCAGCTCTCCCCAGCTCCCATCTGGGCCCCCCATGTCTCGAGACCTGGCAGCTCCTGGTCCTGCACTTGGTGTCCTGCTCTTGGTAATGCTGGGGAAGTGAGAAAAACTGCCATTTCTTTGGGACAGACCAGTGGCTGTCAAGTAGAGGACAACCTTCCCTGTGATGTGAGGTGGAGGCAGGACAGAAGGCCCGGCTGCTCCATGGGGTCGTGGTTTGAACCCGCAGGGGTCTGGGTCCTGGGAGGCCCCACATGTATTTGTTCCCGTGGCTGCCATGGCAAATCACCGGCAGCTGGTGCCTTAAAGCAACAGAAATTCATTCTCTTCGAGTTCTGGAGCCAAAGGTCTGCAGGCCGGTGTCAGCAGGGCCCTGCTCCCTCTGAACGCACCCTGGCAGGGTCCTTCCTGGCCTCTTCTGGGCTCTGGTGGCTCCACATGCTCCTTGGCTCATAGCTGCATCTCTCCCAAGTCTGGCTCTGTCATCACGGGCCTTGTCCCTCACGTCTGTGTGTCCTGAGTCCGTCCTTCCTTTTGTCATCTACAAAGATGCTTTTTCCAAATTAAGTCATGTTCACAGATTCTGACGGTTGGGACTTGGACATACCCCTGCGGGGGTCACCATTGGCTCTGCCGTGTGAACACATGCGCACGTGGCCTTCATGTGGGCACGGCTGCATAGATGCCCACAGGTGTTAGTTGCCCTGTGCGATGGGTGCGGTAGACCTCATACACGTTCGCTTGTGTACTTAACCTCGTAAAAAACTTTCACTTGTGTTCACCTCTGGTTACAGCTTATTAAGAGCTTACATTTATAGAAATCTGAAAGCTAGATGGCTCTGTTTTTTAAAAAGAATGCTTTCTTGGGGCGCCTGGGTGGCTCAGTGGGTTAAAGCCTCTGCCTTGGGCTTAGGTCATGATCTCAGGGTCCTGGGATCGAGCGCCGCATCGGGCTCTCTGCTCGCAGGGAGCCTGCTTCCTCCTCTCTCTCTGCCTGCCCCTCTGCCTACTTGTGATTTCTCTGTGTCAAATAAATAAATTTTATATATTTTTTTTAATTTTTTTTTTTTTTAAAGAATGCTTTCTTCAATGAATGTTCATCGGGTTTAGAAAAGTGGAAATACAGCCACATGGAATGCGGGAATTTAAGTGCTGCCCCAAATGTCTGAAAGACTTCAGAGATGCCGAGGGATACTTCAAAAAGGCAGAGCAGGGGCAGGTGGAATTTTGAAACACTTATTTCCTTGGAACCACACGAATTGGTGATGAGAGAAAACTACCTTCTCTTGCATCCCACCCAGCTTCTCCTGGCACACCTCTGATGACAGGGAGCTCACTGCCTACCAAAGCAGCCTTCTCCATCATTGAAAAGTACTTTTGGCTTTGGGCTGAAGTTTGCTTTCCTGAACCGTTTACCTGTTGGTCCCTTCTCTGCCACGGGGGTGCCCAGGACCAGGTGCCCTCTCCTCCATGTGAGAGCCCTTCAGAGTTTGAACCTGGCCATCACTTCCTGCCTCAGACTTCTCTTCTGCAGGCTTATTTTTTAATTAGCTTAAATTAATGGTGGTTCCTGGGGAGCTCCAGCCCCAGTAAAAGTGACCTGAATTATTCAAAGATTTGAGTGTTTCAAATGCCTGTTTATCCTAATTAGCATCTTAACTACAGCGGTGCCCTCTGCCTCTAACGAGCCACATTTTAGCATGTTCCATAGTTTAATGGATTTTACTTGAATGAACTGTTTAATCAAGTGAAGACACATTTCATGAATGAATAGAAGTAAATCTATAATTATATGCTTTAGTCAGGTAAGAGGAGTGACATTTTGGCACCATCCAGGGCTATATATAGCGAGTGCATTTGAATGACAAAGTAGGTTACCTCCACTTTCATAGGAGAGCTGGGAATTCACTTTGCTCTCAAGTTCATTTCGTAACCTAATTAGAATTTTTGAAGAGTTGTAAAGTGCATGTGGTGCAGATCTGGTTCTCCCCACCTTTACCTGCATCTCTGCCTTTCTAGATGGTTCCTCAGCTGGTGCAGCAGCCTCGTTAGGGAAGGTGGCTGGGGAACTCCTGGCCACAAGAGCCAAGTGTCCCAGGGTCTCCCTGTGGCCTCCACCTTGCCCTTCACGTCCTCTGTGAGAGCCTTCACTGCCCGGATCGCGTGGTCGGACAGTGATAACTTAGAGCTGTCGCAACGCTCTGCTTTCCTCTTCTGCCTTTCTTACTGTCTCTTACGCCTTCTCGCTCCTTTCATTCTTTCCGTTCTTGCTTCTGACATGGTCAAGACCTGCTCCTCATGCTGGGGCCAGGAATGGCAGGATCTGGGGACAAAAGAGGAGACATAACCATGAGATGGGGCAGGAGAGGGCAGGGGAAGGGTGAAGAAAGCTTTCGTAAAGGAAGATTGGTGCCCCAGACCTGGGGAAAGTGGGGACAGTGCTGTGGGGGGTTTTGGGCAGGCTGACAGCCCCACTGTGAGCCTGGCAGGCCTGTTGCTTTCACTCCTAAAACGCGTGGTTCCCATCTTTAGCTGCATGTGAGAGCCACCTGGGGAACTCTAAAAAGGCTGATGCCCAGGAATTCAAATTGGTCTAGGATGTGGCCAGGGCATCAGTATTTTATACAACTCCCCAGGCGGTTCTGATAGGCAATCTAGAAAGTTCCAGGTGACTACAGCCCCAGCCGATACCTTGACCACAACCTCATGAAAGCCTCTGAGCCAGGACCACCCAGCTAAGTTGCTCCCACATTCCTGACCCATGGAAACTATGTGAGATGATAAATATATCTTGTTTGAAGCCATAGAGTTTGGGGAAATTTTGTTACACAGCCGTGTAGGACGAGCACAGATTGTTAGTTGCCCCGAAGCTACCCCTAAGTGGGTCACTTCTTGCATCTCCAGCAGGGCTTCCAGAATCTCTCACCTGGATGGTTGCTGGGGCCACTTTCCGGACCTTCCTGTACCCTTCCTGGCTCTGCCCCTCACTGGCCCCACAGCAGCCTAAAACACAGTTCTAGTCATGTCATCCCAATTGTAAACCTTGTACTGGCTTCTCACTGTGTCTAGGCTCAAGACCATCCTTGGTGTAAGCATTGAGGCCCTTGTGGCCTACTCTTCATTTTGTGCCTACAACCTTCCCTCCCCCATCCCTGGCTCATGCTCTGCTTTAGCCCAGTCTGGCTCTTCTAGCTTCCCTACTGCTCTCTCCCACTGTGGGACCTTCACTTGCATGGCTCCTCGGCCTGGAGTCCTTCTCCTGCCTTACCTCCTGTCCTGGGTCCAGCTCCTCCATCACAGAGTCTCCCAGAGTGTACTCCTGAACTTGAGAGTCCTCCCTTGTCTTGGTAGGTACCAGGGAGGTCATCTGATTAATGGCCCTCACCCCCACTAGATAGAGACCCACGTGGTATGTGGAATAGAAGAGATGTCAATATCATGAATGAATGAATGAATGAGTGAAAGAATGAGTGGGAGAATGAGAGAGACTGGCAAGAACAAACAGGTCCGCAATCTAGAATAACCAGAGCACTAGGTAACTGTCCAGAAAGAGACTCAAGCCCAATTGGCAGTGACTGGGCATCAGACGGAATTCCAACCCCAGGAATGAAGCAGGAGCCCCGCTAAGAGCCTGAGGTCTAGGAAGACCTCTAGCCAGCTGACGTACCTGTTCCTCTGGTCTCCTTTCCCTCCTCCAACCTATCTGCTTCTCACCCTACAGACTGGCTGTGTCCCTGACGCCTCCGTCAGTTGGATGAGTGAGGTCAGTGTGATGGCTTCATTGGAGTGACAAGTCCCCATTACCCCTTCCCCCTCAGGCCCGTGACCCAGCTGGGAGGGAGACTGTGTGCTTATCTACTGGGCCCGCTGTTCAGATGGCTGATCTGACCTGACGGGGTTTTCTGCCTGCTTGCGCTGAGCAGGACTGTCCCCGTGACCCTGGCCTTTCCCCCAGAGCTGCTGACTCTGCCTAGCTCTTGACTTCTTTGAAGATGTTGTACTTCCCTAGAGATTAAAATCTGAGCTTAAATGTTAAAATTCTTGGATTTGGATCTTGGATTCCAAAGGCTGCCTAGACCCCTTAGGAGAGGTTGTTGTCCTCCCTTATAACCTTTATACTCCCAGCTCCCTGTGTCCCTGGCTTCCCTAAAGGGTCCTTCATCCCTGTCCTAGCCACACTTCTCTCCTCTGAGCCTGATCCTCTTTGTCATTCCCCCCCCCCAAGGACAACCAGAACTGAGCCCAGCATTCCAGGTGTGAGCCGACATGGACAGAGGACAGTCCAGAGGCTGCCTGCCCCCTCTTTCATTCTAGATGTGATGCCTTGTAAATGTGGCTCCCAGTCCTGCTCACCCTTTTGGCAGTCGCCTCACTCAGTTAACACATTCTGGTTTTCTAATCAAGGGGGAAAATATCCGAGCCCTTGGAAACATTTGTTCACACTGTGATCAATGGTTCTTGGAAAACTTATCCTGCTTCCTTTAGGATCCCTGAGAATTTGCATTTCTAACAAGGTCCCAGACAATAACGATGTTACTGTCCAGCGGCCACATCTGAGAACCATTGCTTTAGGGACATGATTTCTGGCTCAACTTCATATCCAGTCCATACCAGTTCTTGGGCGGCGGGCGGGAGAGGAGGTGGAATCAGCTGCTGTTGCTTCCAAGCCTATCCCAGATTATGTATTCCTGGCGCTCTGACCCCCTGGTTCTTCTCTGTGGCATCTAGTGAATTGGGCTCCTGGGAGGTCCTCCTGCAATCTGGGCTCAGAGCCACTGGTCCGGAAGCAGGGAGAGCTCTCCCCTCAGGTGACCTCAGCCCTGTGAGCTGTCCCCAGGGGCCCAGCCTTGAAGGACTCAACCCATCCTGACTCTTCTTCTAGCACACTGGGGACCCCACCCATGACCCTGCTTACTCCTCCGACAGTCCTGGCTCTTCCTTCCGGGTAATGGGGTGACCTTCCCTCTGTCCCATCCATGCAGATTAGGTCCCCCAGTGGGACCCTAGCTGTACTGGAGTGTGTGTGTGTGTGTGTGTGTGTGTGTGTTTTATTTTCTTGGAAATTAAGAGTTATTCTTTTCCCAGAAGAACGTATTTCTGCTTTTATAACAGAGGTAAATGAAAACCTAGGATTCACTATGCAAAAATGCACAGTGCAGAAACGCAGTTTATAGCAAGACAAGGGCCCCATTAAACAAGAGAACCTGCAATTCCAGAAGGAAAAATAGGCGTTTACAAATTCTTGTCGTACTTCTTCAGGCAGTGGACTGAACGGTCTCCGATCCCACATGTGACATTATGGGTCCCTTTCCTCAGGAGTTACATCATTCCATTGTTTCTTTTCCATACTTTGGTTTCTTAAAAATACCATTTATTACTGAATTCCTCCATTGGCTTCCTCTAAAGAGGTCCATTAGAATAAATACTTGAGCTGAGCTCAGACTTCTTGGTGCTCAAACTATGGTGGCTGATCCTACCGCCATCTGTTCTGACCTGTTCTGGCTCATCAGGCTTCCAGAACTGTCCACAGCTGGCAGGATCCAGAAGAGCCAGGCTGGGAGCATGGGGAGAGCACAGAACTGGGAGGGACTCTTGAGTTTCCTCATTTGTGAAATTAGGGGCAGGATGAAATGACCTCTAGGGTGTTTTAGTTTTGTTTGTTTTGAGTTCTGACTGCCTAAAAGGATAGTTTATTTGCCCTAATCATATACCGCTTTCATGCTTATTCTTATTCACAGAGAGATGCTCCAAGCCACTGACAGCGTGGATGGCTTGCCTTAACCCTGGACACGGTCGTTCCAGCTTTTAAGCCCCATAAAGCACTTGAGAGTTTACAAAGCCATTGCACATCCTCGGTGTTTTTGCTGGGCGCCGAAACAACCCTATAAATTACACGCTGTAGAGTGCCCACTTCAGAGGTGCAAAGACTGAGGCCCAAGAGAGCTTTAACAGTTCCCATGAGCGCGTGAGGCGAGCAAGCTGAGGGCCGCTGTGCATGCCGGGTAGAGCGTGCGTCAGCTGTACTGGCTCTAGCAGGGGTGACTTTACACATTTTCTTCATCTAATGATTGTTGTTGCCCCATAACACCCCCCCCCCCGACATGCAAAATGAACAGTGGGGCTCCACCTGCATCCAAGAAGGACTTGTGGCAGCAGAAACAGAGTGTAATGCCAAAGTCAACTTTTTTTGTCCAATAACTAGTTTCCAGTCTTCTGTCAAAATAAAGTTAAAAACTAAGGATGGGCAAGGTTCACCCTGACTGTGGCAAATTCATTCCTCCTGCAAAACATTTATCACAGAGTATTTCAAGTGTTCAGGAAACACAGAATAGCAAACTCCCATGGACTCGTTACCCAGAATTAACAGATGTTCACATTTTGTCCTGTTTATATCATATTTGTCTTAAAGAAATAAAACACAGCAGTTCCCACTGAAACCCCTTAGTTCCCCTTCCACTGTGGTGGCTTCCCAGGGACCGTCCTGTAACGCTTAGGGCCAAATTATTCCACTTTGATATATACATTAGAAGACTCTACCAGTTGTTGAAAGAAGTGCATTTTTTTTTTTTTGCTGTGATAATATATATGTAACATGAAATTTCCATTTCAACCTTTTTTTTTAAAAAAGATTTTATTTATTTATTTGACAGAAAGAGACACAGCAAGAAAGAGAACACAAGCAGGGGGAGAGAGGGAGAAGCAGGCTACCCTCTGAGCAGGGAGCCTGATGCGGGGCTCGATCCCAGGACCCTGGGATCATGACCTAAGCCTGAGGCAGATGCTTAACTGACGGCACCACCCAGACACCACCATCCATTTTAACCATTTTTAAGTGTCCAGTTCCGTGACATTAAGTACATTCATCCTGTTGTGCAAGCAGCACTGCCATTGTCCCCCAGACCTTTGCCATCCTCCCAGACAGTCACCATAAATCTCAAATACTAACTCCCCGTCCCTCCTCCCCAACCCCACGCAGCCACCGGTCTACTTTCTGTCTCTATGAATTCAACTCCTCTAGGTACCTCCTATAAGTGGAATCCTACAGTATTTGTCCCTTTGTGTCTGGCTCCTTTCACTTAACATAATGTCTTCATCTGGTCCACGTGGTAGCATGGGTCAGACCCTCATTCCGTCGTAAGGCTGAATAACGTTCTATGGCATGTAGACACCACACGGGTTTATCCTTTTATCCGCTGATAGACTTTTGGGTCACTTCCGTCTTTTGGCTTTTGTGAATAATGCTGCTATGAATGTGGGCATACAAATACGTCTTGAAGACCCTGTTTTCAGTTCTTTTGTGAATATACACAGAAGTGGGATGCTGGCTCACAGAGTGTTCTACGTTTCATGTCGGGGGGACTGCCCTTACTGTTCTCCACAGGAGCTACACCATTTTGTGCCCTGGGGGTTCCATTCCTCTATGTCTTCGTCAATGCTTGCTGTCTCCTGTTTTTTGATAATAGCCATCCTAGTTCGTATGAACGAGGGCTTGTAAGGATCATCTTCTCCTAAGGAAGAAGAAACCGAAGCCCTGAGACAAGGAGAGTCACACAGTGAGGCCAAGGTCACAAGCAAGTCAGTGACAGAGCAGAACCTAGAACCTGGGGCCCCAACCCCCCCACCTAAGTTGTTTTTACTGAAACACACAGTCCAGTTTCCATTGCTTTCTGTGCGTGGGCGCTCAGCCATGGCCACAGGTTGGATACAAACTTCATATTTCTTTGGTTTGGTCCTTACTCTGCTGTGTGTGTGTGTGTGTGTGTGTGTGTGTGTAAATAATTCAAAATCATATCAACATTTGAAGATATGAAAGGATCTTGTATTTTTAAAAACCTAGATTTTGGAGTTCTTCCCTCCCAAATCAGAAGGTCTACTGACCCGACTGGCATTTTGGCACGGCATGAATGGCACAGCTGCCACCTTAGATGGGACGTGGGGTCACCCATTTGCCACTGTCACCACCACTCCCTGACATCCTTCCACACAGACTGCTTCACACACTGGCTGGACCCGGCGAACCACAGAGTTTGAAGACATCTGCCCTCTAAACACACAGATGTTAGCCGTCTGCGTGTCGGTGGACAGGAAGTTACATGTAACAGCCTGGGCTGGTTCCAGACCCCTTACTCCTTCCTATATTCTACACCGTCTATCTGAGTGTCTTACTCTGTTGTCACCCTGGAAGTGAAATATTGCAAACAAGTAATGCAAAATGTAAATAGAGGTATGTGTGAACAGTCTGACTTGGAAACTGCTTGATAAGGCAGAGAAACACCAGCATGAAAGGCCAGAGATTCGGTTGCCTATCTTGACTCTCCCAGGAAACCCAGCGGTCCCAGTCCACTGTCCTTGCGCCCGTGTATCGTCTGCCCAGTGGGATGGGCACATCTCCCAGGTCTCCCAGGGCCATCTAGTTTATAATAAAGGGGGAAAATCGCTTCTTTTGCGTTGTTGGTGGAGAAAACCAGCCCGGTTGAACTGCTTCCCCAGGCCGACCCCTCTCAACAACCCTTCTGGTCCTTCCTGTGGCCGCCAGCACACCCACCCACTGCTTTCTCTTTGTAACAGGTGAGGAACGACTTGACTGGGGTTCTGTATGGTGAGGACATCGAGATTTCAGACACCGAGAGCTTCTCCAACGACCCCTGCACCAGTGTCAAAAAGCTTAAGGTAGGTGCGGCTGGCCACAGCCTGGAGGACAGACGGACGCCGTGCCCTGGGCTTCCCCACATTCCTGACTCTGAAATGGCCTCGAGTTCCGGCTGTTTCATCTCGTCCTGGCATTTTGCACGTGGGGAGAGGCTCCCAGGCGCTGGCTTCTCTTGGCTTCGCCCTGGCGTGGCCAGCCATGGCCCAAGGTCTGGGTGCTGAGAGCAGGATCCCACGGAGCTTCCTCTCAGCAGGACCTAAGAGGCAAGCAGGGCGTGAGTCATTACCTCCTTTGTTGTGATGAGGCTGAGAGAGAGGGACTGTCTTGCCCAAACTACAAGGAAGTACAGTTGTTGGGACTGGAAGCCTGGGCTCCTGACCGCTCTCGTGACACTCCAGGAATGGAAGGGGCCATCTAGAAGTTTGCCCCGCTGCAAGTGGTCTCGGTCTGCCATTTGTCTGCTCATCCCACAGACTCTGTCAGCCTCCTGGTTTGTGCCAGATCCCTCCTGGGCTCACAGAGGCCATCAGGTTGCTCACAGCTGGTGAGGAAGCTGGTTACCTCTCTGGGGATCAGGAACAGAGAGGCCTGGGAACAAAGGGAGGAAGTGACTCATCCCACCTGGGGAGAGGGTTCACACAGAGCTCCAGGGGAGCATCTGCACCTAGCCAGGGACCTGGGCCTGCAGGTGCCCAGCAGGGAAGGAGGGCTGAAGATAAGAAGGCAGAGTACCTGTGCTCACCACGCACCAGGGACCAGCAGGAATTCCATGGAGGGCTGAGAAAAGAATTTGGAGCCAGGTTCCACAAGCCTTGAATGCCAAGCTAAGGAGTTTGGTCTTTTATCCAGGGGGCAGTGGGAGGTGCTTGGGGTTTATAAGCAGGTGCAAACATAGTTAGAGTGGTCCCCTTTCCCTCTCCCTCTCTTCCATTCCCTCATGCCCACATTTAGGGTTGTTGGGTATGGAGACCCCAGATGCCAAATGCTGATATGCCCCCTTCCATCTTGGGCAGGTTCCGGGTTACAGCAGTCAGAGCAGTGGCCATTTAGAATTCTTGTCTTCCAAAGCCCTCAGTTCAAAGACAGGAAGATCGAGGCGCAGTGCCAGGAACAAGGGAAGCAGAGCACCAGCGATTTGTCCCCTGGTCTCAGGAGCAGACTCCATGCTTGTACGTGACATTTTAGCCCCGAGAGCCTGTGCAGAGAAGGAAACCATAGCTGGAGAGGGTAGCTCGCCAGGTAGCTGCAGCCGGATGTGCCCACACTGTTTCCCTACAGGCTGTGTGTCCTGAGCATCCAGTCGGGCCATGGGGTCTGGAGGACCCGGAGCCGTGGAGTGCCTGCTCTGCAGGGATCAGCGGGGCGGGGGTGGGGGGCGGTGCTGGAGAGAGGAGCTCGATGCTGTGCCAACATCCTCCTGCCACACTGGGCAGCGTCTCCCCAGGGTGGGCACTTGAAATAGCTTCTTCCTGCCCCTCAGAGGCCCCACAGAGTTCTATGAGCTTTCGGGCTTAAAGAGCCTTTGTGTGTGAAGCAGAAGCACTAGCTGGAAGTCTGCAGGAAATTAGAGTGGGACCTTCAACCACCTAGCTCCAACAGAGGTAGGGGTGACCTGACTGATGATGGAGACAGCAGCCAGAGTGGCCGGTGCCCTGACCCAGAGCCAGACCCTGATGCGGACCCTTGACCTTTGCTGGCTCATTCAGTCCTCCCCAGAGCCCTCAGACTGTGGGTGTTTTTGCAGCCTTGTGTCACAGATGGGGGATTCGAGGCTCAAAGACGTGGGATGCACGCAGCTGGGACGTGGTGGGCCGGATTCAAGCCTGGATCTGGGTGACAGGGCAGCTCAGGTCCCTCCACCGCCCTGCACAGCTGCAGGTGCCCAGAAAGGATTCCAACTTCACATAAGCTGGGGGAAGCAGAGCCCAGTCTGTTGGCAAAGGAGTCCTTGTGGGGAAGCAATTTTCCCCCAGAGGCCTGCACAGCTCCTTCTCCAGCCTTCTCCTCCTTTCTCAGTTGTTTGCTTTTTTCCAGAGGCCTTCCCTGAATGCTTCATTTAAAAGTTAAATAGTTGGGGGTGCCTGGGTGGCTCATTAAGCATCTGACTTCAGCTCAGGTCATGACCTCAGGGTCCTGGGATCGCACCCCTCATAGGGTTCCCTGCTCGGTGGGGAGCCAGCTTCTCCCTCTCCCTCTGCTGCTCCCCCTCCATGTGTGCTCTCTCTCTCTCTGTCAAATAAATAAATAAAATATTTTAAAGAAAGAAAGAAAGTTAAATCCTTGCCCACTTTATGCTGATTTTGTCTGTATTCGTTTCCGGGGGCTGCTGTAACACAGTGTACCACACATTATGAGACTAAAAGCAACAGGTATGTATTCTTTCACATTCTGGAGGCCAGAAATCCAAGGTCAAGGTGTAGGCAAGGCCATGGTCTCTGGAGGGCTCTGGGGTTCTCCCATGCCCTTCTCTTTGCTTCCGCTATTGCCAACAATTTGCGTAACTCCTATTCCTACTTCGTAGGGCAATTCTCCCCTTTCTCTTCACATTGTCTTCTTGTTAGGACACTGGCCGTGTTGGATTACAAGGCTACCCTACTCCAGTATGAGCTCATCTTCACTAATTACATCTGTAGTGACCTTGTTTTTGAATAAGGTCATATTCTAAGGTCCTGGAGATTCAACCTATCTCTGGAGGACACCATTCAGCCCTTCACAACATCTGACCTACTATCCGTTTTGTCTGGTTGTTTCGTCATCTGTCTCCTCCCACTGGAACATAAGCTCCAGGAGGCAGCAGCTTCAGTCTGCTGTGCTCACTGGGTCATTCCTCGTCACCCGGTATCAAATTAATGTGAGTGTGTGTGAAGGAAATACCAAGTCTGGACAGACAAAGCCAATGGAGAACACAAGGACTGAATACTCAGGAATAAAAAAAATAACTTCTGGGGGTGCCTGGGTGGCTCAGTGGGTTAAGCCTCTGCCTTCGGCTCAGGTCATGATCTCAGGGTCCTGGGATCAAGCCCCACGTCGGACTCTCCACTCAGCGGGGAGCCTGCTTCCCTTCCTCTCTCTCTGCCTGCCTCTCTGCCTACGTGTGATCTCTGTCTGTCAAATAAATAAATAAAAATCTTTTTTTTTAAAAAAAGTAACCTCTGGAAAGCTCAGAGGAAAAAACAAATCTCTGGTTTACTGTGGGATAGGATGGAGAAGGAGGTATGGAGGACGTGGAAGAAAATTAAATACCGAAGCGCAGAATTAAAATCTGCTTTGGAAGTATTAGAGAGCAAAGTTAATGCCAAGAAAAATAAAAATCAATAGCGTGAAGGACAAACTTGAGATATTTCCCAGAATTCAGAGGAGATGGTGAAAGTGGTGAGTCTGATGAGGGAGGAGGTAACAGTTAGGGACACTGGAGAAGGGAGCTCCAGAGAGAAAATGAGAACAGATGAAATGGAACCAAAATCAAAGCACAGTAGGCACCACAGTAGCAACACATACACCTCGCATCCAGATCTTGGTTTCTAATACTGTACTCCACAAAATGGATCCAGGACTCCTTGGAGAGATGACCAATTTTCAGACTTTTTAATAATTTTTTTAAAAAAATCTTAAAAATAAATATCCATGTGTTTATGCTGTTAGGGATAAATACATGGCAAAGAACAGAAAAATCTCCTATACACAAGAATTCCAAATAATTTGTATAGATATCTCAAGTTTACAGAGGTGGAGCAGAGGGAACCACTTATTTTTTTGTTTTTATTTTGTTTTTACAGATTTTATTTATTTATTTGACAGAGAGAGATCACAAGCAGGCAGAGAGGCAGGCAGAGAGGGGCGGGAATCAGGCTCCCTGCTGAGCAGAGAGCCCAATGTGGGGCTCGATCCCAGGACCCCGAGATCATGACCTGAGCCGAAGGCAGAGGCTTAACCCAGTGAGCCACACAGGTGCCCCCAGAAGGAACCACTTCTTAAGTGACTTCCTTCCAAAGAGTATACTGTGGAAAGGGGGGAGAAAAACAGCTTGATGCTGGAGAAATCAGACACACACAACCTCAGCCAGGAGACCAACGTCAAGATCAACAGTTATAAGTCACATTGATAGGATGCACCCCTGATATGAGAAGAGGCGAAGGCCAATTTCCCTCTGTGGTCTTCCTTCCCAAAGCCCACGCCCCAAGCCGAAGCACAAGGAAAATGTCGGGCAAATTCTAGTTGAAGGCCGTTTTCCAGATACTCCTCAAAACTGTCTAGGTCTTCAAAAATAAGGAACATCTGAGCCAAAAGGAGCCTATGGAGATATGACAACGAAATATAATATGGTACTCTGGTTGTGATCCAGGAATAGAGCAAGGACATTAGAGGGGAAAAAAAAAGGAAATCTGAATGAAGTATGGACTTTAGCTAATAATAATCAATATTGATTCATTAATTGTATCCAATGTACCACAATAACCTAAAATATTAATAATAGGGAAAGCTGGGTGAGGAACATAGGGGAACTTTCTATCTTTGTCATTTTTCTGTAAATCTAAAACTAATCTCAAATAAGTTTATTTTTAAAAAAAGGAGACACACTTAAGTGGGCTCAAGAGAGGGCTGCTGGTTTGGACTGACAGAACGGCTAACATTCAACCATTTTTGAACTACAGGATCAACAATTTCATAAAGGAAATGTGCATCCTGTGAGTGCATGGTCTAGCTGGCCTTTCCACATTCTAGCAGAATTGGTGAAAGGAGCGTCATACCAAGATGCATTTTGGCAAAAGCTTTGAAGTACAAACATAAAGGGAAAAATCTCTAAGTATCTAGGCCAGAAGAAAGCAAATTTCCCACAAAGGTGCAAAAATCAGGCCACCTCCACTCATCTGCAGCACTCAGTCCCAGAGACAATGGAGCGGCTGGGAAGCATCCTTACGTGCATGCAACTCAAGGCGTACTAGCCAGGTGCCTTTCTTGGAGTTCGTCCTTGAAGTCCGAGGTCAGCTCAGCCCGCCAAGAACAATGGCAAACTTGAGAGCAGGTCGTGGCGGGGACGGCTGAGCAGGGGCTACAGGGACCCGTGGACAGAGAGCTTGGTCTAAATCATTGTTACAGGGGGCCTGGGTGGCTCAGTGGATTAAAGCCTCAGCCTTCGGCTCTGGTCATGATCCCAGGGTCCTGGGATCGAGCCCCGCATCGGGCTCTCTGCCCAGCAGGGAGCCTGCTTCCCTTCCTCTCTCTCTGCCTGCCTCTCTGCCTACTTGTGATCTCTGTCTGTCAAATAAATAAATAAAATCTTTAAAAAAAAATAAATTATTGTTACAAAACTACACAGATGCAGAAGCCCGTTTTGAAAGCCAATGTCCATATACACAGTGTGCAAATATAGATACTTTAATAATAATAACTGAGATGGAAAAATCCAAATTCCGTTAGAAAAATCCAAATTCCGGTCACAGAGCCCAAAAAAATGGGTGGGTAAAACATGGGTGGTAGCCTCTGTTCTTAAGTAAAAGGGACTCAGCAGAGCCCACCTTGCTCATGAGTGTCCTAAATAAACCTACAAGCTAAAGAAGGCTTTGAATAACTTGATGGTAAATATACCATCATGCAAACAGAACCCGAAGCTTTTGGCAGAGAAGGTAGAAGCGGGGAAAAATCTAGTCCACATATTGAAAACCAGAAAGCCTAACATATAATTGCAGACCAAAAAGAGCCATTCTGACCATAAATTCAAATGGGTCAGCCTCCCTATTAAAAGGCAAAGGCTTTGAGAATTAGGTTTTTGCAGAACTGACTACACCTATTGACAACAGAGGAAGTGACCCAGAAAGGTGAAAGGTAAGAGGTCGGGCACAGGTAGATCAAGCAAACCCAACCAAGCAAGAACCCCCAGTGTTCATATGGGACCAAAGGGAATTCAGGGTACCCGCTGTGATGAAGGAGAGTCATTCTCTGTAGACAGGGGGACCATTCACCATGAGAATAACACACTCATGGACCATTATTGCTGTAAATTACCTCTCATTGAAATACATAAAGAAAAGCCTGTTAAATAACAAAGGAGAATTGACAGAAACACAATAGCACTGGGAGCCATAACACTCCCGGTCTTGGACAGATCACCCAGGCGGAAATAAGCAAGAGCACAGAGGAACCAAATCATGAAATTCATCAGGCTGATTTAGCAGATATGTACCAAAGTTCGCCCAAAGGAAGTCAAGAAATAAAACCATCTCTGCGTGCTGAAGACCCGCGGCTTTTAAGCTCTTCCCAGGCCTGTTCCAAACACGGGGGCTTGAAAGTGAACTGTTGCCAGGCTGGGCGGGGAAGGGGGGGCTGGCGGAGGCTGCCCCTGGCTATTTCCAGGGCGCTTACTCTGAAACCCTGGGCCCTGTGGGGGAGAGTGCCAGGCTTCAGATGCTCTGTTCATTTTATTTGCTTTGTCTGTCTTCCCTGGAGCAGCCCCCCAACCCACCATTCAGGATTCAGATTCCAGGAAAACATCCCTAATTCATTTATTTACTTATTTTTTTAAAAGATTTTATTTATTTATTGGACAGATAGAGATCACAAGTAGGCAGAGAAGCAGGCAGAGAGAGGGGAGGAAGCAGGCTCCCTGCTGAGCAGAGAGCCCGATGCGGGGCTCAATCCCAGGACCCTGGGATCATGACCTGAGCTTCAACCCACTGAGCCACCCAGGCGCCCCTCCCTAATTTATAAACCAGCCGATGAGCAACCTTAATTCCGTCTGCAGCATTCATTCCCCCTGGCCGCGTCACAGAGCATATTCCCAGAGATTGGGAAAGAGGACATTTGGGGGTGGGGGGCTATTAGTCTGCCTCTCATAGGAAGGCCACAAAAATAGGTCTTCAGGTGGACTGCTGACCCCTTTGCTCCAGGAGCCCTGCTTGACTGCCAGAAACTACAGTTCACACAGGCACCCCAGGGGGATGCCAAGCTACAGAACAAACACAGTACATCTTCCCAGCAGGACCGTTTTGCTCAGAAACATGGAAAGAAAAGCATTATTTTTATCTTAAGATAAACATAGATAACGTTATTGGAATGCTAAATATACGTGAATTTTCAATATAAAATAATAAGCTTTACAGAAGTTGCATGCTTTCCCAGTGGGCTGCTCTGGCCTATTCCTTCTTTACTTCCTTCTTTAAGAATATATGTCTTCTTGGGTTGCCTGGGTGGCTCAGTCAGTTAAGCATCTGCCTTTGGCTCAGGTCATGATCCCAGGCTCCTGGGTTTGAGCCCTATGTCGGGCTCCATGCTCGGCATGGAGCCTGCTTCTCCCTCTGCCTGCCGCTCCCCCTGCTCGTGCTCTCTCTCTCTCTGACAAATAAATAAATCTTAAAACATATAAAAATAAGTTAAAAAAAGAATATATGACTCCTTACGGCATAGACTTGTCTAATCACTGTGTTGTACATCTCAAACTAACATAATGTTTTATGTCAACCACACTCCAATAAACAGACAGACCGGCAGACACAGATAAAAATGAAGAGTAAATGGGAGGGTTAATCAGAATGAAAAGATTATTGTAACAAAGCAACAAAAGAATATATGTCTCCTGCTTCTCTGCCTTTAGGTATATTTCTGGTAAGGAAAAGAAAATGTCTAAGAAAAACCAGCCCTAACTAAATAAAAGTACTCATTCTGGGTATGGAACCGGGTGTCAGGGCCAGGAGGGACTTGGGGAAACGTCTAGGCTAACCGTGCTAGATTTACCCCAGGCCGTACAAGCAGAGTCGGGGGGCAGGAATGGGCCTGGGCTATAGACCGCTTCCCCAGTCCCCATTGGCCCAGGTCATTCCCCTCACCCCCCCACCCCCACCCCAACACTGCCAGTCTCTAAAAGCTTGGGCTGCCCTAGGGCTCCTAGCTCCTCTTCCTTTCCTACAGCATCACGCACGGTTCTCTCTGATTTTCCAGCAGCCCAGTGGGTCTGCAATGCTGGGTACCTGGGAAGCAGGAAGCGATGGCATGTGGACCAAGACAGATGCACCGAAGGCTGGCGAGGCTGGGTAATACAGAGGTCAGGGTCCGGTTGACCTTCCCTTCTAGCAGGATCCCGCGGTCCTGCTGCAGGGAAGTCGGGATGGGATGGCCTCTGCTCGCCTGCTCTTTCTAATGTCTGCCAGCTCTCCTGACATCTCAGGGTCACATCTGCTGCTGCAGTGCTTCCACGTTCAAGGCTACCTGACTTTTCTCCAAGAACTGTTGCTGCAAACTGGATGTTTTCTCAGTTGGGGAGGCAATAAAGAGGGGTGAGGGCTGTGGAGCCTGCACTGCCACTTCCTACTTGTGCATGGTGTCTTAGGTTCAACTCCCTAGAAATAGAGCCTGAGAGTCTGGTGAAAGTGATTTATTAAGAGCAGGCTCGGGAGAAGTGAGAGAGGGAGGCAGGGTAAGGCAAGAGGGGAGCTGGGCTAGAATGCTGTCTTGGCCGCAGGCGAGGTGGGTCTAGCACGGCCCACCGCCAGGTTGCCTGGAGCACAGTCTGCACCGAGAGCTGGCCCCACCTTTCAGGGAGTCAGTCACTGGATGTGGCAGGACGTGGGGCACAGCATAGCCTTTTGGACCAGGAAGTCCCTTAGCTGGGGGCAGTTCTCTAGAGAGGGGAGCGAGCTGGAAACCACCCACCCTCACCACCCAGGAATGGAGGCAGCCGTCCTGAGTGAGGGAACCAGCATGGCCAATGGTGTCTGTTGCACTTGCAGAAACTTCTTCATTCTTTGGGGTTCAGCTCGCTCTTGAAACTCACTCATGAAAACTGGGATGGACATAATAATTACACTTCTCGCCTTGGGCGGGGCTGATGGACTCCTCAGTACCACAGCTGGAAAGCGCGCAGGAATTGTCCCTGTTTTTTATTTGCTAGGATCCCCTGCTCACTGGGAGTTACACACAAAAACCTGAATTGGGTTATGCTTCTGAAGTGTCACTCTTGTATGTGCATCATCGTAGCTCACTGTAAGTGTCCCAGAGACAAAGAGACTCTAAACAAGAGATGAGAAGATCAGGAAGGAGGAAAGGAACCCCATCCAGTGTTGTGCCTCCCAACCCATGGCTGTTTCCTCCCATGTTTGCCCCTTCTCTGTAGGTGAGGCCTCTTGGGTGAACCTGGGCCCCTGTGTGGTCTACAACTGAGCTCTAGCCATGTGAGTACAAGGTGTACCTTTTGCTCCAGGTAGCCCCCTGCAGAATTAAGAGACTGTGTAAGGGCACAGGATTTTCAGACCCTGCCCTCGGCCACATTCTGGGTTCTCTGTACCATCACAACTCTGTTTTCGCTCTCAGCCTCCGGGGCGTTCCTCCTCTACCCCCCAGTACTCTTCACACTGCCCCAGAGTCCTTTCCACTGCAAAGGAGAATGTGCTCAAACCCCTGGCAGGGACAGGGGAGGTGTGGCCAGAAGCAGGAACCACTGCCAAGACAAAATTTCTCTTTCCACTTTACGATTTTCAGGAAAAGATACAAGTTATGTAACACTGAACAGCGTGATTCGGGGACTTTTGTGAGAGCTCGCGAGTGTTAAAAACTTTTAAGACTCTGGAAATCCAGGGGCAATGGGGGGCTCAGCCAGCTGAACATCTGACTTTTGGTTTCAGCTCAGGTCATGATCTCAGGGCTGTGAGATTGAGCCCCGAGGCCAGCTCTGTGCTCAGCACAAAGTCTGCTTGAGATTCTCTCTCCCCCTGCTCACTCTCTTTCTCGCTTGCAAATAAATTAACAAATCTTTTTTTATACTTTTTTTTATTATGTTATGTTAGTCACCATATAGTACATCATTAGTTTTTGATGTAGTGTTTTACGATGCATGGTTTGCGTATAACACCCAGTGCTCCATGCAATCCGTGCCCTCCTTAATACCCACCACTGGGCTCACCCATCCCCTCACCCCCCTCCCTTCTGAAACCCTCAGTTTGTTTCCTGGAGTCCATAGTCTTTCATGGTTCTTCTCTCCCTCTGAATCCCCCCCTCTTCATTTTTCCGTTCCTTCTCCTAATGTCCTCCATGCTATTCCTTATGTTCCACATATAAGTGAAACCGTATGACAATTGTCTTTCTCTGCTTGACTTATTTCACTCAGCATAGTTCCCTCCAGTTCCATCCATGTTGATGCAAATGGTGTGTATTCATCCTTTCTTATGGCTGAGTAATATTCCATTGTATATATGGACCACGTCTTCTTTATCCATCCGTCTGTAGAAGAGCATCTCAGCTCCTTCCAGTCTGGCGATTGTGGACTTTGTTGCTATGAACATTGGGGTGCAGTTGCCTCTTCTTCTCA
This sequence comes from Mellivora capensis, assembly GCA_004024625.1. Lineage (NCBI taxonomy): Eukaryota > Metazoa > Chordata > Mammalia > Carnivora > Mustelidae > Mellivora > Mellivora capensis. The sequence goes on from PISX010000688.1 coordinate 20,644, forward strand.
CTGCATCTTTATCTTTGGGGTAAATACCCAGTAATGCAATCGCTGGGTCATAGGGGAGCTCTATGTTTAACTTTTTGAGGAATCTCTACACTGTTTTCCAAAGTGGCTGCACCAACTTGCATTCCCACCAACAGTGTAAGAGGGTTCCCCTTTCTCTGCATCCTCTCCAACACTTGTTTCCTGTCCTGTTAATTATGGCCATTCTAACTGGTGTAAGGTGGTATCTCAATGTGATTTTGATTTGAATCTCCCTGATGGCTAATAATGTTGAACATTTTTTCATGTGTCTGTTATCCATTTGTATGTCTTCTTTGGAGAAGTGTCTGTTCATGTCTTCTGCCCATTTTTTGGCTTGATTAGTTGTTTTTTAGGTGTTGAGTTTGTGAAATTCTCTATAAATCTTAGATACTAGCCCTTCATCTGTAGTGTCATTTGCAGATATCTTCTCCCATTCCATGGATTGCCTTTTTGTTTTGTTGAGTGTTTCCTTTGCTGTGCAGAAGCTATTGATCTTGATGAAGTCCCAAAAGTTCATTTTCACTTTTGTTTCTCTTGCCTTTGGAGACATGTCTTGAAAGAAGTTGCTGTGGCTGATGTCGAAGAGATTACTGCCTATAAATAAATAAATCTTTAAAAAACCCAATTTTTTGCCCCTCTCCCCTGCATGCTCTCTCTCTCTCTCGCTCATAAATAAAGAAGTAATTTCTATTTAAAAAGGGAAAAAAAACTCCCAAATCCAAAACCTTCCCCTCACCCCTGAACCTTCCAATAAATTGCTACTCTGAAAAGAAGAGCGAGGTATACCCATGCTTTTCATACTCACAGGAAAACTCATGTTCCAGGAGGACACATCCCATTTTGAGAAGCCCTTCCACCTCTTTCTACTGCTCTCAAGGCTCCTGCTAAGGACCCCAGGCCAGTTCCATCTCCCTTTATCCACTCCCCATGCCAGGATTCCAGGCTCCAGCTGCACTGGGGGCTGGCTTTTCCCTCCCAGACATTGCAGCATCTTGGTGCCTCTTACTAGCTAGAATCAGAGTGGGTGTGAGTCGCTTGTTACCGCAGGCATAAGCTGGCTCTGGCCAGGATCTTTTTCCAGGGTCCTCTGTTAGTCAGAGGGCCACCAAGCTGAAAGCACTGGTTCCCGGGCTGCTGGGCAGTCTTGGGGGAAGCCTTTGCCTCTTTAGGACAGGGTTCACTAGATCAGTGATCTCTTGGGTTCCATCCAACTCTAACAGTCTGGGAACGCAGCACCAAGTGGTCCATGCAACTTGGTTGTCATGGCAACAAAGACCACAAGTGGTAGAGCTGGTTACTTATCTGTCTGCAGATGATCAGGTGGTCAGCCATGAAGATGTGGGCTCCTCAGTGCATTTAAGAACTGGACATGGTGGGGCACCTGGGTGGCTCAGTGGGTTAAGCTTCTGCCTTCGGCTCGGGTCATGGTCTCGGGGTCCTGGGATCAAGTCCCACATTGGGCTCTCTGCTAGGCGGGGAGCCTGCTTCCTCCTCTCTCTCTCTCTGCCTGCCTCTCTGCCTACTTGTGATCTCTCTCTGCCAAATAAATAAAATTAAAAAAAAAAAAAAAAAGAACCGGACATGGTGAAGCAAATGAGTGCCGAGGCCCTGGGCTGGCAGGAAATCAGTGCTGTGGTGATCATAGCTACTGGTTACTGAATAAGGAATGCAGGCCAGTCACTACGTCACAGAGTATTTGCTCCCTTAATCGTGCATTCAGTGCCTCTGGTTGATAGATATGTCATGCCCTGTCCCCCTGACCTGGGGACCCAGAGAGGAATCAAGTCCAGTGGAGAAGACAGGCAAGCAAGTGGACTTGTGCCGTGATAGAGGGAGGCACAGTGCACTCTGGGCCCACAGAGGAGCAAAGGAGCACCTAAGAGCACACAGATGGCTTCTCAGAGTAGGGGTTGCTGAGCTAAAGCATGAAGGCTGAGTGGCAGCTCTCCAGGCAGAGGAGTGGGGTGAGAGGGAAGGACATTTGAGATGGGCGAGCTTGCAGAAAGCAAGATGGGAGCACACGGGGGAATGAGCCAGGGAGGGAGTACATGAATGGCAGACCTGTCTTAGAGAATGGCAGGTAGCTCATTCTCAGGCCCTGCAAGGCTGGAGAGGACGGAGCAGGAGTCTGCTGGTACGGCATCTCGAATGTCCTCCTCGGAGCTCAGTTGACCTGGAAAGCTCAGGGAGCCATGGAAAGACTGTACACAACCCCATTTGAGTCTTGGAATGATTCTTTCACCCGCTCCGTGGAGGCCAGGATGGATGGAGCAGGACTAAAGGTGGGGGTCCAGCTGGGAGGCAGATGTAGTTTGTCGAGGAGGGAATGATGGTGGCTGCACCCAGGGCGGGGAGGCTGCAGGGCTGGGGGTGATTTGACACTGGCGGACAGACAGAGCCAGCAGGTGGGTCCTGATTAGAGCTCGGAGGGAGGTGAGTGAACCTGGGTGGGTGGGAGGTTGGTGACACCACTCTCGGAGATGGACAACACAGGAAGGGTGGAAAGGGCTCATTGGCAAAGATGAGGAGTTCAGCTTGGGATGTGCTGAGCTTAGGGTATGTGGGAGAATCTAAGTGGAGGGGTCCAGGAGGCAGCTGGAGAAAAGTTGGGGGTGGGGAGAGTGGTCGGGCCTCCGTAGCACACCGAGGGCAGGTGTGGCTAGGGTCTTGAATGAGGCTGCCCAAGACAGTGAGGACACAGAACTAAGGGAAGAACTATGTAGAATACCAGCATTTAGGGGTGGGCAGAAAGGTGATGAGCTGACTCAGAGTCTGAGCAGGAGGGACCAGGAGGTAGGAAAGAGCCGGGAGGAAGCATCATGGAAGCCAATGGCTGGGTTTCATGAGCATGAATCCTATGGCCCCCTGGCAAGGTTGGTTGGATTATCCCTTTTGCAATGATGAGAACATTGACACTTCCAGGGTTTAAGACTCAGGGCCACACAGCTGGTCAGTGATAGACCTGGGATTTGAACTGGGGTCTCCCTAACTCTGAAACCCAATAAGCTTTTTCTGCTATACCATGTTTAGCAACATGGAGCGTGGCACAAAGTAGATGCTCAGTAAGTGTTTGGTGGCTGGCCGGCTGGCTGGATGCTCTTAGCAGCAAAGAAGGCTAAAAGATTTCAACAAACAAGCAGAAAAAACCCAGGAGTGTGCCTGAGAGCATTGTCCACAGAACGGAAGCAGCTTAGAACTTTTTATAGCCTTGCAGACATGGCGATGACAAAGGCTTGCCTTCCTTCAACTGCTCTGTTAACGATCTTTTAAAGTCCTTTCAGAGCAAGGTTCCCCCCCCCTTCTTCTTTCCATTCTTGCTTGCAAACGAAGGATGATTTTAGAATCCAAGCCTTTTTTATTTTGCTAAAGTACATGATGAGTAAAATGGCCTCCCAGTCAGCACTTTCCAATTTTGAAAGATGCTAAAAACTGATCTTTAAAGGCATGTTTCTCTTCTTTATGTTTCAAAGGGCCTTGAGGCCCGCTGGAGAGGACGGGAAGGGATGGCAGGAAGGTGGTACCACCCTGAGGAGGGCAGGAGGTGACCAGGGTGGGGAGCAGCCCGGTGGGCCAGAGCCCAGGCGTATCCTCTATTCCCCATGTTCTCTATGGGGCAGGACCCCACCTGGATCCCTGTCCCCTGGAGAGCCACCAAGGACCCCTTAACTGACCCAGGAGGGAGCCTTGGGCAAATACCCAGTAAGTGTTTGTTGAATGAATAAGTGAGTCACAGGAGCTATTGTGCAAGGCACACGTGGAGATAATGAGTGCTGTCCTATTTATAGAGTTTTCAAATATAAGTTTTTCTCGGAGTTAAAAATGGGTTGGGAGGAGGTTATAAAACCCGAATACTAGCTATAGCACTCACTGGGCATCCGCCGTGTGTCAGGAATTGTGCAAAGTAGTTTATGCAGACCTCTCATTTAGTCCTCGTGGAAGGTAAGTTCTGCCGTTTTCCCCATTGGACGGGTGAGGAAATGGAGGCCAAGATGGATAAAGGAGTGGCCTGAGGCGCCCTGAGGCTTGCAGGTGGAGCTGAGATTTAAACAGAGCTCAGAACTCAGAGACTGAAACTTCTTAATTGGGAAGGTTTGTGGAAGGTGTAGAAAAGTCTAGAATCCTAGCAGGGAGGGTCGGGGCGCTGCAATCTTATTGCTGCTACCAATTCCCCGGGGACCTTGGAAGCTCCTTCCTCTCCTCTGGCCTCAGTTTCCCTGTGCGTCAAGTGAGGAAGAAGACAAGATGCTGTCTCAGTGCCCTGTAGGGTTGGTCTGCCCTTGTTGGAGGAGTTAGGGATGCCGCCGGGACCACTGAGAGCCGCCGGCTTTCTGAAGCCTCCAGCCTGTGCAGACTTGTCCCGGGGCATGTCCCTGAGACCGGGGAGGGCAGGAGGAGCTGAGGGGAAGCTGGCCCCAGAGAGGGCCGGAGCATCCAGGCAGGGCTGGGGGGAGAGGGCAGAGCTCTTAGCTGGGGAGCTGGGGGTGCACGAATGTTCTCTGCCACGGCCTCAAGCCCTCGAGTGTGACTGTCACCCGCTCTCCTTCACGTATGTGTCCTTCTGTCCACAGGGCAATGACGTGAGGATCATCCTCGGCCAGTTTGACCAGAATATGGCAGCAAAAGTGTTCTGTTGTGTAAGTAAAACTTCAGTCCTGTTACTGTGTCTCACGAAGCTGTTTCTCAGACTCATTCTCACTTCCTGGTCTGAGCGGAATATAGGACCAGCGGAGTATAGGACCAATCTGGAATCTGGGTTGTTGGAAGCAGAAGTGTTATGGTCACTGCTCTTTCCTCTTTGCAGGGAGATAAACCCCCAGGGTTTAGGACAGTGCAGTTGTGGGAGGAGCTAGGGACCTCACTGACTAACCTCCCCTCCAGCCCACTGTCAGCGCCCTGCTGGCTAATGCTCTACCCGCCTACTCAGCCATGCTTGACAGAGGCGTGCGGTGTGCAGGGCAGAGAAGGAGGGGCAAGGCCGAGGTGCCTCAGCCCCCCTCCCGGCCCTGGAGCAGGGCTCAGAGTCTCAACTTTAGAACAGTCTCTCAACCTTTCCTATCTATCCCTGAGTTCTTTACAATTATCTGGTGATAGGTGACAAAGTACCTTTTCACACCTCACCTCATTTCATCTTTTCACTAAACTGAGTGAAGCAACTGTCCTTATCCCATTTCACAGATAAGGAAATAGAGGCCCAGCCCGTGGCTGAGCCAAGGCTCCAGCCCCTTCGCCTGATTCCCAACCCCATCATCTTCCAAATGATGTTCTACCTAAGTACTTGTAAGAGTCTTTCCATTCTGATGTCCTGGCTCCCTCTCCCCCACCCCAGGTCAGGAGAAAAGCAACAGAATGAGAGCCCAGTCACAGGAGTCACTGTCTTCCCCCAGTAAGCTCCTTCCCTTCGAGCGAGCTTATTCTAGGTGTAGTCTCTAGTGATGGGCCATAGGCCTCTGTTCTCTTTGATCTCTTGTCAGTGACTTGGATGAGATTATAAAAAGCAGACTTGTAGGAATTTTGGAAGTTGCGAAATATGTTGGAAACAGATCCAAGGTTGCAAAGAACCCTAAGAAGTTCATTCAATCTAAGAAAGTTAAATCTCATAGCCCTACTAGAAGGTTACATTAGAACAAATCCAGCTGCCTGTGTCCAAGGTAGTAGAGGCATAAGCTGAGGAGGACTGTGCCTTTAGAACAGAAGAGACTTTGGGGATGTGGCTGACTTCAAGGTTGCTGTGCGTCACCAAGGTAAGCGTCACTCCCAGGAGCCAAGGGGACCACCGGCTGCACGTCTGCACCAGGGGAAGGTGGTCCCTCTGCTGTCCCCTGGAGAGACACTGCCTGGGGTATCCTTCTCAGCCCCTGCTATCCATTTCTGGAGAGATGCAGGATCTCAACTCACACCGGGAGTGAGGACAGATCAGTGACCAGAAGTCACAGTCACACGGGGCTGTTTTATCCTGAAGGCTCAAGAACAAAACGAGAACTGCCTGATCATCATTTGATTTATGGGGACCCTGGACGGAGCTGGGAGCTCAGGAGCCATCTGCTGCTTAGTTGCTGAATTTGGGCTTGTTGTTGACACTTCTGGAGCCTTGGTTTTCTTATCTGTAAAATGGTGATGATACCAGCACCGGTCTCCTAGGATTGTTCTGGAGATTGAAATGAGCAGAAACACTGCACAGTGCCTGATGGGTAGTGAGTCCTCAGTAAATATCCATGGTCTTTTTTTGTTTATGTAAAGTCTCAGGCCGAGGAGGATAGAATGGACCACTGCCATTGAATCCCATAAACTGAGTTTTATCCCTCCCCCCTCCCCACCCTTCACCGTATCCCCAAGGCCTTTGCAAGCAGCCGGCACATGGTGGGTCATAACTCCAGGAGAAAGACATTAATAAACATGACCCATGAAGACACCACGCTGGTCGCTGGCCGTCTCCCTTTTCCAGACCTCGTGCTCTGCCCTGAGCCGAACCCAAGTGGAGGCGTGGCTGTGATTTCACTCCGTGCCATGCACTGGGATTATTTTCCGAGCGGCGTTTCCAGCCATGATTTCTGCTTTAGAACAGACGGTCTTCCTCTCGACCCAAAGCTCCAGGCTGCCTGCCTTCCACATGGCCTGGGACACCATCCATCTTCTCAGCCTGCTTTCCTCTTGTTGGACAGTGGGCATTTTGCAACGGGCTTCCTCTTAGAGTGCGCAGGTGGATTTGGTTGTTGAGAAGTTCCTTGCAGGTTTTTTTGAGGGGGCGGGTGTTTATTCCAAGTGTCAGACCCCCAGAAGCAATCTGCCCTCCAGGGCTCGGCGTCTTACTTGGTTAGGAAGGAATTCTTCTGGCAGGTCTGGAAGATCCTGAGGAGGGTCTGCTCCGTGTCTTCCTATGGGGTCAGGACTGGCGTGTGACAGAGGGAGGGGCTGCTCAGAGCAGAGGCCCCTGTGAAGGAGCCTTCCTGCCCGTGTCCGGGTCAGAGGTCAGAGCGCAGATGCCTTGGGGTTCAGAGGTCAGAGTGCAGTTCCGGTGGAAGCAGCCGTATCTTTGCCATCCAGACGCCATGGGGCAAACTTTGCAGCATGTTGCTGTGTTCTTGAGACTGGAACCGCCACCCCATGGAAGAGCAGACTCCAGCAAATGCAAGGCCTATTTATAGTCCTGTAGCAAAATGTTCATTTGGGCTTCAGCACAGGATGAGCGTGTCTCTGTCGCCTTGTCTTCTCCTCCCCCCTCTCGGGGGTCTATTCTAAATTCTCAAGCACCCTGGCCTGGGTTCTGGTTTTAGCTCAACCAGCTGTGTGACCTCAGGCAGGACACCTTACACCTCTGGTCTCCAGCTGCCTCACCTCTAAAATGGAAGCAGCAGTCCTCGCCCCATCAGCCTCACGGGGTTGGCAAGAGGCTTAAGTAAGGCCACGGAAGGAGACCATCATCCCAATGGTGAACTGCCTTCCTGATGTGAGGGTTTACCACCACCATTGGTGTGACCATATTAGGAAAAGCGAAATGTCCTACTTGCATGGGAAGGAGAGGAGGCGAAAGGAAACGTAATAAAAAGAGGAAACTGGATCTTTAAAAAAATAATACACGTCATGGTTACCTGCAGCAGCAAATAAGAACCAAAGTGGTCGCCGAGACTGAAGAAGGTGAACTCAGGACTTCCCGTCGCCACGTGGCTGGCTGGGGCCACGGGTGACCACACGTCCTGAGGTCACATTCCCACCAGAGGCAGAGAAAATGAAAACTGAGGAGACCAGGGGAACTGGAAATGCATCAATCACTGCGCAGCCACTTCTCGGGTGCACCAGGCACGGTGTTGAGCACCAGGGATCCACGGAAGAGCGGACCTCACACTACAAAACTCCCCCTCCGCCAAAGAGACAGAGAGAATTCCAGCAGCCCCTCCCAGCTCGCATGTGTAACAGCCTCAGCCCGTCTGAACATGGGAAGAGCAGAATGGAGGACCAGAGCCTTCCCCTCCCGTGTTTTCGACCGTGGACGGTATATTTAAAACCACTTCACCTACCTTGCAGGAAGCCTCCCACCTAGACCCTCACTCAAAGCCCATTTACTTTTGCTCTGCACATATGTTTAACCACCCAAGCGCCCCGCTTTCTGAGCCATAGTTTAAAAGCAGCAAATTTAGAGAAGACAGGGACGCAATGGCAGCGAAAAGTGACACCCAGACCCAGCAGCATTACTGTGCACGGCCCATAACAGTGACTGGTATTCAGAATAAAACTGTGATTTACGGAGAAGAGAAGGAAGAGGAGCTGCTAAAATGTGCCTGGATGTAGTGTTGGCCAGGCGTGGCTCACGTGTCATCTCCTTGAATTCTTACACCCACCCAGGGAGACAGGCTTTGCTTTCCACAGGCTTTAGATGGGAAAAGCAAGACCCGAGGAGTTGTGCGCCAGAGTTACCCAGAGAATCTGGTCCTACTTGACTGTAACCACCTTTTTTGTTTGTTCCAGAGTGTCAGTAGGAAAATGTTTATCTTCATCAAAACTGAATAGCATTCTAAACAAAATCTTTTGTCACTCAAACGGAATATGCTTCTCTTTTCTGGAAAATTCCAGAATTCAAGGAATAGCTCCTAATGGGACAAAGGCAGGTCAAAGAGCTGTCACAGCAGATCCCTGGGAAGCTTCTGACTTCCTGCTCTGGGCTGTCTCTAAATTATCACAAGGTCCTCGTGCTCAGAGATTGGTACAGATCTGCCTATGTGTCTGATTAGAAGGCCTCCTGTCCTCACTCTCTAGCTATTGACTCCTGCTTAACATACATTCCTAATAATGGAGGTCTCTTTTTGCCTCAACCTTTTAAGATTGAGAAAGCTCCCCTAAAGTTTTATTTATTTTGCTAAGAAAAGAGGGGACCCTCCAAAAATGGACTTTGAATCTTGTCCCCTGACTTAGCTGTATGTGTTTGGGCAAATTCCTCCATCTCTGAGCCTCAATTTCTTTATTTATAAGATAGAAATAATACGCACCTCATCAGATTGTTGTGAGAGTAAAGTAAGATAATGTGTGTAACTGGCCAAGCACATGATAGAAGCTCAAGATATGTGAGTTCCTCCCTTTTAATAAAGGATGAGAGTTGTAAAGTATCGAAGGGAAGTTCGGCCAGTGACCTGGGATCACTAGGATGAGACTTTTGTTCAAAAAGCTAGCCCCCAGGCAGATGTCTTCAAAAGAAAGTGTCTTTGGTCTAAACTCCATTTATTAGAGGGAAGATCAGGAGATTGCTTGCCTTTGTTTAACTGGGATTTTACCCTGTAATTGAGGTATGAGGGATGTCTTTTCTACAATAATTGTGATGGGGCACATTATAATGGAGCTACTGGAAAAATGACTATGATCTGAGGCTGCATTATGAGAAGTATATTATCTAGAACTGGGGAGGTGAAAATCCTATATCATCAGAGGAGTCTAGAGAAAAGGCAATGTGATCACTACCTTGAAGTAGTTGAATGGCTCTTACATTAAATAATTTCAGTTTAGTCTCCAGCGGCTTCACTGAACCAATGAGCAAAAGGTTGTGAAGGTGGTATCTGACCTTAAGTTAAGAAATAAACATTTTACTCACATTTAATAATAAATAAACGTTGAATTCTCATTTATCCTAATGAGATGCTCCACAGTACAGGATGGGGTTTCTTCGGTGTTGAGAGAATTCTAGAAGAGTTGCCTCCCCAGATGTAGGAATGGTGGGGGGAGCTCTCCCCTCAAGTGTCAGACTTGACGGTAACTTTTCTCTAATGTACAAACACCATTAGGGTCTCTGGCCCACCCTGCTGCGGGCAGAGCCTGGCTTAGCATCCCAGGGCCTACATGGAGGGTAGCCAAAAGCTTCCCGGAGTCCAGAGCAATCCTGCAGGCTCCCTGCCACACCCTCCTGGCCTTTGTGCTGTCTCTGTTACAGGCCAAGGAGCACAAAGGGGTGTGGCATGAATTGTTTCCCAATGTGTTCGTGGCTTTCCAGGAATGAACTGCAAGACCCGTTAAGGTTCATGTTTTAAAATGTGCACCGTTTATCACTGTACACAGAAAGCGTCTGTTGCAATGATCATGGGATTTTTATCTTTAATTCCACTAATGTGATGTATTACATTTATCCATTTGTGTATGTTGAACCATCCTTGCATCCCAGGGATAAATGCCAGTTGGCCATAGTGTATAACCTTTCCAGTGTGTTCCTGAATTCAGTTTGCCAATATGTTGTTGAGGATTTGTGCCACTATATTCATCAGAGATATCCGTCCATAGTTTTCCTTTCTTGTAGTGTCCTTATCTGGCTTGGTCAGGCCCTGGTGTTTTAATTTGTATTCAGTGTTTATTATTTTATTCTATATGTTTCCAGTAAACTACCTTGGGGCATAATGAGGAGAGATAACAAAGCAAATAATGGGAAAATTAACAAACCCTCTGTTAAGAGGAGGCATGAGCCTCCTCCTCGTGTCTCACAGCGCACAAAGCCTTGAACAAATGTTTAACTCTTGGTACATTCATGGTCAACCCATTTGTTGCAGGCATATGAGGAGAACATGTATGGTAGCAAATACCAGTGGATCATTCCAGGCTGGTACGAGCCTTCCTGGTGGGAGCAGGTGCACACAGAAGCCAACTCATCCCGTTGTCTCCGGAAGAATCTCCTTGCTGCCATGGAAGGCTACATTGGCGTAGACTTCGAGCCCCTGAGCTCCAAGCAGATCAAGACCATTTCAGGAAAGGTCAGTGTCATGGTCTGCCCACTTCAGCCCTCAGGCCCATCTCTTTTGATCATCCTGTCTGATGATTTTGGCACAAAGTGCCCGTATCTTATTCTGGCCTTTGCTGTGTGACTTTGAGCAAATCACTGGACCTCTCTGAGCCTGTTCAATGGAGATAACCAGACCTCCACTGCATGCCCCTCTAAGGAACCTGAGAATCAGATGAGGTAAGGGTGTGTTGTAAGCACTAAACACAGTATCCAGGTAAGCGACGGAATCATGATTTTGACAGCACCAACTACAGACCCAGGGTTTCAGACTTTGTCAGGCTTTCACTCCATGTACCTCTGACCTGGAATGTCCTTTCTCTGGCTCCCCGATGCTCCCATCAGCTTAGAGGAGAGGACAGACTCCCCTCTGTCTTTTGGGAAACATGTTCTGTAGACCAGCCAGACTGGCTTGAACCCCAGTTTTGCCACTTATAGCTGTGTGACCATGACCTTGAGTTGTCCAAGCCATGGATTCTTCACCTATATAATAGGGGTAGAAATACCCTCCTCTTGTGGCAGATTGTGCAGTGTGGCTGGCATGATGCCTGGCCCCTCGGTGCTGTCATTGCTGAGAGTAGGGCCTTGGGCAGGGGGCTGCACATGTTTCCATGGGCATTACTACCCCAGTCCCCCACCCCCCGCCAACTTAACCAGGAGAGCTGCAAGAGGCCAGGGGTCATACATGGCCGGGTGGCATGCTGTGGCATAGGTGAAAGTATTTCAGAAGCACACTGTTACCTATCAGTGTAAGTGTTATCAAGAATCAGGGGATGGCAGCCCTGGTGTCTCTTCATTCTAACCACCAGCCAGAATCGAGGATAGCAGGGCACACAGTTCTCTTCTGTCTTCTTTGAGCTCAAATGGTTCCTTTCTCCACCCAACCCCAGTTCCATTGAAGGAATTAAACTTCGTGGCAAAGCTATATAAAATTTTTGTATATAATTTTTTCTCTATTAGTTAATCTCAATCAGAGCCAGCTCTGTAAGAATGATTTATTGATTTCTCCAAAAAAATGGCCAATCATGAGGACACATTTTGTAAACAACTCTTTAGATCAGGCTGGCACCTGAGGGATGTTGGGAAAACACTCCGGCTGGAAAATGTTGGAAGAAATATTTTCACACAAAAATCAATGAGCATGTAGAAAGTTTTCTGAGATGCTGAATAATGTATGGAAAGAACTCATTTTATTTCAGTAAGTGTTCTTTTTAAAGGCGTCAAAGTTTGTAGTTTATTAGCAAAAACTTGAATCCAGGGACAGCCTGGACTCTAATCTCAAAATAATGTAAAATTTGAGGAAAATTACAAAAACTAAGAGAAAAACATTCCATGCAAGCAGACAGCATAGCTGAACTGAGGACTTTAGGAGACCAAAGACAGAAATGATTACATGCAAGCTCTGTAAAGCCGAGGCGTAATGGTCAAAGATTCCAGAGAAAGCCCTTGAATGTTGTTCTAAGGAGCATGGATGTTACTGGGTGGGTGAGCCATGCACGGATGCAAGCCGTACACAGAAATGCGTTTTGGGAAGACCGTTTTTTTAACAGTATCTGTTAGAGGAAGTGCTCTGACTTTACAACAACATCTCCCAGGTCACCGGCTTTCGTTTTAATTTTTTTCATTCTAATGGTTTTTATTTGGTCCTGGTGCTGAAGCTGACCTCACTCCCATAACTCTGTGCCTGGGAATGGAACGCTTTGTAGGTATTTGTGGGCTGTTCACTTCACCCCACAGTGTATGTGACCCACTCACTGGCCTCCCAGAATGGAGGCGTGCCATTAGAGCAGAGCCATGGCCCCGCATGGGGCAGCTTCCAAAATTCTGGGACACCCAGTCCCCGTCTCTGAGGTGTTTGAAACAAGAGACAGCATTTCTTACATTATCCTGAGGTTACAAGCTGATTGAAGTTATGCAGGAAAATCTAGGGCATCTGCCTCTGGAAATCAGAGAGTTTTAGGGCTCTCCAATGGGTTATCTAGACCAACCTCCCATCAGATTTTCAGACCCGTTCAGTAGCAGGAGACTTTCTACTTCTCCCTGAATTTCCCCCACTGGTCCCTCAGGGCCCACACGGGTCCTATGGATGGTGACCATATCCCCAGAGATGTCCCCTGTCAAAACTAAACAGCCCCAGTCCCTCTATTTGTAATTCATATGCTCAGTGCAGAGCCTAATGGCAAAATTTAAGGCGATGCTAAAAACCTCAGTAATCAAGATGAAAAGTATTATAATGCAGTATTTTTTAAAATTCAAAATTAACACACACCAAAAAAAAAAATCCATGATGAACAAAACATCATTTTAAACAAAGTTAAGGTTCCCAGAACTGGGATTAGGGAGAGCTAAGTGATTTAAGTCACACAATTGCAAGACTGGATCTTGTCTTTATTTAAAACATTGATGTTTTGTTCATCACGGATTTTCCTTTTTGTACTCATTTTGATTTTTAAAAAATACTGCCTTAAAGTGTCTTTTGCTTGATTACTGAGGTATTTGGCTCCCTCTTCATTTCCACACCTTGCTCGCCTCCCTCTGGTCCTGGCCCTGAACACGTAGTGTGTGTCAAGCTCGGTTCACACTCGGCCCATTCTCTGTGCTTGCTCTTGTGGCTGCTCTCTCCCTGGAGCGTGGGGCCCGCGGTTGAATAAAGAATTCTTATTTGTGGTCTGACCACAGCCAAGTTTCCCCATCCATCTCTAAGAGTCTATGGTCAAAGGAAGGTCTAGAGAGGTGGGAAATGGTTCTTGAATTTGAACTTTTGTTATACATGACTGCTGGGGACGCACGCTGCTGAGCTGAGGCTTACATTTTGGGGTCCATCGGTACCCATGAAGTTAAACATACACTTGTAGAAGCAAGACCATGAGCTCTTGCCATTCTCATTAAGGAAGATAAGCAGCAGAAATGGAAAGGGACATACCCAAGGTCCTTGTAGTGGTTTGAATAGTGGCCTCTAAAAAGATGTCCCTAATCCTTGGAATGCGTGAACATGACCTTATTTGGAAAAAGCATCTTTGCAGATGTAATTAATTTAGGGATCTTGAGATCATCCTAGACTATCCCGGGAAACCCTACATGCAATGGCGAGGGTCCTTGTAAGAGAAAGGCAGACGGAGGTTTCCCACACCGAAGTGGTCATGTGACAGCACAGGCAGAAACCAGAGTAGTACGTCCACAAGAAAAAGAACGCCAAGGATAACCGGCAGCCACCAGGAGCTGGGAGAGAAGCATGGGCTGGATCCTCCCTCAGAGCCTCCAGAGGGAACCAACCCTGCTAACACCTGAGTTTTGTACTCCTGGCCTCCAGTCCTGGGAGAGAATGAACTAATGTTGTTTCAAGCCATCCTGTTTGTGGAAATTCGCCGTGGCAGCCCCAAGACACTGATACAGTCAGCCGGCAAGTCAGGGACAGCCCCAGGACCTGAGGCCAAGTCTGCTCATTCCCTACCCAGAGCCCCTTCCCCTCTACCATGCTCTCCACCCAAGACTTGTGACAGGCTTAGAAAGGAATGCACCCAGATCATCCCTTTCTGTCTCAGTGGGCCACTACTGGTAGGTGGCATAACAGGAAAGCGTGGGTCTGGCGATCAAGAGATCTGGCACAAATCCTGGCATTCCCACCAATTAATCTGCCTCCAACACCTAGTCATTCTCCTCCCCCAACCCTCACTCCAGCCTTAGTTTCCCAACTGAAAATGAGAGATATGGGCCAGGTAACTCCAGGGGTCTTTTCGTAGCTAAGTTCTCTGGCTCTGGATAAATATGGTACTGGGTTCTCACAACGCGTTGTGTGACATGGTTGTCCCATTAAACCTTGAAATCCCTGGGATAAAGGTGACTCCTGGTAGAGAAGGTTGCAGAAACAGGCAGAACAGTGGCCCCTCTTGGAATGTGCTCTCTGAGGCTCCCCCTTCCTTATACTTGTTGCCAGTCAGGCCATCCCTGATTCTCACATTGGCACCCAGGAGAGTTCTGGTAGGAGGAATAAGAAGATCATGGGCCTCCAGAGCATCCTTATCAGTCTCTTCCTTTTGGAATTTCCAATGATGAGACAAATGTAGACCTTTGGGCTTCCCCGAGCACATCTAGAGCTCAGTCTTCTGGAACCTCATAAGGACAGCCTCTGGGCACTTAACATCTGGTTCATTCTCACTGAGATTCCCCATTACCAGTCTGGTCCCCCATAGGAACTCTTTGACATTGGTGACTTCCACATCAGCTTTCCCTTTCCAAAGTTCCATTAGGCTTGTTTCCATTGTGAGCCTTTACAACTCTGGCCAGGTTTCTCTGGTGATGGCTCAGCTTCCCTGGACATTTTTCCCATTTTCCTGCTGAGGCACAGAGCTGGACCAAGACACCAGATGGAGATGTTCACCGAACTCTGGAATCTCTGGGGACCACAGAGGTGGCCCCAATCCCCCATCAAATGCACAGGCTCATTCTTTGGAAAAGTTTTGTAATGTTTTCTGGCAAGAAGCTTCTGCAACCACCGTGACTTTTGATTCAACATGGCAGAAACGGAGGAAATACAAATCAAGTGAGTCCTCAGTGAAGAGCCAGGAAAAGCTGCACCCACCTCATTGTCACTGCCATGTGAGCTCCCTGAACATGGGACTTCTGGGGACCTCTGGGCTCTGGAGAGGAGGAAAGGAAGGGGCCATGGAAAAGTAGGCATGCTCCCTGGGGAGGCCATCCTTCACAATGTCACTGCCATTCCCACCTTCCCCATGAAGCTCCTGTTCCCTTTGCTTCCCTAGGAATTCACTTCAATGGGGAACAGGTGGTATAGCAAAGGAACATGGGCTCCAGAGGAAGGGTGTGGTAGCCTGTGGAGGGTCATAAATAGTAAGGGCACTGGGTAGATTTGAATTTGGGCCCCACCACTTCCCAGCTAGGAGACTCTGAAAGATGGCTCGTTGTCCAAACCAATATCCATAGCCCCCCGGTTGACCTCATTAACACAATTCTAGTTTTTAAGTAGGTATGTTGCCACTGAGCTGAAAGAGGACAGTTCCCAGCTTCCCATGTAGCTAGATATGGCCAGGATTCTAAGTCTGGCCAAGGAATATAAATAGGAGTGTTATATTGGACTTCTGGAAGTCTCCGTTAAAGGGGAGCTTACCTTTCTTTCCCCTTCTCCTTTTTGTGTTGGCTGGAATATAGATGGGATGGCTAGAGTTCTAGCAGCCATCTTGGATGAAGAAGTGACTGTGAAAAGGAAACCTCATTCTAGGGCAGTGTTGCATGCAGATAGGAGCTGGGTCCCTGATTATACTATAGAGCTGCTATGGCAGCTGTCCTCTGCCAACACATGGACAGGTTTACTGTGAGAGAAAAATAAACTATCTCTAAGTCACTGATAATTTTTTTTTCTGTTCTCTATAGCTGAACTGGGTGACATAGTGATAGTGATGCAATGACATTGGGCAAGTCTTTCTGAAATCGTTTCTTACCTACAATATTGTGGTAATAATATCTTGTATAAGATTTATAAGGATTAGATAAAGTAAAGCAGAGAAAAGTATTGTGCTGAGTGCCAAAACACACAATAGATACTTGACAAATTTTGGTTCTCTTTCTTCTTTAGACCAGCAGCCTCAGAGCTGGAGAAAGGAGTAGTGAGTGAGTTTACACACACATATACACAAATCTGTTCTGGCTTGTTACTAGGATTTTACTGAATTTGCAGGTTGATATAGGAAAAATTGACTTAATAATATATGAACATGAGTTTTGTGTATCCCTGCATTTACCAAGGTCATTTTTAATTTCTCTCAGAAATGTTTTGTAATTTTCTGTATGGAATTCTTGCACATACTGTGGTTTATTTCTAGGTATCTGAGGTATTTTGGTGAATATATGTGCAAATTACTATTGGGTGCATACGTAGGGGTAGAATTTCTGAGTCACAAGGTATGCATATGTTCAGCTTTAGTAGACCCTGCCAAACAGATTTCTAAAGTGGTTGTACCAATTTACACACCCACCAGTCGTGATTGAGAGCTCCAGTTGGTTCCCATGCTCACCAACATTTGGTATTGTCGGCTTTTTAATTTTAACCAATCTAGTGGGTGTGTAGTGGTATTTCATTTGAGTTTTAATTTACATTTCTCTGATGACTAACGAAGTTGAGTATCTTTCCATATCTTTACTGGCCATTTTGATGCCCCCTTTTACAAACTTCCTGTTCAAATCTTTTGCCCATTCTTCTACTTGGATTCTATGTCTGTTTCTTATTGATTTGTAGTTCTTTTTAAATTTTGCATATGAATCCTTGGATGGTTGTATGTATTATTTATATCTTCTCCCATTCTTGAACTTACACATTCACTTGCTTAATGATGTATTTTGATGAACTGAAATTCTTAATTTTAATGTAGTCCAGTTTATTCATCTTCTTTATGGTAAGTATATCTACATTCTATTTAAATATCTTTGCCCACCCACCTCATGAAAATATTATCCTATCTTACCTTTTAGTACTTTTCCCTCTCACATTTAGATATAAAATCCACATGAAATTGATTTTATGTATGGTGTGAGGTAAGATCAAGACTCATTTTCTGCCCATATGGATAACCAGTTGATTCAGGACCATTTATTTAAAAGTCCATCATCCTCCCATCCCCCCCCAACCATGCTATAGTGCCAACTTTGTCGTAAATGAATGATTATAGACAATGTGGATCTGTTTCTGAACTTTCCATTCTCTTCCGTTGGTCCATTTCCAAATCCATTAGCCAGTACCACTGTCTTAGTAACTAAAACTTTATTATAAGACCTGATACTTAGTCATGTAATCTTACAACTTTGTTCTTCTTCTTTAAGATTTTCCTGGATGTTCCTGGCCCTGATGTCATTTTTCATTTAGATCTACTCACATATTTACACTTTCCCTTACTTCTCATTCCTCCCTGCATTTCTGTTCTATTTATGACCACTTTCATTCTGCCCAAAGAACTCTTCTTAGTCTTTCTTTTACTGCGGGTTGGCTAGAGACAAATTCTCCCAGTTTCTGGTTGTCTGAAATTTTCTCTCTTTCACCTTTAATTTTGGGATATAGAATTCTAGATAGTCTATTATTTGTCTTCTGGCTTCCATGGTTTCTGTTAAATCAACTGCTTGACTTATTGTTGCTCTTTTGAAGGTAATGCATCTTCTTTTCTCCAACTGCTTTTAAGATCTTGTCTTTGTTTTGGTCTTCAGCAGTTTTACTATGTTGTACTGAAATGAAGTATTCTTTGGGCTTATCTTGATTGTAGTTCACAGAGTTCATATGACTTCATGAATCTGTACATTGATACATGTTTGGAGAGATTCTAGCATAATATTCCTTTAAATATTATTTCTGCCTATTCTCTTTCCTCACATTCTTTTTTTTTAAAGATTTTTATTTATTTATTTGACAGAGAGAGATCACGAGTAAGCAGAGAGGCAGGCAGAGAGAGGCGGAAGCAGGCTCCCTGCTGAGCAGAGAGCCCCATGCGGGGCTCGATCTCAGGACTCTGAGATCATGACCTGAGCTGAAGGCAGATGCTTAACCCACTGAGCCATCCAGATGCCCCTCTTTCCTCACTAAGACAACAATTACACATATGCCAGACATTTTCAACACATTCCATATATCTTATGTTCATCTCTTATTTTCTACCCTTTTTTCCTGTCTGTGTTACAGTCTGAGTATTTGTTACTGTTTACCGCTACTACCCTTTCTTCTAGTTCACTAACCTCCTTTCTGCTGTGTTTAATATGCTGCTTCATCCCTCTATTGAGTTAATTTCAGTTGTTATATTTTTCATTTTTAGATTCTTCATTTTATTCCCTTTTTTTTCTGTCATAGCTTCCAGTTCTCTGGTTATATTCTGTATCTTTTCATCTATTTTCTTGAACACATAAATATTCCTCTTTTAAAGTCATGTCTAATAACTTCAAGATTTGGATCATCTGTGGGTCTGTTTCTATCATCTATTTTTCTCCTTTCCTTTATTCTTTCCTTCCTTATTCCCTTTCTCACTTTTTGCCTGCCTGCCTTCCTTCCTTCCTTCTCTCTTTTTATTATTTGGTCCTATTTCCTGGTGTACCTATAGCATTTTATTAATATAATTGGAGATGAAAAAAATGTAGAGACTACAGACGGTGTTATCTTTCTTCAGAAAGGATTTATTTCTCTTTAAGAAGGTAGCTAGACTAGGGGAAGATCACCTAATCCAATCAAGAATTGAAATGATTCCAGGCTTGGTCTTGGTTTTTATAGACCTGGTCTATTTTGGCTTGCTCTTATTCCTAGTATTTGTTCTTCATTGTTACCAGCTGAAATCCTGGGGTGTCTACTGGCCCTGGAGTTCAACTTTTTTCTTCCCTAATACTGTGAGACTCCAAACAGTTCTGCTTCATTTCTAAACCCCTCAGCCACAGCTTTTTCTTTGCTTTTCAGCCTCCTGCTTTATGCAGCTTAGCTATCATGAAATATTTCAAGTCAAAGGCCAGTCTGAATACTGGGCTCACTTTTCTGTGTTTCATTTTCCTCCTAACACATTGGTCCTACAAGCATTGCTATCCTGATAACCCTGAACTATAGGTTTTTTGTCTTCCCTTCCCTGTGGGACTGCTGGAAACTCTGACCCAATGCTTTGTTTTCCTGCAATTAGCTTTCCTCCCTACAAAACATCCATGCCTCCAGGGGAAGCAGCAAAGATTGGTAGACTCTTCCCAAAGCATTCTCTTCTTTCTAGCATCTTGTTCCTCAAGTCCTAGGTGTCCTGGTTGCTCTATGATGCCTTTGAATAGCTATTTTTATGTTTTATTCTGCTTTTCTGAATGTCCTTCATGGGAGCTTTGGCTTGATATAAGCCATTTCATCACAGTCAGAGTGGAAGTGTGAACTGAGACGATTTTGCTTCGAAGGTAGAAAATAACACCCTGGGGAGAAGGTAGCATGCCACTGCCTTCAGCTCTTTGAGGAGCTGTTGTACATAAGAGGGAAAAGATGTTCTTACCGAAGCTCCACAAGGAGACACTGCTTGCAGAATATAGGTCATAGGGAGGTGCTGCAGGTGCTGAATCCAGAACACGAATCTCATAGACGGCGAGCACTCCTAAGCAGAAGATCTTCCTGAAGAGAGACTTAGCTTCTCGACACTGGAGGAATCTAAGATGGAGCTCAGCAAACATCTGGAAGTTGCTATTGAGAAGACCCAATATTCAGATCGTAGGAGGGACTCAATCAGTGATAACTGATTTGTATATTCTTGAGATCTTGGAAGCTTGATAGAAATACAGATTTTGAAATTATCCCATGGACATACCAAAACAAAATGGAAGACTGTGGCGTCTGCATTTAACAAGGGCCCCAGGTGATCTACAAACTGGGTACAGGAACAAGGAGACTAAATAATCCCCCCACCCAGTGTACCTCCCAAAGAAGACTCTGTAATCCCCAAATCCCACAGGGATGCTAGAGAGAAACTCTGCCAGTTTTGCCAGTCTGGGGATGGCAGCTGGAGATGTGGAAGGGGGTGGGTTCTTCACCTTCTGCTGTCTTCTGTCCCTGAGGCCCCTCTCTCTCTGAAAGCAGGACTCTGCTTGGTTCTGTTGGAATGACAGACCCATAAGGTTTAGTCACATTGTGGGTTAGCAAGCTTGTGTGGGCTAGCCTGGGAGCCTAACCACTATTTATAACATAGTTTCTGTGGAAAAATATGTTCCAAGTTCCAACAACTGCCTTTCAAAAATATGCTGGAGCACAACCTGTCAGTAATTGGGACTATCTATATAAAGTTATTTTCTCAGAAACTTTTAGCATCTCATGATAAACCTGACCTCAAAGAATGAGTAATTAATCAGCCTTCAGTGTCAGCTGTACAATGGAAGAAATTCTTCTGCCCTGAATTATCGGAGGCCCGCTCGAAGAACAGCTACCACTTTTTCCTCAGACAATTGTGAGAGTGTTTCTTCCTGCTGTCATTGTTTTGCCCAAGGGAGATCGGTGCTGGCTTCACCTGGGAAGTGATGAATGGCCTGGGATATAATGTGGTGGCAATGACTTCAACTCGGACGGAGCTTGCTAAGACAGTGAGAATGAGGTCACCTTTCCGGGCTTAGCTACACCTGTCCCTTTCCAAGGACTCTTCCCACAGAAATGAGGTCAACAGCCATATTTCCATTGTTCTCCCTCCACCTCCTGCCCCTCACCCACTGGAAGAAGAACAGTGTTATGAGCTAGAAAGATGTGGATTTACAAGTACATGTGTAAAAAGTATACACAGAGGCTTGTGTTTGCTCTAAGGTCATACTAAAGAAATGATATGATTTTGTTCCGCCTACTGTCTCCACAAAAAATGACCCCAGTACACGACATTAAGGAAGTTAAAAAATTATACTCATTTATCCCTTGGTGAGACTGCACTGAGAGTTTGCCTCAGGTCTGGACCCCTGACTTTAAAAAGGTAATAGAAAGGATGACCCAGTGGCATGTTCTGGGTAGGGAAGAGGTCTGGAAACATCATGGAATATAATTATTAGGTCGAACAAACAGGACTCAAATACAGACACCAGCAGCCCTTGATGCTTTTGTATACATCAGAGAAAGCTCACAGGAGCAAAATCCAAGAGAGAAGAAGTCAAAGAGGCCTCAGAACTTGTATACTTAAAGCAAATAGAGAAAAACAAATTCAAGTAATTTGTAGTACTTTTAACATAGCCAATAGTGAAATTAATAACCAGAAATAGACCCAAATCGGGGGTATAGCTCAGTGGTAGAGCATTTGACTGCAGAAATAGACCCAAATCATATTTAAAAATCAAAGAAAATATAGTCAAATAGTAAAAGATAGAAAAACAATAAGAATGCATTTAAACAAAACATTAAAAGGTATGATTCTCACCATAGCAATATGAAAGGAAGAAGAGAAGCACCCAAGAAATAAAAATTGCCTATCAGTATTGGAAAGGAGCTCACTCTAATCATTAGAGAGATGCAAATTTAAAAAGGGGATGAACTTTTTTCCCTTAACCTAACAAACTGACGATTCTTAACTTTATAATTATTATAATTGTCAAAAGGGTGCAGGGAAATGGGTACTTTCATACCCAGGAGGATTTTAATTTCTCATATTTGGGGAGAATGTCTTGGCCCAAATATGGATGGATTATGTTTAAGTTTGCTCTACTCTTTGCCTCAGCAATTATACTTCTGGGAATTTATTCTGAAAAAATAAGTACGAGTATGTGTTCAGAAAATTTAGATCCAAGGATGCTTTTTGTAGTCCTATAATTGGGACAAATTCAAAACAGCTTAAATGTCCAATGATTGGAGATTGGTTATGGGAGTAAAGCAGAGCATGCTTGCACCAGCACACCGTTGGCCTCTGTCAGCACAGATGCCAGCACCACCTTGGCTCCTTGGAGCATCGTAGGTTAGCAGACGCTCCAGCTGCGTAAAGGTCCGGTAAGCCACCTTTACTGTTAGTAACAGTGGGTGGCGTTGGTGGAACACCAGCATGTCCTGGACATTGGGCTGGACACTGCATGTTTCATGTCACTGAATCCTAATGGGCACCCAGCAAGGGAGGACATAGAGACGTGAAGGAGAGAGGACCTCGCCCCAGGTCATAGTTAGCAAACTGCAGAGCCAGAGCTGGAGGGCAGGCCTGCCTGCTTCCAAATCCTCTGTCCTTATGACCGTGCCAGGCTCCTACCTATGTTGCCAAGAGGAAACTTCCAGATCACATGATCCCACCTCCTCATTTTTCAGATGGAGAAATTGAGGGTTGGGAAGGGTCTCTGTAGGTACTGCTATAGGTTCTGGTGATACCTCAGTGATCAAGACAGAAAACATCCTGACCCCATGGAGCTTAATTCTAGTAGCGGGGGCCGGGGAGGGGAGGAGGAAGGAGGGCTAGAACAACAGACAATATGCAAATAAAACAATAAGTAGGACAGATGCAGGCAGTGAAAAGTGCAGTAAACCAGTGAATAGAGAATGCCTGGGGCGAGGGGTTTTTAGAAAGGGTGAATCAGGGAAGCCACCCCTGAGAAGCGACAAGTGTTGACATTTGAATGTGGAGAATATCATGCAACAAGCTAGAGAAGCTTTCCGGTAGAGGAAACAGCTGGTGCAAAAGCCCTGAGGTGCGAACAAACTTGATGTGATCAAAGGACGCAAGAGGTCTAAGGGACAGAGTGTGCCTCATAAGGGAGCCCACGTGCTCCTCAGAGAGGAGAAAGGAGGGCAAGGGCTGAAAGCCGGCCTTGTGGGAGTGCGTGAGGGGGCAGGGGGGAGGGGTGTGAGGGACAGTGAGGAGCTGCTCAGGGCCCTGAGTGAGGCTGGAGACAGAGAGACAGTGCTGGCTCCTTGAGGAACCCTCAGATTCAGGAGCTTCTGCTGTGTGTTTTGAGTGATGAACAAATGTGATGGCTGGACGTGATGCATTTCCAAGGAAAACTGTCAACGGGCATAAGACCTGAGTCATCCAGTGGGAGCTGAAGCAAAAAAGGAGGGGGAGCTGTTGCTGGGACGCCAGCATTCCCATTTAGTCAAGCAGAATTCCTCACTCACAGGGCCCACAGTTGGAGGCATTTGGCTGTCCTCAGGTACATGTGAGTGAACCAAGAGCAAGAGACTCACTTGGGCTCCATCTACGAGACCCAGCCCCTGAGGGCCCAGCCTCACCACCCTCCACAGGCCTAGACAACTTGACCTGGCCCAACTAGACCAATTAGACCTGGCCCCAGACAACTTGGGGTCGTTTGCAAAAAAGCAATTCCACTCTCAAAAGTCAATAATGAAAGAAGTAGCAGAGAGGGAATCGAACCAGTGTAACTACACGCACACACACATGCGTGCACAGGCACGCACACACACGCACATACATGCACATACACTGTGTGACCTTGGGCAAGTCTCTGGACCTCTCTGTGCCTCAGGCTGCAGGTGGAGGGAGCATGTGTGACCATCTCTAAGAACCCTTCCCAGTATAACCTGACAATGAGTCAATGGTTTCTATATGTGATTTGTCCCCAACGAGGTTTTTTCCAAAGACTAAGCCGTATGCTCTGATGACATTTCTTGCAGAGGAGTTTGAAGTGACTTGAGAGGCCCGTGGAAAGGTTGAGGGTGATGGGTTTCCCTGGGGTGGTGTCCATTTAGATATGTTAGCCTCAGCAACTAGAGTAAAAAGGTTTTCATTACTTTGTGGCCACAATCAGAATGTTAATATCACCAATGAAATTCTTTTATGACATTCTGTTCAATGGGAGAAAAAAATTCTTTTTTACAAAATGCTGAGTTATTCACAGACTTTCTGTATTACAGAAGAGGAAAGAGGAGGAACACAGTGTAGGGTCTGAACAGCCCTTACATCTGGGCACTGGGGACCAGCCCTAGACCCCATGCTCTAGGCAGGCCTTACTTGGGCCCTGGGACTCAGAATCTGCAACCCACTAGAACATACCTCCTACCCCCAAGCCAGCACTCCCTCCCTCCTACATCACATCCTGAATTCCCTACACGAGCCACTGGAACCCCTTGCAGAGCCAGGGAGCCTCTTGCCAGGGCTGGCCCTCTTGAGGCTGGGCTGCGCCTCTGCTGTGGTTAAAGGTCTCTGATGCTAGAAGGGGAGGATGTGTGGACTGAGCCTGACTGGGGGGCAGGGGTGGGCCCCACAGCAAGGCCAGCTCCTCCTGTGCCTCTGTGTCCCACGTGAAGCTTGGAGGAGCCCCAGAATTCTGAACTCAAATTTGCCATTCCAGATCATTAGGAAGGTATATTAATTACAACAGAGAGATAGAAAATATTTTATCAAGTGGTTTACTTGCTAGTCTATAACTTAAATATTTAGACACATGGATTGTGGTCCTCCACTGGGACTGTAGCTCCAGGCCCTGCAAATATGCCAGGGACGCCTGATTAGGGGGCATTTTTCCTTCACCATAGCCTTGCTAGACAGCCAGGGTCTCAGCCTTGCCACTCATGGGCCACGTGGTCCTGGGCAGGTAAACTTCCCTGAATCTGTTCTCATCTGTAAAACGGGGACAATAATAGTCCCCACTGTATGAGGTTGTTGAGCAGATTAAATAAGATAATGTCCAAGAAGGGCCTGGCACCATGCGTGGCTCACAGTAAGCATTCATGCCTGATGTCCCTGCTGGCTGTAACCTGCCCCCCCACCTCCCTGTTTTACAGACCCCGCAGCAGTATGAGAGAGAGTACAACAACAAGCGGTCAGGCGTGGGGCCTAGCAAGTTCCACGGGTACGCCTACGACGGCATCTGGGTTATTGCCAAGACGCTGCAGAGGGCCATGGAGACGCTGCACGCCAGCAGCCGGCACCAGCGGATCCAGGATTTCAACTACACGGACCACACATTGGGCAGGATCATCCTCAATGCCATGAACGAGACCAACTTCTTCGGGGTCACGGTCAGTCCCACACCCCAGCCTCTGCTTTCCTTAGTGCCCCTTGGTGATATACAAGGCAAGAGGGGGCTGAGTCACGTGCCGTTTGAGACACGGTCCCTTTTCTCTGATCACTGAAGTAACTTCCTATGGGTTATAGGATTGCAGAGCTGCTGCCATGAGGGACAGGTTCGGTGACGCTCTCTGACAGGGTGGGAAGATGCTTCTCTATAGGTCGCAGATTACAAAGGGTGCCATGAGCAGGTTGAACACAGAGCAGTTGAAATTCACCAGGTGGGGGGATGGGGGCAGCAAGAGCTCCTGACCCAAAGTCAGGTTCCAGGCCTGGATCTTTCGCGGTACCATCTCCAAACCGTAGCGTTTTCCTTCCTGAAATGGAAATAGGACCTACCTTATGAGGTAGGTGTAAAGCTTAACCATCACAAAGTAAAAACTGCTAATATTTTTTGAGCAGGCTGCTTGCTGTGATCCTCAAGGTTCTTATCCAGGAGATGGGGATAATAATCTACATCTTGCACAGAAGTTGGGAAAATAAACAATGATGATAATTGCTAACATCTCTTTAATGTTTATGCTGGGCTGCATACTTCACTAAGCACTTCCTGTGGGTTAGATGCAATAATGTCTGCCCAACGCTAGGCCCGTGCGAGGGTTGTTAGCGTTCATAATGATCTCACTGCCTCCGTATGCCACCCATAGGAAGTCGATGCTGTAGTTACCACCATTAGAGGTGAGAAGCCTGGACTGCAGAGCATTTAAGTTTTACTGCCAGTCAGAAGGAGAACTGGGATTTGAACCTGGGTCTAGCTCCTACTTGCTGCGTTATCCCACCTCCAGGTAGTGGACATCAGTGGCATTTCATTGCATCTGGTGATGGTGTGTTTTTCACTAACTCTGCTCTCAGAGAATAGGGAAAATTTGCCTAAAGAAAAGGTTGAAATGGCTCAAGTCCTGTCTTGTATTCTAATGTAAAGAGTCATTTAGAGAACCAGTCTGTCTTGGGGTATTAAGAAGAGTACACAAGTCGAGTTGATCGGTGTATTCCTTAAATGTTCGTACTCCTTTGTGTGCGCACTCGGGCTTGCTGGTGGTTGGTCTGGGAGGCAGGCGGGTGCAGGAGCTGAGGGTGTAGACAGTGACGTGGATGCCGAGGTGAACAAGATGGGCTCCCTGTCCCGGAGCCCGCTGTCCGAATGCAGGCACGAGAGCTGGACACAGATGGTAATGAGAATTTAAAGGGCCCCTCTCCCTGGGAGAAAGCGTGTGAGCCCAGAGGGGTTTCTGTGACCATGGATGAACAAGTCAGGGAGCTCTCTGGAGGAAAAGTGTGGTGCTGTGCCTTAGCCATGCAGAGAGGGGGCCGGCAGTCTGGCCAGATGGAGCGTGGTAAGCGAAGGAGAGATGCGTGAGTGTGTGCAGGGACAATTACTTTGTGGGGATAATTGGAAAGGAGGAGGATGTGTCTGGGAAGGTAAGTTGGGACCCACTTTTGAAGGAACAAGCTGAGGAGGCTGGCCTTCATCTTACAGGCTACGAATTCTCAAAGTACACCTTGACTGGCAATACCCTGGGCGCCGGTAGAAATACACTTTCCCGGGACTCCTGGGTGGCTCAGTTGGTTAAGCGGCTGCCTTTGGCTCAGTTCATGAGTCCCACATCAGGGTCCCTGCTCAGTGGGGAGTCTGCTTCTCCCTCTGACCCTCTCCCCTCTCATGCTCTCCCTCTCCCTCTCTCTGTCTCTCAAGTAAATTAAAATCTTTAATTAAAAAAAAAGGGGGGGGAGAAGGAAAAAAAAAAAAGAAATGCACTTTCTCCAGCCCAACGCCAGAGGCACTGAATCAGTCTGGGGTAAGGGACCCGCCCCTGTGGTTTAACAGAACCTCCAGGGGTGCTAATGGGCACTGCAGTTTGAGCAACGCTTCTGGGGTGGGGAGGCAGCTGCTGAGGCTTGCAGAAAAGAAGTCAGTCTCCAAAACCCCAGACTAGAGCCACTCTTGACCCGACAGCTCTTGGGCTCTGCTCCCACAGTTCAGACTCTGAATAGTTATGGGCAATAGCCATGTTTATAGTACAGCCTGCATTCAGACGGTGAACTTGAACAGCTTTTGAGAATGTGATTTCAAAAAAAAAGTGTTTATCCTCAGAAACTCTTATAAAATCTCACATGGGGCTGGTGTATAATACAGATTAGAGAGAAGCCTCTCAGTTGGAAAGAGGAGGAGCCCAGGGCCCTGTTTGTTTGGCCTCCTTTCCAGCAACCCCTGAGACCCCCCTACCACCACCCCCACAATGGCCCCACGGGTACCCCAGAGCTCCTCTCTCTTCTGGTACAAACACAGACTGAGCCTCAGGGACGGTGGGACTCACCTGTTCTACCCCAGGAGCACTGTGGCAGAGCTGTCCGAAAAAGTGGGTACACCTCTTCGGGTCATCTTGCCATGCTTTGTGTCTTATTTAATGGAAGGAATCCATAGTATCTGCAGCCAGATCTCTGGATAGAGAGCTACAGAGTCTAGGAAGCATTCTGTGGCCCTCCTCATCCGAGCACTCAGCATTTTGCCCAGATGCCCCATGTTTCTTAGTGGGAGATCATTTATAACCACTTCCAAGGGCTCCCTTTCATCTAAGCCAAATAATACCTAATCTGCACTCGATGAGCAATTAGATAAGACCACGTGAACACTTTGCACAGCTTGAAGATGAGTTTCTTTTTAATGAGAAATTGCTTGACATGTATTTATGCCCGCTCCAGTTTGTAATTCACAACCCCACGAACGTCAGGATTGGAAGCGCTCTTTAAAATCCTCAGGTTTAACCCCCTCTGGTTGTAGATGAGTATCTGATGTCCAGAGAGAGCGCTTGTAAAGTCCCCTGGAGGGACGGTTGGGCAGAGCCAGGAGGGTGGTTCTGCTGAGCGCTGTCCCCACCACACCCCATGCCACCTTCCTTCCCTTCTCATTGTGCCCATCCCCCTTTCCTGGAGAAAGGGATTATAGCAGTGAAACATTTCTGTACTTTTTTTCCCCTTCCCGCTGATCCCCTTTGCACATATTAATATGTGCTTGTCATTGGGCTGCAGACAGGTTTCATTAAAATGGTCTTCTGATCAGAGAAGAAAGGACATCTTCTGACAAAATAAAAAGTGTCTCTGTGGTCCAAGGAGACCACAGAAGGCCAAGTTCAGCCATAAATAAAGAGTTGGAAAGGAAAGGAATGGGAGGTGGAAATAAATTGCAGCATTTTCTATTTGCTGAAGGGTTTTCATTATACAGCGCACACGGTGTCCATTTTTCCACTCTCAGGCAAGCACTTTATTCTGGGTCACCCTCATTCAGCATGTTTACTATACGGAAAATCGTTTAAACACATTAAATTAATTATATTCGTGACTCAATTTCAATTGATTCCATGTGCACACTCTGGTCTAGGAGCCAGGCCTGTGGTTCCCAGTTGGCATGCTAAAGAAGAGGTTTCTTCCATTTCTTGCGTGCATCCTAGATTGGGACACTGGCATTAGCTCAGGGCCCAGCTCTGTTTTACCTTCCTTTTTTTTTTTTTTTAAAGATCTTATTTATTTATTTGACAGACAGAGATCACAAGTAGGCAGAGAGGCAGGCAGAGAGAGAGGGGGAAGCAGGCTCCTTGCTGAGCAGAGAGCCCGATGCGGGGCTCGATCCCAGAACCCCGGGATCATGACCTGAGCTGAAGGCAGAGGCTTAACCCATGGAGCCACCCAGGCGCCCCTGTTTTACCTTCTTAGGAGCTCTCCTCCCAGCTACCCTTCTCAGAAGCACTGGGGGATTTTGTTTCCCACCTGTACACCGAAGGCCTGGGGGATCCCGTCTGCCTCTGATTCCCTGTGTGTGCTGTTCTGAGTTTTGGCCCTGTTGTTATTACCTCCTACCTCTCTATGGTCGGCAAATCTCAGAACACTTCCCCACATGAAAACCCCTCTTCTGCCAGATGTGTGCACAGAAACTCGGGCTGGAGTTGGCTATTTAAGTATCAAAATCCCAGGGCGTTCTGACAATCCCAGCTCATCCCAGAAACAATCCCAGAACGTTTCTCTAGGGCAACATTCCTAACCTTCTAGATGTATGAGAAGCTCCCAGGGCACTTCGTTAAAAGTTCTGATTCCCCAGCCCCATCCAGAACTTCTGATCCAATGGCTTTGTGGTAGGACCAAGGAATTCACATTATTGACAAGTCGTCCTGGTGATTCTCAGAAAGTAACCCTGAGAATTGCTTGGAGCTATGATGGATGTGCTCCCCAACCCCCTCCCCGCACCTCCCCCTGCCACTACACGTGTGTCTGCACACAATTTTTATTTTTATTTTTTTTACACTTTTTGATTTTTAACCTATCAGAGATGTATTTGTTCCTACGTTTATTCACTCCTTTGGCAGCCCCGGGACTGGGAGCTGGAAGCATGGAAAGGACTACTGTGTGGCCCCTTCCTTACAAACTCCCAGCCCAGTGGGGGATATAGACAAGTAGATGAATAATTGCTGGTCACTAGCCGAGGCCTATCCAAGGCCCTTGGAGGGAGGGTTCCATTCAGCTTATGAGAGTAAAGACCAGAAAGCTGCCCTTGATTTCCCTGCAGTTCAGTAAGTGAAACTCCATGTATGGATAATTACTAGGTGCCCATGCTGTGTGTTCTCACATGCTGTGTGTGTGCCACGTGTTGGGTAGCGAGGGTGCAATGCCAGGCCCCTCCATGCATGCCCAGGACTGATGGTGATGTACTAGGATTGAACAGACTCCCTCTAATTAGGTGTCTCTACCAAGGATACACTGAGTTCATCGACCGGCTTATATCCATAATGCTTTAAAACATGCTTGGGAACATGTGCTAAGTATCCAAGTAAAAATCAAAGCCTTCATTTTCTTTGGGTGATCACTTTCTTAAAGATTTTATTTATTTATTTGAAAGAGAGAAAGAGAGAGAGAGCATGAGCAGGGGAAGGGGCAGACAGAGAAGCAGACTCCCCACTGAGCAGGGAGCCCAACACGGGGCTCGATCCCAGGACCCTGAAATCATGACCTGAGCCAAAGGCAGACGCTTAACCAAATGAGCTACCCAGGTGCCCCAGGTGATCAGTTTTTAATTTTTTCCAGTCTCCTAAAACATGGATGACATACCAGATCTCAAGTGGACAAATCCTTGAGACGTGTCACCCTAATATATGATGGCTCTAATTCACAGTATACCCCCTTTAGTAAATGTTCCTTCTGATTTGTCTCTTAAAATGACAACCGTATTTACTTCGTGGTGCCTAGGATGGAAACTAAATTAATATAGTCTCACTGTATCCTATTATGAAAACATAATACGTGCAGCATTTATCCTGGAAAGTTACTGAGGGTCTGCACGAGATTTGCATGAGGGCTGTGAGGCTTCCAAGAGCATTCGGCACATGGAGAACTTCAAAGAGGCTGCTGGGGAATATCTTGGATTATAAGAAAAGGGCCCATTCTTTCTACACCAATTCCTGGGATAGCCTCCTCACTCCCCATGGACGGACCTAATGTAGAAATGACTCCAAATAATAGCCCCACTCTTCGTCGTCTGCCCAGCCTCTCAACCAGCTGTGGGTCTGGACATAGCAGTGTAGCTCGTGTCGGGGGAGACGAGCCACCTCAGCTTCGGGCCCTATCACCTCTGATGGCAGTGTCTCTAACTGATCACCTCAAGGAGGTGACGAAGAACAGCGGATGGCGATTTGCTGAGCTTATTGATCTATTTGGTTTTGCTGCTGGTGAACAGCAGTCCAGCCTTTGCTGGTGTATCCCTCAAACTTCAAATTGTTACCCAAGATTTGTTTAAGAAAAAAAAAAAAAACAACTCTCCACTAAGACTCAAATGCTGTCACTGTTGCTCCCCCTGCCCCTGTCTTACTTGAAAAGACGGTGTCATAGAGTAAACTCGGTTTGGTTGGAATTCCAATGACTGTAGGTCATTAAGGGAGGCCAGTGAGATCCTCATGCCCCGGGAGGTGTTAGCTGAAGCCCCTTTTATGTCACACACATTGCTGCTTCATCCTACCAGGATGCTGAAGTTGTGTGGTTGATTTTTTTTTTTATCCAGTTAGGAAACTTCATACCACACGCACACACACACACACACTCACACGAATTACTTAAATATCATCTTGCTAGAACCTGCCTCTCTGATCTTTTGGACTCCTGGTCTTATTCTCTAAGACATGTTAACCTGCAGGCTTTGCACCAGCCACCCATTGGTGATTTGTATCTGGTATCGCATTTCAGGTTGAATTTGAGTGAGATAAGAAACAGAGCACTAAGAAGTCTAGCCAGGAGTAGAGAAAACTCGACCAGTCCTAGATCTGACCCCTTTGGGGACTGGTCATTCCACCAGTCATGACTCCATCCCCTGGACTTTCAGGATTCTGGCTGTTTCTCAGTTTTTTTTTCGAGGCGATCACTAGGAACTTGTCAGAAGCTCTGCGACAGTCTGTGATGCGTCTACTAGGCGTCCTAGAAAATGGGGCTTGTCCCAGTGACCTCGTGCTAGCTCCCGACGCCACTCAAGCTTCCTATTTTAGGGCCTTCCTTTCATGAGCCTCTCTTGGCCGTTCCCAGGAGCCACAGCCAACCCGCCCCAGACTTCCTCTGCATCCCTCCTGTCTCTGCCCCATCCCAGACTCTGGGATTTCCAGGGGAATTACATCAGACACAAACTTGACTGAGGACCTTATTTGAGAACTTGGTGAATGCCCTCTCCCCCCAACTCAGATAAAATGAACCATGGCCTGGGGTGTGGTAGTGATGAATTACAACAGGAAATGCAAATTTGTAAAGTTGGACAAAAGGAGGCCACAGTCCACCGCTTAGAGCTGTGTGACCTCCGGGAAACTATTTACCTCTCATCTATGGAGGGAAATGTAACCTACTTCATAGGGTTTAGACTGTAAGCAATGATGGTGTTTAGGTCCCCAACTGCATCATCATTATTTCTATTATTCTTACTACCCCTGTCACCATGGTGACTTTCCAAAGAACAGAGTTTATGTATGTGGGTCTAATCAAGCCATCTTCAGAATCCAGGCCAGCAGGACATTCTGAACCTACTGAGTGCCCGTCTATTTCACATATGCTATCTCATTTAATTGTCTGAATAATAAACAAATCCATTAACTTGTATTAAGATTGTAGCGGTTTAATATGAAAACAGAACAGAGTCAACCTTGCCTGTAAGCCAGAACACTTTCCATTTTTCTCCCCGCTGCCATTCACTCTGGGGATTTGACACTCACCTTAAAAGTGGAAGGCTTTTGCTCATAGACCACTGCCCTTCTGTTCTTCCCTTTAGTCTGGCTCAAACTCCCGCAGCCCCGAAAATTAGCACTCAGCGTTACACGCGAAAGCTAGCTACAGCAGATGCTGTCGTGTCCCAGCTGGATCTCCTGGGATCTCTTTCAGGGCTTTGGTCAGGTCTGCCCAGCCCCTAGCCGTGCAGGTGTGTCCCTGCAGATGGCTCACACCTTGGGCGATCGGAGGTGCCTGGGACCTACACCTGAGCCCAGCAGCCCGCAGCGACCCTAGTTGGTGGGGTCCTATGACGCCAGTGCTACTTACGCTCCAGAGCTCCCCGTAGGACTAGGCTGAGGCTGGCCCTCCCCTGAAACCACATCTTGGCCTTTTCTCACTCCCCTCTCCCTTACATGTTTCTCCTGAGAACACATCTTTTAAAAAATCACTTGTACTCAATTCCTTGTCCTGGGCTTCTAGAGCTTCTGGGGGACCCAACGCACACCCAGGTATCTTTATGGGAAATGTAAACATTCTCAAGAGGGAATTTTTCCTATAACCTAATTGTCTTCTCTGCATCTAAGTTTAATAGCAACCCTCCCCCATTGCCTCCTTCACACTAGGGAGAGGGTTCTGGACTCTTCTCCCTGAATATACTGCCTGCTGCTGTCAGCCAGTGGGGGAGCCATGCTTGGCTCCTCTGAAGAATTAGCAGCTCCCAGATTTACAGGGACCACAGCTCTTCGTGCCTCTGGTCACACAGCTCCGCACCCAACACTTCACAGCTTGTAGAAGCTCTTCGCCACTGGTAACCTTGAGTTAACTTTGTTGGACAGAATCCACACATGATTGGGAAATCCAGTCACACTGCTGCCTTCCGGGCTTCTAGAAACTAAAAAGACTTTCTCTGCCCAATAAATAATCAGAACTGACAAGAGAAGTATTAACAGGATCTATAGTTGTTGAATCTGCTAATAACGATCCCCAAATTCTTGCTGTGATGGCTGGCCTCAGTGTTTCTCACAGGGTGTGGGAATCTCCCCGGCGTGTGAGTGTGGGGCTGGGGACCAGGGCTCCTGAGGCAGGAGAGAAGCAGGAGAGAAACCCACCCTCTCCCTGTCTCCCCCGTCTCTCCCATCCCTGTCTCTCTGGGGCTCAAGTCCTAGGTAGGACCAAGGGTGTAAGGGGGTTGTTGATGGTCCCTCTATGACTTCAGACTGTCAGGAGTATTTCCTAGAGGTAATTGCTGGCAACAAACAGCTATAATAATAATAATATTCACCATGTGACAGCCCTTGGGCACAGAGGACGTTTATAGTCTCTGTCTCCTTCATTGTTCGGTGCAGTTCCATTTATTAACATAACACTAAGTAAGAATACCTATCAATCAGTGAGCTCCCACTGCCTCCCTGGCCGCATCCTAAGTACTCTATGGGTGTTGTTCAATGTAGTGCTTCGAATAGCCACCCCGTGAGGGATGGGTAATTCCACGTGCCCTGAAGCCTCCACCCAGTGAGCTGCGTCTGGCCCTCTCACCTCCCTCCCATCCTGCCCATATGTCACCTTGTCAGGGAGGCCTCGCCCACACCCTATTTCAAATCCCAGCTCCCACCCCCTCATTCTGCCTCTCCAAATTTACCCCACTACAGTGCCTCCATAAGACGTACAGCTGGGTGCCGGGGACCCACTAGGTACCTGATCAATCTTCGTTTAATGAATGAAGGATTTTGATAATTAACGACCATGTCAGATTTATTTTTTTTTAGGCAGGCTGAGCAAAGATGAATGATGTACCCAGCCTCCTACGGGCAGCAAGTGATGAGTTTATTCAGAACTGCCGGATCTGGCTAACTCAGAAGCCCATGTTCTTCACCATTTAGGTGTTCCCTTAATTTTGCCAGCATTGCCAGCGACTTCTGTAAGCCAGAGCTGGGCCAAGCAGGAGGAGCAATGTGGAAGGTCTGCTCCCGAGGAATTCGCTCTCCAAACCACCTCGTGAGATGTGTGGGAGGGGAGCGGGAACCACTCCCCCCAAGTTCATAGCGGAGGATGCTGTGGGCTCTCTGCCTGGGCCTGGGTTATGTATGTGTCCATCTGCCCCTTCCCAGTGGACAGTGGGCCTCGGAGCCCCCTGACTAGGACTGGGGCCCATAGTTCTCTCTGTACCTCTGGTGCCGTGTGTAATACTGGCTCTTAGTCCTTGAAACACAGGTTTGTTGATTGAATGAATGAGGAAATTGTAGCTCAGTGCGGCAGAGCAGTTTAGCTGGGCTCCCCGTGGTGTTACTGGTGAGCCTCGTTCAGAAGCACATCCTAGTTCTTCTGATTCTAAAGGCAGGCGTCTCCAAATCTTGTGTTCCTAGGCACCGCTTGGCAGCCCTCCCCCCTGTTTCTTTAAACACAATTACAAATGACTGCAGATAACGTACAGCACAGGAAAGAAACCTACTCCTTCTGCTGTCAGATAAATTTGAAAGATCAAAATAATGTGGTTTAGCAATTTGTTTCAATTGATGCCTAGCCTTCCAAAGCTTGCAAGTTCGACTTTCTCGAGTCAGGGAAAAAATCGCTGTTTCCTTATGAAAAGCAGCGTGGGGGTGTGTATTGTCTCATGAGAGCTTCAACAGAAGCCCTCTGTACAGATACTGTCCAGGTCTCTGTGAGAAACAAAGGAAGGAGCCGGTGGCAAGGGGTCATAGTAACAATTACTCTAATGGCAAGTGTCATGATGCTAGGAATGGCTGTAATTTTGAATGCTCACTATATGCTGGGTGCTGTGCTCTTAAATGCATTATCTCATCTGATACTTATAACTCCGGAGATGGGTTGAAATGTTTCCCTCCAAAAATCCGTATTTGAACTCCTAACTGGAAGTTCTTTGGAATGTGACCTTATTTGGAAATAGGGTCATTGCAGATGTAATTAGTTAAGATGAGGTCCTACTGGAATAGGGCAATCCAATTTAACTCGCGGCCTTATAAAAAGAGGAAAGTTGGAGACAGACACGCACAAGGGGAGAACCCCACGTGCAGATGAAGGCAGAGAGAGGGTGCTGGTTCTACAAGCTGAGGAACACCAATGATTACCAGCCACCCAGAAGCTGGGAAGAGAGGTATGGAACCGACTCTCCCCCGCAGCCCTCAGAAGGAACCAGCCCTGCTGACACCTTGATCTTGGACTTTCAGCCTCCAGAGCTGTGAGACATTACAGTTGGCTTGTTTAAACCACCCAGTTTGTGATAATTTGTTAAAGCAGCCCCTAGTAAACTAATACAACCCAACAGAATGGAGACTGTTTTACCAACATTTGGCAGGTGAGAAAACCCAGAGGTTAAAGAATTTACCAAAGGTTGGACACAAGACACAGGCTAGTGAATTTTCGACCCTCAGCAGTTAACCGCTATCCTACACCTAGATGAGCTGTCCTCCATTAGGGGGCAAAAGAATCCCTGCCAGAGAAGGACAGAGCTGAAAGGAGACCAGCACGTCTCACCTCCCACCGTCCAGGTGAGGAGTTTGTGGTCCTAGCATGAGGCGAGGCTGGAACCAGGGCCCTGTCCCTTCATCCCTAGGCAGGCAAGATAGGTTAGTCAGATTATTGACATGAGAGAGAGTGAGTGGGAGAGAGAATCTGAAGTAGATTCCATGCAGAGTGTGGAGCCCAATGTGAAGCTCAATCTCATGACCACGAGGTCACCACCTGAACCAAAACCAAGAATCAGAGGCTTTGCTGAGTGAGGCTCCTGGGCACTCCAGTGCAATTCTTTTAGAACTTTTAATTATTATGGGAAAGCTGGTTTTATTTATTTATTATTTGTATCGAAAAGTATTTGTAAAGATAGAAGTAGTCTGCTAATTAATTTTAGAGGAAAATTATTTGCAAGCTCCTGCTAACCAGTCATTAGCCTAGCAAGAGTCTCATACAGAAATTTAAGAACGTACATTTTAAGATGTTGAGAACGCAGTGAGCAGAATTTTTAAAGTGAACAATTAAAGTTTAAAGTAAAATACAGTTAAATAGGAGTGACGTCCCCGCTATCAAGGAAAATGCTCGGATAAAGATAGACCCAGACATTGTGTGAAAAGTACTCCGGAGAGCCCCATAGCACATCCCATGCATTTCTCCTTGCATGGGGCCAGAATACCACCCCCTCCCCTGCCCCCTGAGTGTGTGTCAAGGTATGTTAGCCTGTGCACTTGCTAAGGGGGAGGGAAGTCTTCTGTCATCGGGGGAGGACAGCTGACAGAAATCTCAGCTGACAAGACACACGGCGTTAAACGCCAGCTTGGTCCGTGCGTGCGGGTGCAGCGGTGACTCACACACACACGTGGATGTGACCTTGTGTGAGGCCATCCCCCTGTCAGGGGGCAGAGGGAGCTGGGAAGATCCATCTTCTCCTGGAATTGCAACCCCCAGCACCCCCTTTCTTTCTCAATGAAATTCAAGCTTCCCAGAATTCTGGTTTAAACAAGAATTATTTAAATCATAATTGACCAGGGCGCCTGCGTGGCGCAGTCAGTTGAGCAGCTGACTCTTGGTTTCGGCTCAGATCATGATCTTAGGGTCCTGAGATGGAGCCCTATATTGGGCTCCATATTGGGCATGGAGCCTGCTTAAGTTTCTCTCTCCCTTTCCCCGTCTCCCTGCTCACGTACATGCACACTCTCTCTCTCAAATAAATAAATCTTCAATTAATAAACAGTAATTAGCAAATTACTCAGTTGCTAGGCCTGGAGTCTAGTCAGGGCACTGTAAACTGTGGAAGGGGGTATGGAGTGGGGAGTGGGGATGCCCACCTTTGCCATCAATAGTGTGAAATGCTTAGGATCACAGACTCTGGAGACAGACTTCCTTGGTTCACATCTTGGCTCCACTTGCTAGTCAGATAAACCTGGGCAAGAGCTCAATATCTTTGCACCTCAGTTTTCCTGTCTGTAAAATGGGGATAATGCCTTAGATTGGGCTCCCTGTAAATAGGCTCTGAGCCAGAATGCTGGGTGCGGCAGGTATAGGGGAGGGTGAACTCAGGAAATGCACTGTAAGGGAATGAGGGCAGCAGCTTGGGGCAGAGCAAGAAGCTGATCTGAAATATGGTTGCAACTGAGGCTACAGTGGATGCTGGGAGTGCACTGGAGCTGGGTTGGCCCTCCAGGTGTCCACAGCGAGGCGTGGAGCCCGGGCCTTTGTATCTTCCTATCTGCCAATGACTGCTCATGGGAGGGGTGCCTCCATGGGCAATGAGGTTCCCCATGGTGGAGGTTAATTCCCAGTAGGAGTCCTAGCTGGGACCCTCCATCACCAGTATTCCCAGGAGCTAGAGGGTGGTGCTTCTGCCATGAAGCAGAGAGTTGATCAGAGCTCCCCTGGGACACCCTCCGGATTACAACAGGGCCTACTGTAGAGGGTCCTGGGAATTAAAGAGGTTTATACATGTAGGGTGGGAGACTGGGGGGAGGGGGCAAGCTAAATTAGCACAAGAATAATAAGGAAGGGTGTGTCCAGATACTACCTGCACACAGTCCTCTAGACCCGCAAATACCTGTGATATACTTTATGGGAAGTACAAGGGGTTGGCGGTCCCCGCATCACCGCTCCGGCTGCATTCTGGCAGTGCTTACCATCTTTGGGAATTCCCATTCTCACACTCCTTTGCTCACAAGCAAATGCATTCACGTGGACTACACACACACACACACACACACACACAAACACACACACATACAGACACAGCTAACTATGTGATTTATGGGTATTCATAGACTTTGCGTACAGAGCCATTTATCAATCTATTCCACTGGTTTTCCAACTTGTTTTCCAAAAGAGATTTTACAGAGAAGCCCTCTCAGTTAACATTTGTATTAACATTAAGATTACATTTAATATTACTTTTTTTTTTCTTTCAAATTTACTCCTTGCGTGGGCGGGGTGGGGGGGGTGGGCGCATCTGGGTGGCCCGGTCCTTAAGCATCAGGCTTTTGATTTCGGCACAGGTCATGATCTTGGGCTTTGGGCTTCGGACTTCACACTGAGTGTGGAGCCTGCTTGAGATTCTCTCTCTGCCCCTCCCCGACTTGTTCTCACTCTCTCTCTCTCTCTCCCTTTCAAAAAAAAAAAACTTGCTCCTTCAAAGACTTCTCTATTAACCCTCCTCGTTTATTAAAAAATAAGCAAACAGATTTCTGCAGGAACAAAGAAGAAGCAAAGCCCTAACAGGGAAGCTAGCCTGGGCCTCAGGTCAGCCCACCCAGGTCATTCCCTCCCCAGGCAGGGCGGGAGGGAGGAGTACAGCCATGATGGCAGGTCCAAGCACAGCGCCCCAGAGGAGGGAGGGGGCACGATCTGAGCTGGGACCCAGACCTACAGTCTTTATTTTAATAGTTGTGTTTGATTTTAATGTGTATAATAAAAATACAACTAGCACTTGAGGTAGCAAGAAGGGGTTTCTTTTTTGGGTTTTGTAAGAGGCAGGTATTTAGTAAAGAAAAACACAGATGGCACACAGAGGCTCCCAAAATCACTAAGGTGATACACGCATCGTGGGGGTTTCTTACTGCTTTGGCTTTACCTGGGAAGGCACTTTGGTCGTCTTCTTCAAAGGTGAAGAAATGAATCACAAAAGAGTAGGAGAGAGAGAGAGACCAACAGCAGAACAGTGGTCATCTTGGGTGGCCCGGCTAGTCCCCAGAGTAACAAATAATACTGTGCTTTTACACTTGAGATTTTTGTGGGAGGATTAATAGCCTTTTTGTTTCATGCCCTTTCACCACATTCTGTGTGTTCTTCATTAAAAAAATAAAAACAAAACAAAAAACAGTGGTGTTTGGCCAAGGGGATGGGTGTCCATTAAACAGACAAGAGCCAGGCTGCTTTGGGTCTGCCTGTGGCGGCTATTGGAACTTGGCCCTGGGGCCCAGGCAGCACCCTGGGGAAATCCCTGCCCTCATCCTGGTTGTGCCATCATCTTGACTCCTAGTACTTGGTTAGCTTTACATGGAGCCTTCTCCTGCCCCCTCCTTGAGGGAGTTCTCAGTTGCCAGCTCACAGTCTGTCCTCTACTGGAGTCTCTATGGTTCTGGTCTCATGGTCAGTGAGCAAATACATCAGAGATTTTTATCACCACCTGTCCCCGACCTCCTCGACATCTCCTAGGGGCTTTATACATAGTAGACATACAGGAAAGACTAGTTAGCTGGTTGGATGGGTGAGTGGATGGGCGGAGGGGTGGGCGGGCAAGTAGACAGTTGGAAGGTTGAGTGGATGGGTGAAAGGATGGATGGGTGTGTGGGTAGGTGGATGGATACAGGAATGGATGATAGAGAGATAGGTATATACAAGGATAGGTGGATGGATGAATGGGTGAGTATGTGGGTGGATGGATGGATAGGTATATGGATGGGTGGATGGATGGATGGATAGGTGGAGAGATGGCAGGTGGGTAGAATGGGCAGGTCAGTGGTCACACAAAGATGAATGGGCAGGTGAGTCGGTGGGTAGATAGGTGGGTGAGAAGGAATGAGTGGGTGATCAGCAGGCCCAGAAGAGGTAATTGCAATTCATATGTGTTGGCTTCATTCTAACCAAAGTACATTTTCTCAGGGAGGATCTACAGAGGCGACGGCCCTGGTGTCTTGACTTCTCTTCCGTACAAGTCCTGGTCTCTAGAAAGTGTTTGCTGCATTTTCTGATGGGAGACCCCATCTTGTCATCTGATTCATGGAAATACATGTTTCATTTCATGCTATTATTCTCCACTCACATTTCACCCAATCGGGCCTCATTAAAATCTGTCCTCTCCCTAGTTCCTCTTTGAGGAAGTTCCTTGTTAGGGCATTTCTGCTGTGAAATGTATCACACCAACTGATGGGACAGCCAGCCTGAATGCTAAAGACTGTTATTAGCAGATTTAGCCTAGAGATGTTTCAGAGTTGTCAGCTCTGATGTTCATAGGATTATATTTTCAAACATCATCACACATCCTCTATGACAGACTTGATTACTGTGATGAACTCGTTTTCTTCCTTTAAGAAATGTTCCGGTTGCAAAAATGATTCTGAAAGCATTGGTGAAAAATGCCGGGCAAAACTGAAGTGACACCGTCTCAT
Source organism: Mellivora capensis (assembly GCA_004024625.1). NCBI lineage: Eukaryota > Metazoa > Chordata > Mammalia > Carnivora > Mustelidae > Mellivora > Mellivora capensis. The sequence goes on from PISX010000688.1 coordinate 61,203, forward strand.
TTGGGTGGCTCATTTACCTTCCTGGGAGAGACAGCCCAGTGTGGCAGAAAGAGCACTGAACATGGAGTCTGCAGACCTAGGTTAGCTTGCTGTCCTCTTCGTCTTAGTAGTGGTGACCTTGGGGAAGTCTCTAATCTTTGCATTCTCTGCTCCAGAATGAGACCAGTGATCAGGAGCCCCTTGCCGGGTTGCTCGGGAGATGAATTAAGGGAGGTGTGTTACAAAGTCTGAAGTGCACTGTGGTATTGAGGGGTCCCCAGGAGAGGAAGAAAGCAAGCCATAACTCATCCATATAATCTTATTGATTTATTTATTTTGGCTCCCCAGTTTTATTCCAGAACTCATACTAAATATTCCTGATAAACGAATTTTTTAAAAGATTTTTATTTATTTGAGAGAGAGAGAGAATGAGAGCACCAGCAGTGGTGAAAGGCAGAGCAAGACGGAGAAGCAGACTCCCCGCAGAGCCGGGAGCCTGATGTGAGGCTCGATCCCAGGACCCCAAAATCAAGACCTGAGCCAGAGGCAGATGCTTAACCAACTGAGCCACCAGGTACCCCCAGCTAAATGAATTTTTTTTTTAATTTATTTGTCAGAGAGAGGGAGAGAGAGCAAGCAAGCACAGGCAGACAGAGTGGCAGGCAAAGGGAGAGGGAGAAGCAGGCTCCCTGCCGAGCAAGGAGCCCGATGTGGGACTCGATCCCAGGACGCTGGGACCATGACCTGAGCCGAAGGCAGCTGCTTAACCAACTGAGCCACCCAGGCGTCCCCAGCTAAATGAATTTTAATCTTCGTCTTCTTCCTCATCCTAGTTAATCTGAAAATAACAAAGTTCTCTTTGCTGTTCGCTACTCCACACAACCAATCACACAGATTCTTCTTCTTCAGATGTTTTTGGTGAGATATTTCAAATCCTTTTTGGAAAAAGTCACCTCAGAACATACAGTAATCTTTTTTTTTTTTTTTAAATTTCTTTTCAGCGTAACAGTATTCATTGTTTTTTGCACCACACCCAGTGCTCCATGCAATACGTGCCCTCCCTAATACCCACCACCTGGCTCCCCCAACCTCCCACCCCCCCGCCCCTTCAAAACCCTCAGGTTGTTTTTCAGAGTCCATAGTCTCTCATGGTTCACCTCCCCCTCCATTTTCCCTCAACTCCCTTCTCCTCTCCATCTCCCCATGTCCTCCGCGTTATTTGTTATGCTCCACAAATAAGTGAAACCATATGATAATTGACTCTCTCTGATACAGTAATCTTGCTGTCACTCCTTTCAATGGCTAGAACCCCTCCACCAAGATTCCCAGGTTTGCCATTCACTTGAATTCTCTTTTTGAAGAAATGGCTCAAATTGGGCCGCATCCATGATTCCATCTTCTACCGGGGTGGGGGGAGGGGGAGGAGGGGGTCAGAGGTCAACTTCAGAATGTGCTTCTATTTTTGCCCCCCTTCACTCCAACCTTTTTCATGAGCATCATGGTGGCAGCTTGTATCATTTTGTTATTATTATTATTTTAATTTTTCTTGCTTAAACAAGAGGAGAAACCAGATATATAGTGAAAAATTTAACTGTATGTCCAAAAGGAGAAATCAGATATATAGTGAAAAATTTAACTGTATGTCCAGTTTAACTGTATAACCCCTTCTGGGCCGCGGGATTTTTAGTATCAGTGATGGCACCATGGCATAAAAACCTGGCATCACCACCGGGAAGTGGGTGTTTCCCTTTGCTCGTTCATTCCTTCTGTATATATTTCCTACCACTGACAGTGTGGGAGGCATGGGGAAGGGGTGATACAGACACAGCGCTGAGCAAGGCCAATGTGGTCCTTGGGCCCAGGGGGAGACACATCATAAGCAGCTACTCATCTGAATAACTATTTGAATACAGATTGTGGAAAGTGCTCTGAAGAAAGCCACAGGGGTGTTAAGAACTTAGAAATGGAGGCCTGACCAAGGCTGGGGATAAGAAAGACTTCTCTGGAAAAAGAAAAGAAAAGAAAAGAAGAATAAAAGAAAAAAGATAAGACTTCCCTGAGATGCCTTTGAGTTCAGAGTGAAGAATGAATCAGAGCTAACTAGGCAAAGAAGGTCAGAAGGGCATTCCTGGAAAAGACAAGAGCAAATGCAAAGGCCCTGGGGTGAGAGGAGGTATGGCACCTTTGAGAAAGCAAAAGAAACCCAATGTGGCTGGAACAGAGAGTGCGACAGGATGAGCCTGGGGAGTGAGCCAGAGGGACTGGGTGGAAGCCAGTCACGTTGCACCTACGGGTGCCACCAGTGGGACCAGTGGGACCCTGTGGAAGGGTGTCCGGCAAGGGAGTGAACTGATTGCTGTTTTCAAGAAGGTTCCCCTGGCTGCAGTGGAGAGAACAGATTAGAAAGAAGCACGAGCACCTGCAGAACACTGGTACAAACCTATAGTGAGTGGGGAGGGAGAGAAGCAGGTGGAGTGAAGACATATTTCGGGAGGAAAAATGCCAATCATGATAGAAATGAGGAGGTGATCAAGGATGTCCTTCCAATGCAGATACTTCTCATTTTGAATGGCTCTTAAGTTACATACACTGTAAATATTACAACAGTAAATGATAGAAATGCATCTGTAGACTCTACAGTATTCCGTCCAGTGTAACATCTGGATAATCTGAAATTTTTCATGATGGTTTCATGATGGTCCAGGGAAACTGGATGCTGCAGTTACCCTTCCCGATCCTGCAGAAAAATATTCCATGCATGCAGAGATCAGGACCCCAAAGGTGTGCTTGGTAAAAACCAAGAACGCAAGTGGGCAGGACACATCAGATCTGAGCCTTTAGGTGCTCACAGTTCATGGGAAAGCAAACAGAACATGGGTAAGCAGCCAGAACCCACTTCGGTCTGTCTACAAACGAGGTTACACCACTGCCAGGGAAACCTCCCTGGTGTGTTGCTCCTACCTGCTGAACAGCGTGACCTCGAGTTCCAGCACTTCCCACCATTCCTCCAGTCTTCCCCCCTGTGTCCCTGCAGGCATCTCAGTGTCTTCACAAATGGTTCCTTGCTTGGCCCAGTGCCACAGCTTCTTGGCGACATCCAGTGCCTGCAAGCCACTTATGGAGGCCTCTCACCACATTATTGCCAGATTTTGGCCCTCAGGGCCCCCATGGGCCGTCATGGCCTCATGGGGAAGAAGGGTGCTCTGCCCCTTGTTCAGTGGGGCTCTGTGCTATGTGGGAGCTGACTTGTCTTGGCTGGTTAGAGTCACCTGTGCGCATGTCTTCCCGGCTTCCTGTTCTGTGATGTCACATTAGTAGTGTGAAATTGGCCATGACCGGAATATTTACACCACAGTAATCCTTGAACACTACACATCAGGACTTCTCTGCCTCCCCATCAGAGAGCTTGTGGTTGAGCATTTCCCAGCACACCACCAACTAGGCCCGGAGCTCAGCAGCAGTGTCCTAAGCCCCACAAGTTTCCCTGTGAACAAAGCCCCCTAGCTTCCTATAGGGTTCAATCCCTCGGGGCAGGCTTGGAGACAGTGACCACATGGTCCTCTCAGCTCCCATTCCCTACATACCACACCCAAGTACCAGTAAGTTAAACATCTCACAGTCTGGGGACTGTGGCCCCTACAAGCATCCGACAGGGGTGGGCTTTGAGTCTTGGCTTTGAATTACAGTAGGGACCCCTGTAAGTACATAGCTGCGTGTTAGAGGAGACTGGATATACTTCGGTGGTTTTATTTGTTTTATTTATTTATTTTTATTTTTTTTTAATATATAATGTATTATTAGCCCCAGGAGTACAGGTGTGTGAATCTCCAGGTTTACACACTTCACAGCACTCACCATAGCACATACCCTCCCCAATGTCCATAACCCAGCCACCCTCTCCCTACCCACCTCCCCCCAGCAACCCTCTGTTTGTTTTGTGAGAGTACGAGTCTCTTATGGTTTGTCTCCCTCCTGATCCCATCTTGTTTGATTTTTCCTTCCCTACCCCCCAAGCCCCACACGTTGCCTCTCAAATTCTTCATATCAGAGAGATCATATAATTGTCTTTCTCTGACTGACTTATTTCACCCAGCATAATACCCTCTAGTTCATCCACGTTGTTGCAAATGGCAAGATTTAATTTCTTTGATGACTGTGTGGTTTTTGTTTTTAAAGATTTTATTTATCTATTTCGTGAGAGAGAGAGAGAGAGAGCATGCACAAGCACAGGCACCAGTCAGGGGAGGGGCAGAGGGAGAAGGCGAGAGAGAGAATCCTGAGCAGACTCCGTCCGTATAGAGCACGGAGTCCTATTCGGGGCTCGATCTCATGACCCGGAGATCATGACCTGAGCCAACACCAAGAGCGGGACACTCAACCGACTGAGCCACCCAGGTGCCCTTATACTTTGGAGAGACACCAAGAGGAATATTCCAAGGTTCTAGGGGGTCACAGTAGAGAGAATCACTCCCTGCTGGAAATAGCATGGAACCATTAGAAGGAGCGGCATTCATTCCTTCAGTGATCAACTCACTCATAGCAGGCGCTGTGTTCATGGGATTACGGGAGAGAGTAAGGCATATTTATTCTCTACTACCTGTACTGCTCAGTGGGGTCACCCCTAGCCTCATTCAAGAGCATTGAAGATGTAGCAGGTGCAGAAGTAAAACACACCAATTTCAAAGACCTAGTACCCCCCAAAATGTAAAGTATCTCATTAATAATTTTTATATTGATTACCATTGAAATGATATTATTGTGGATATATTGGGTTAAAAAATTTATCATTGACATTAATTCTGTGCATTTCTTTTTTACTTTTTAAATATGGTTGCCAGGTTATTTAAAATGACATGTGTGGTTCGTGTCTATTGATCACCATGGTTTAACCTTGGAAGTTGCTCCTGGCCCAGTGGTACAGACTTCCAGTCAAGCCAGTCGGGCTGGACCTCAAAAGACAGATAAGGTTTGGGAAATCAGAGACAGTGGGAGCAGGGAGGAGAATGTTTTATAGAAATAAGCATTCGGGGGGCACCTGGGTGGCTCAGTGGTTTAAAGCCTCTGCCTTCAGCTCAGGTCATGATCCCAGGGTCCTGGGATCGAGCCCCGCATCGGGCTCTCTGCTCAGCAGGGAGCCTGCTCCCTCCTCTCTCTCTGCCTGCCTCTCTGCCTACTTGTGATCTCTGTCAAATAAATAAATAAAAAATCTTAAAAAAAAAAAAAAAAGAAAGAAAGAAGCATTCGGACCCTGCCCTCTAAGGGGAGTAGGACATCAGTTTTGACCTAAAAAACTATACCTCTAAGAAGTTTTCCTCACGATGCAGTGGTGATTATAAGCCAAGACTTGGACCCTATTAGAGCACTCATGGAAACATGGTTTGTCTTGGTGTGGGCAGGGGAAAACTAGAAATAACCAAAACATCCAGTGCTTGGACTGAGCTAAACAAATTGTGGTGCATCTATACAGTAGAATTATTGGCAGCTGTTAGAAATAGTTGTTACAGAGAACTATCTAATGACATAGAAAATTGTTTGTAATATATTGTTTAGTGAAAAGGGGGCAGACTGCAAAGATTTTTATGGCAAATCATCCCTTTTGATAGCATATGTTTAAATACATAAAGACCAGAAGAATGTACTCCAAAGTGTCAGCAGCGGTGTCTCTGGGTAGAATTCTTTCTCTTTGCTTATTTTTCCTTTCCAAATTTTCTACAGTGGATATATATTACTTTAGGTCTCGTTTAAAAAGAAAAAAAAAAGAGGGGCGCCTGGGTAGCTCAGTGGGTTCAAGCTTCTGCCTTCAGCTCAGGTCATGATCCCAGGGTCCTGGGATCGAGCCCCACATCGGGCTCTCTGCTCAGCAGGAAGCCTGCTTCCCTTCCTCTCTCTCTGCCCATCTCTCTGCCTACTTGTGATCTCTGCCTGTCAAATAAATAAATAAAATCTTAAAAAAAAAAAAAGACTTAAAAATCATATTAACTTTAAAAGACCTAGACTTTATTCCAGTCTTGGCCCTTAATAGCCAAGGGACTTGGACTAGTAAGCTCTTGGACTCACTTTTCCAATCTGTACAACAGGATATACGAATACTTGGCCCACAGGGTTGTCACGAGGACTAAGGGACACATGCCTACCTGGCACGGTTCCGGGCACCTGTAGGCTCTCAGCCATTATTAATACTCTTCTCCTTTCTGTCCCCTTCTATCTTATATGGACCCTGATTCTCACTTAGAAGTGAATGGAGCAGGGAAGGGAGAAAAAATGGAAGTAAACCTCAGAGGCCTCGAACACATTCTGCTCTCCTGTGAGCCTCAATTTTGTGAGCCTGGAGGAACTCCTTTCTCCTCAATGCCAAACTCTAGCGGGTTGGATCCCCACTAGTTGGGGTCCAATTAACCGAGGACGTGTTATGTCATTCCATCTGAGTATGTAGGAAAAAAACACGGAGGGTGTTGCCTACCAGAGGCTATAGGCCAGCTGGAAAAGTTCTTGAGGTCTGAGACCTTAGGGTACATATAGTGAATGACTTGTGACAGGTCAGCTCTAGACTGTGGCTCTAGTAGACCCTTAGTGTGATAACATGAAGAAGGCAGAATTTTGTATATGCTTCTCCATGTATGATCTACATATGTAATACATGGGCATGGGTGTTTTTACAGGCCCACAGTATGTGATGAAACAGTGACCCAGATTCCCCTTCAGGCACACAGCGTCTTTAGTAGGCCCTACGTGGTGGTAGTTAATCCAGAGAACCGCTGTCAATTCCCCTTCAGCAATCTGGCAGGGTCCCTGAGTGTGTACGGGCTCCAGAGTACTTTCTGAAATGTACCAGAAAAATTCCCTGTTCATCCTCAAATCGAGTAATTCTTTCAACTGGCTTATGGGGAGCTGCCTCAGTAATCCGAGTTTAATGACCTTAGCCACTGGACAGATGTCTTAGGAATTAAAGTCTCTTGTGAACAGAGTATTCTGAGGTTCTAAACTTCCATGTAAGGGAAACATGTCCCATTTCCTCCCCCAGCAAGGGCTGTGGAGATGCGCAGCTTGGTATCTTCTCCTGGGGCACATTCTCCTCAGCCCAGCTTGTGTGAGGAGTAGTGACCATCACAAGAAGTGGGATTTATCACGTGGCTCCTCCAAGGGACAGTCATGGGCCTCAGATGGGGCTGAGCTCCATGCCTCGGTTCACCTGGAGGATGATGAGGATGTTGGCTGGCACGGTCAGAGCAGGGGCTCGCCGATCTCCGATGCCTCTTGTGACTCTGAAGTAATGAAAGAGAAAAGTTTTCAAGATGGGAACCAATATTTGCTAAGCACCCAAGGTAGAGAGTTTCCTGGGTGCAAGCCCTGCCTGTGGACTGACGTGCTTAGTACCATTTTATAGAGAGGAACCCAGTTCAGGAGGCCGTGCAGCATGCCCAGGCTCACGGGCTGGGAGGTGACGATTCCGCCGAGGCTCATGAGGTAGGAAGTAACAACTGTGTCCAGGTTCACAAGCTGGGAAGTGACGACTGTGTCCAGGCTCACAAGGTGGGAAGTGACAACTGTGCCCAGGCTCATGAGGTGGAAAGTGACGACTGTGTCCAGGCCCACGAGGTGGGAAGTGACAGCTGTGCCCAGGTTCACAACGTAGGAAGTGACGACTGTGTCCAGGCTCACAAGGTGGGAAGTGACAACTGTGCCCAGGCTCATGAGGTGGGAAGTGACGACTGTGTCCAGGCTCACAAGATGGGAAGTGACAGCTGTCCCCCAGCTCACGAGGTGGGAAGTGACAGCTGTGCCCAGGAAAGGGCAGAGGTCAGATTTCGGGCCTGACATCAACCATCTCTAATGCCCGTGTTCATTTTACACTCTCGTCTACTCCCTGACCACCCTCTGAGGAATCCTTTGGAACCTCAGTTTGCACTGTCACACCAGCCATGTTGCCACAGAAAAATCTATACAGGTATCATCTCCACTCCTCTCTCCACCTGCTGAGCTCTGCTGACTCTGTGAACTCCCGGGTGTCTCCTCTCTCCTCTCTCTCCTCTGCCCCTCATCTCTTCTGGCTCTCACATTTACACTCACCAGATTATTCTTCCTAAATAATCTCTGACCACGTTGTTCCTTATTAATAGCCTTCCATGGCTCCGTACTATCCTGTAGGATAGAGCCTGCCATCTTGGGAGCTTACCGCCAGCCATCACTGTGTACAGGCTATTTCCTCTCAGGCTGCTGTGCACACAGAAGGGATATTAGCTACTCCCCCACACACACCTCACATTTTCAACCTTCACAACTGTGCTTATGGGCTGTTGTGGGTTTGTTGTTGTTGTTGTTGTTGTTGTTGTTGTTTTTACTATCATCTTCTCAACCATGCCTTCACTCAACAAGGAATTCTTGAGAACTTACTATGGGCCCAGCACCGTACTGGAAGCCAGGAATACAGCATGAACCAAACAAACAGAAATCCTTTCCTTCAAAGGGTTTACAGCCCAGTGCAAAGAAAGAGTCGATGGTGGGCATATTAAGTAAGTAAATTATGTAGTATGTGAGAAGGCAGCAGTGCTATTTAAGAAGAAAAAAAAGAAAGAAATGTGCAGGAAAGGAAGGAGAATTGGAAATGGCACCAGTGGAAAGGGAGCAGGGAGAAGTTTTAAACAGCTCCGCCAGAGGAGGCCTCACTGGGAAGGTGGTGCATGAGAAAAGACTTGAAGAAGGGGTGAGAAGGTCTGTGCTATGACTAGGGGAGAAGTGATCCAGGCTGGGGGACAGCCAGCGTGAAAGCCTCCGTTGACAGTGTCTCCAGGGGCTTGGGCTTAGGGGAAGCTTCTACTTCTGGCCAAGATGGAGGAGTAACAGGGACTGGTTTTACGCTTTTGCCTTAAGCAACTAAAAAACCAGTCAAATCATGGGAAACAACAGTTTTCCAGCCCTGGACTACAGACAGCAGAGGAGAATGACCCCTGAGGGAAGGGACACAAAGAACATGAGCCTTAGGATTGCCCAGACACAGCCCCGCAGTCCACCAAGTTGACAACGTGAATTGAGACCGTTGAAATTTTGAATTAAGAGAGACCAGGGAGGGACGCCTGGGTGGCTCAGTTGGTTGGACGACTGCCTTCGGCTCAGGTCATGATCCCGGAGTCCCGGGATCCAGTCCCGCATCGGGCTCCCAGCTCCACGGGGAGTCTGCTTCTCCCTCTGACCTTCTCCTCGCTCATGTTCTCTCTCTCAAATAAATAAATAAAATCTTTTAAAAAAAAAAAAAAAAAGAGAGACCAGGGAGGCTAGAATTTGCAGGCAGAATAGCAGAGGGAAGAGAGACAAGGCAGCAGACAGCTCCAAGGGGCCGCCTCAGGTCTTTAGCTGCGGATTCGTCAGCATGTGCTGACGTAGTGAGGAAACCACCTGAGACCAGGGAAAGCACCAGCAGAAAGCAACATGCAGAGGGATCCTCAGAGCTCATGCAAGGTCAGGAATCATTTGTGTTCACATCAGCCAGGGTGAAAAATTTCAGAAAGGGAGATACTCAGGAGGCTGTTGTCCCAGTAGTCAACTCTAGACTAAAGATGGCTCTGGGCCCACCTAAGAAAGCCTAGAAGCAAAGCTCGAAAGGGTCAAACTCATTTCAAGTAACTTAATTATGCCCCAGACAAAGCTTAAGCATATTTAAAGGAATATTCAAAAATATCGAGCACCCAGGGATGGGTCTGGTATCTCATCAAAAATAACTGAGCAGGCAAAGAAGCTGGAGTGTGTGGGAAGTGCAAGGAGGCCAGTGTAGCTGGGACGGTGTCAGTGAGGGGAGACACCATCAGAGAAATCAGAGGCCAGATTTCACAGGTCCCGCAAGCCCTGCAAGGTCTTTGGCTAACTCAGTAGTCAGGAGAAGATGCTTTCTTTCTTACCTCCCCTACCAGACTAAAGGATGCCCCTGCTTTTTTTCTAAACTTGCTGGGGACCATGGAGTGATTGCCCTACCTTATCAGGGTAGCCCTGAGCACACATCTGCCACTACCAGCCTTCCCACTGTCCTCCCGGGAGGATTGGCTCAATGCAGAAGCAGGAAGAAGGGAGAGTATGGGGTGGGGGGGTTACTGAAAAAAAGATATTTCCCATTTGGGATGAGAAAGGGCCAGGGGACCTGCTTCAGTCCTGCCTTCCAGTCTAAGACTCTGCCCCTGAAAGATGTGTGACTTTGGAAAATCTTCCTAACCACCATGACTTGTTTGCTTGTTTGATGAAAATTAATAATGGCGTGCCACCTACTTCTAAAGGGAGTTTGAAGCAGCTCTCAGTTACAAGCTTATATACAGCGAGGCCACTGAAACAGAAGTCAAAAATCTAAAATCATACGATGTGAAGATGAAATACATTCTGAAAACCGAGGCTGGTATAGTGAACTTAACGATGAGTTTAAGTGAACTCGCTGCGAAGTGATAAAGAGAACTGGGCCTCATTTTCTCCATCTGTAAAATGGGATTAATGATCTCCGGCCAGCCTACCCCAGAGAGCCGCTGTGAGGATCACCAAGGCTGTCTAAACGGGAATGTGTCTTCAGGACTCTTCCGGTGCAAGTAATAGAAAACCGTCCTTACCCAAAGATAACAGTGAAGTCCAGGACGAGGCCTCTCCATCTCTCCATCGCTGGAACTGCTTCCTCCTGTGCCAGCTCCACGCTCGGCCTCTGCACAGTTACTTCCGGATCCCACTGTCACTCCACCGAGTCCAGCAAAAGAGGGAGCTCATTTCCTCACTAGGGCCAACAGAATCCCTGAAAGTCACTCCCCTTAGCCTTGATTGGCTGGTTTGGGTCACGTGCCCTTGCCTGAACCAATCACTATTGCCAGAGGACCGCACTGACTGGCTTAGTCTAGGTCATGTGACTCTTGACTTTCTCTATGCATGTGATTCACACATAAGTTTCCTAGAACTTCAAGGTAGAGTGGGGCCGGGGGAATCTCAAGGGGTGGCATTTCTCTTTTCTCTGCGTCTCTTCCAACAGCTCCATTCTCTCCCCTTCTCTGTGCCCTACGAAGCCATTCCCACAGTCAGCATCACCCAGGGTCCCTTGTGCTCCGCTTCTGGTTGGCTTTAGCCGGTGGGGAGTACAGGCAAGGGATTGGAGGCCAAGAGGATGAGAGAGAGGGTGCAGCCCTCAGCCTGGCTTTGGTGCTGTATCTCTTGAAATAAATATGCCCTTCCTCCAAGGCTACTCCTCCTCTGTGTCTCCCACTCCTGTGAAGCTCTGAGGACGCGATTTCTTCCCTAGCTCCTCTGCTCTGAGTTATGTAACAGCTCCTGCCCTTACTAGTCCATGGGCACAACACTGTCTTTTGGCTGCCCTCGTGACCTGTTCCCCCACGCTGTGGTAGTCTTTAATTAAGGGTCTTCCTTTGAACCATCCAGGGTGAATTCTCTTACTTCCTGTGACCCCATATTTGTTATCTGTTGCTTCATAGCAAATTACCCCAAAGTGTAGCAGCTGAAAGCAACAGTAAAGATTTATTATCTCATGTAGTTTCTGTGGGTCAGGAATTCAGGAGTGACTTAGTTGCAAGGTTCTGGCTTAGGGGCTTTAATATTTGTAATTGCAGGCAAGATGGGACTGCAGTCATCCTAGGGCCTCCTGGGGCAGGAGACTCGTTTCCAAGGTGGCTCGCGAACATGGCTGGCAAATTAATGGCGGCTGTTGGCAGAAGGACTCGGGTCCTCACCACGTGGACCTCTCTCCATAGGGCTGCTTGGATATCCTTATCACATGGCGGCCAGCTTCCACCAGCGTCAGTGATCCAAAAGAAAGCAAGGCTGAAGCTTCAGTGTCTTTGCGTGGCCTAGCTTTGGAAGTCACACTCTGCCATTTCTGTAATAGCCTACTGGTTACAGACAGCAGCCCTGTTCAGTGTGGGAGGGACTGTACAGGTTGTCAGTATCTGTAGGTGAGGATCACTGGGGTCATCTTAGAGTGGCTCTCACAGCCCCTGACCAACATCATCTCTGAATCAAAATCAGGGTACTATGATCATTCAAAAGGGGACCAGCTGGTGAGCAAGAAAGAAATGTCCACTGCACAGTGTTTAATGGCCATACACCAGATGCCAGTCCTATCAAGACTGGGACTTCACTAGCCGGACCCATACATTGGGCAGGGGTCTTAGAAGAGCCCCTGTGGTTGGGAATAAAGACCCTCTCAAGCCCAGGCCAGAGGTGGGAGGGAGGAGACAACCCATCTTAAGCAAAAAGCTTCTTCGATTTATTTCTCCGAGCTTCAGCAGGCCTCACTCCAGCCCTGAAAACAGCCTCGGACACCCACTGCGTTTGTTCCTGGTCCAAGCCTGGCACTTCTCAGCCATCGTTCTGGTTTCTGCTGCTAGAAGGAGCCTCCTGACCCTCCGCAGCCTGAGGCCACCTCAGTAGGTGGGACTGCCAACAGCTGCCCTTCCCTTCCTTTTTGGTTTCCCCTCTGCTGACTCCTGTCTCTATCCTTCCCAGGAGAAGTAGTGGAAGATTTTTTAATTGATGGAAGATTTTTAGACTTAGCCCATGAAGCCAACTGAATAGTCCCCAGTCCCCATATGGAGCCATCTGGGTTTCAAATGGGGGAGCCGAGCCAAGAGGGAGAACAGGTTCTCAATCAGGCACGCCAGGGATACCTTCCTGCCAGCCCGGTCCGCTGTTTCCAAGGTGGGACTGGTGACTCATTGGGACCGAGAGCTGAGGGCCGCTGGGGCTGGGAGGAGGCTGGGAGACTGTCACGTCGGTACTCCTTGCCCTTGGCCTGCCTCATACATATGCCCTCATGCGTGTACACACGTAGACATATCCATGCTTTGGCAGATGAAAACTCACACCCAGACTGTTGTACAGATGGAGGAACCGAGACACAGTCAAGATTGAGAGAGCTTCCTGCCCAGTCCTAGCCTCAATGTGTAACCTGATGTCAGCCACTGGGAGCTTGGAAAGGTTCTCAGGAAGCCCCATCTCTCAGTTTAGGGATGACCAAAACCAACCTCAAGATTTCTTCACATTCCCACGGGCTTGCACTCTCACGGTCCTGCTTGGGCTGAATTCATTCAGAATTTGGATCATTCCAGATCCCTGAGGTTTGTTTGTTTTTTGTTTTTTTTTTCCCTCAGCTCTGGGCCCCATGGATCCATGCCTGGAATGCAGACCCCTCCTCCATTATGACAGTCACACAAAAGAAAAACGAACAGACCTGAAAGCCATCCCCTTTTATAAGGACTTGTGAGGGGTTCCAGGGAGTATTTGGGGGTTAGGAGAAGGGTGTTTTTACCGTAGAATGTCATTTGAATGACTTCAAGTTGGACCTTATTCCTGATCTAGTTCATGCTCGGCCTTCCCCCGCCCCCCGCCCCCTGTCTTAGGGACCACTTTCCCTGCAGTGGTCTCACTGGGCCTCCCACCCCTCTTGGGCCTCCTTCTCTGCAGAGGATAGCTCCTTCCTCTTCTCCCTTCTTCTTACCTTTCACCCAGGAGACTAATCAAGGTTCCTTCCTGCACCAAGATCATTTCCTCTTAGGAGAAATTCTGGACCCAGCTTTCAAATAATACAAACTTGATCTCCTTACACACTAGGAGACTGCCACCCAAGGGACGAGAGGGCCCCGAGCTAGAGGCCAGACGGCCCGCTTCCCAGCACAGGGCCCTTCCTGAACCCCCTGTCCCTGAGCGCCGCAGCCCTGCCCATTTTTCCTGTACCATTCCTCTGCTGGGTACCTTTCTCTCGCTTTCCCCGGCCACCCTGCAGCCGAGCCCCCTGGCCTCGGGTGCACCTGGACTGCTGTGGTGCCAGCTGCTTTGTTTGAGCCCTGCCCCCCAAGCCCCCTCTCCCCCGCCCCAGGCCAGCCTGCAGCCCACCCTGGCTTGAAGTGAAGATTCCAACAGATTGCAAATTGCCTGTCTCAGACTTTCAGGTAGGCTGGTCAGCAATTTGGTCTTCCTGGTGGAGACTAATCTATTTAACAAAAATAGAACCTACAGTAAAGCAAAATTAAATATTTCTAAGTATGGGAATGCTGGTATCTGCAACTGACCAGGAAATTTGAAGAGGGGTTGGGGGTAGAGGCAAAAATCCTGGAGGAGGGTCTCATGGTGTATGGCTTTAGGGAGACAGAGCTCAGCTGGCCACCCCAGAAGCAGGGCAAAGTCCCCACTCACTGATCAGGTCAGGTCCCCGCTGCTGACTGGGCAAGTAAGGCATGGACCATCTGTCTGCCAAACCAGAAAGCCATTCTTCCCTTCTCTGTCTTCCACAGCCTTCACACTGGACACCCCTAAACCCTATGGGTTTCACCTCGTTCCCATCTTGGGAATTACGGACTCTTCTCCAGCCATGTCCTCCTCCTATCTCACTTGAATTCCACAATTGCTTCCAACTGGTTTCCTTGCACCCAGTCTCCCCCTTGTGCCTATCCATTTTCCACAAGCACCAGAGTAGCTTTTTTTTTTTTTCAGCTTTATTGAGGCATGCTTAATAAATACGATTTATATCTATTTAAGGGACACTCTTTGATGATTTGATATACTGTGACATGATCCCAAGCATCAAGCTAATTAACGTAGCCATCATAACCATCCCCTACAGTTTCCATTTTCTCTCTTTCTTGCTTTCTTTCTCTATAGTGAGAACCCTTAAGATTTACCCTCTTAGCACTTTGCAAGTTTACAGCATAATATTACTACCTATAGTCCCCATGCTGTCCATTAGCTTCCCCAGAACTTGTTCATTCTGTGTAACTGAAAGTAGGTACCCTTTGATCATCATCTCCCCATTTCTCCCTCCCTCCAGCTCCCAGCAATCACCATTCTACTCTTTGCTTCTAGGAGTCTGACTATTGTAGTCTCTACACGTAAGTGATACCGTGCAGTATTTGTCTTTCTGTGTCCTTATTTCACGGAGCATGACGCCCTCCAGGTCCATCCGTGTTGTCACAATTGACAGGATTTCCTTCTTTTTAAAGAAGATGTTGGGCGTGTTACCTCTCTTTTTATAATAACCCTTCTACGGCCCCTGTTTGCAACATGAGGTCCAAAGCTCCCCCTGGTACGGTTCTTGCCTTCCTTGCTTCCATTAACCTCCCCTACCACTTGCATATCCCCACCAGCTGCCTTGCCCTTCCTTCTGGTCCTTCACAGAGCCAAGCTCTCTCTTGCCTCCAGGCCTTTGCATATGCTTTTCCCTCCACCTAGAACATTCCTCTCTCATCCTCTTTGCCTGCCTAACTGACACTCACTCTTTCCTGTCCCTTCCAGGCCCTTCCTTTTGTCCTCATACCTCTGTATCCACCCTCTCCTACCAACTAGCACACTGCCTTGTAACTATCTTTTTTTTTTTTTGCTGGTCACCTTCCTTAGCCTGGGAGCTTCTCGAAGACTAGGACTTTGGCTTAATCATGCGTTTCCCCAGAGTCTAGCAAGGGCATGCTGTGTCCCAGAGTAACCACTCAACAAACACAGCATATGACACCTGTCTCCTCACTTTCTTTTTTTTTTAAGATTTTATTTATTTATTTGATAGAGGGAGATTACAAGTAGGCAGAGAGGCAGGAAGAGAGAGAGGAGGAAGCAGGCTCCCCACTGAGCAGAGAGCCCGATGCAGGGCTCGATCCCAAGACCTTGAGATCATGACCTGAGCCGAAGGTAGAGGCTTAACCCACTGAGTTACCCAGACACCCCTGTCTTCTCACTTTCTATGGGGAAACTGAGGCCCAGACAGAGGAAGGAGCATAACTAGGGGCACACAGGTGTTCGTGACAAGACTAGAACTAGAGCCTTGAACCTCACACTCTAAGCCCAGAACCCCTTCTGGCTTAATTGCATAGAAACAGTCTCAGCCAACATCATTCAGCCCCTGGGGACACAGACCCCAGCACCAACATCTTGCAGGGTTTTCTGGATCCCTCAGCCTGTGATCACCTTCAGGTCTTCATGATAACCAGCTCGTCTGCCTTGGCCTCTTCATCTCTCTTGGTCCAGAGCAGAGTAAAGCAGGCAGTCTGGGGAACTGAGATAATAGATAGGCAACCTGCACGAGCCCCTTCTCTCCAGCTCTTTCCACTCTGATAGGAAGTCCCTTTCCCCATTCCTGAGAAGAGATTCTCACCCACCCCTTTGTGCAGGTAAAAACTAAGCTTTTCCTCCTCACATTTTTTACTCTGGAAGCCCAAGGGGACTGACTTGGCCACCAGTGTGCTGGAGCCGGATCCTATTGGCTCCCAAGAGAGCCAAGAGCTACTTGTTAAATGATGCAGAATCGATGAGCCAGGTGTGAAATGGTAGATTGCTGGAAGTCTGCTTGTTGCAGACTTATTTACACCATAGAAATTCCCATACAAATCAGGGCTTCCTACCCTGCCCCCACCAAGAGCCCATTGTTAAACATTAATCAGCACATCCCTGACTAGATCCCTCCCCTCCACCAAGGCTACTGAGGTCTCACTCGGATCCCCTGCAAAGAGCTCATTCTCCCATCAGTGACTGGTTCTTCCATGAGGCAGGGGAGTATGTGGTTAGAGGCATAAGCTTGAAGTCCTCCTTGTCTGGAATGAATCCCGGTGCTGCCCACTGGTCACATGACCCCAGGCAAATGTCTTCTCGCACTGCCTCCCGTTTCCTCATCTGTAAAACAGAGATAATGATAACCCACAGTGCACCGCCTTGGGGTTGCTGTTGAGAATTGATTCATGAAGAACAACTCCCGAGGAAAAAAATCTCGGATAATATACACAAATGTTTCAACAAAGCTAAAAATAACATGAAGAGTGTTATCTCTGTGCATTCTGCAGTAGGAAACCGGAGAGAAGAGTCCAGAAAGGACTCATCCCAGGTACCCTTCCTAGAAAATGCCAGAACACAGCCTCCATCTGTGTCTTCAGACCCCTTGCTCGTGGCTCTTCCCCTTTTTCAAGTGGAGGGGAGATGTACTTATATTTGCATGGATCTCTGGCTCTTATTCACAAAAACTCGAAGCTGTCAGTAAAAATTAATCTATTCCAAGAGAGAGTATTATTTTGTTGGTGATGATGTTGCTATTTTTGCCTGTAAAAAATGCCTTCTTATAACATCTTTTCAAAAAAAGTTTTTAATCAAGTTTTCCTCTTAGGAAAATAATACATATTCATTATAGGATATTGGAAAATATCCAAATGTCAAAAGAAGAAAAAGCCATAATCACACAACCTAATAACCAACCAGCATTAACATTTTTATTTGGTGGGAGTGATTTTTGCATCATTGTGCATGTACTGTAAATATAATTTTACCCCTTTTTTCTAGTGTGATTAGTTAGGATAAGTACCACTAGCTGCTGTAACAAAGATGTCTCAGACTCTTAGTGGATCAACGCAGTAAAAATTGATGTTTCTCATATGAGTTCAAAGTGGATGTTTCTGGTTGGTGGAAATTCTTTCCACATGATGATTCATGGACCCAGGCTCTTCCATTTCAGGTCCCCTCTGATCCTAGGGCCTCAGAGTTCACTGAAAGATGCTGTGAATCTAGTTGCCAGATGGGGGAAGTGAAGGATCATAAAGGATCTTGTGGGAGGTTTTCATGGCCAGATCTGGCATATCATATGCCACTTCTCCCACATTTCTTTGGCTGGAACTGCCGCATGGCCACACCTAACTGTAAAGGTGGTTAGAAAATGCAGTTTAACCATGTGCCCAAGAGGAAAAGGAACTGGATTTGGTGAACAGCTAACCAGTGTCTGGAACAGTCAGAAATCACTTTTTCCAATCTTTTGTAATTTTTATAATAGAATGCTCAAGGGTGTAGAACTTAGATCAAATCACCCCTTGGTTAAAACACTTCGGTCTCTGGGTGCCTGGGTGGCTCGGTGGGTTAAAGCCTCTGCCTTTGGCTCAAGTCATGATCCCAGAGTCCTGGGATCGAGCCCAAATCGGGCTCTCTGCTCAGCAGAGAGCCTGCTTCCCTTCCTCTCTCTCTCCCTGCCTCTCTGCCTGTCTACCTGTGATCTCTGTCTGTCAAATAAATAAATAAAATCTTAAAAAAAAAAAAAGCCACTTCGGTCACTTCCCTTGCATTTGGAATTAGACTCAACATCCTTGATACAGCCTGTAAGGTTCCACATGACCTCGCACATGTCCACCTTGCCGATCACATCTCATGCTCATCTCTTCCTCGATGACCTCTTTCAGCTTCACTGGGATCTTCCAGCTCCTCTGCTTTCCCAATCTCTCTTTGACTTGGCAACTTTGCACATATAATCCCTCTTCCCAGGACCATCTCTCCCACACTCTTACCTAACTCCTTCTGATCTCAGTGGAAATGCCACCTCCCCAGAAAAGCCCTCCTTGGCCCATAGTCTGTCTACATTAAGTTCGTGTTGTAGTTCTCAATCATAGCTCCTTATTCTTCTCCTTCGTGTCACTTATTGTAGTGATCACTTATTGTGTGTGTATTAAGTGATTGTAGTATTACTTATTGTAGTTTGTAATTATATATTTATCGGTATATTTACTGTTTAATGCAGCCATTAAATACTGCATTAAACAGTAAACATGGAGACCACGCAGTCCATGCAATTTAGAACCGTGTTTACTTTGCTCACCCTTTATCTGGTGCCTGCCCTGCGCGTGCCCAACCCATGTTAGCTACCCCTCAGTGCTGGTTGGTTGAAAGCTTGTATCATAATATTGTATCACGTGTCTATCTGTTTATGTGGCTGTTGCCCTATATTGTGGACATTTCGTTCATGTCTGATATTTTGCTATTCTAAATGAGCTTGACTCTTGTATTATGACTGGAAGGAAAGAGGAGTTGGTCCCACCCCTCTTGGCCCCTCTACCCCACCATCTTCTCTTCATCTCTCTCCCCTCCATTGCACCTAGCCCTACCTTAGGCCACCACTCACTGTGTGGCTGGTGACCACTGGAACCCTTTGGGCCATCTAATCACGGTCCCTCAGAAGGATGCCCCTCCATTTACTATGCACCAGCAGAAGGGTGGTATTGGGGCTTGCCACACCTCCCATCCTTCCTCTCCTCTTAATTCCCTACAGACCCACGACTCAAAACTCAATGAATGCATCAGACTTTTTTCTCCAGGCTTGGGCCTTTTCAAAGCACTTCATTTAAGAAAATATTTTAGGGGTGCCTGGGTGGCTCAGTGTGTTAAAGCCTCTGCCTTCGGCTCAGGTCATGATCCCAGGGTCCTGGGATCAAGCCCCGCATCAGGCTCTCTGCTCAGCAGGGAGCCTGCTTCCTCCTCTCTCTCTCTGCCTGCTTCTCTGTGATCTCCACCTGTCAAATAAATAAATAAAATCTTTTAAAAAATATTTTAAATAGTCTGTAAAATATGGCTTATTTTAGCCTAAGGCACAGGCAAATATATATATATATATATATATATATATATATATATATATATATATATATTTATTTATTTATTTCACCTTTGTAGAACATGTGGGTGGACCTACACAGTTGTTTGATATTCTCTTTTAAGTCCTGCCATCCCTTGGAAAACAGAAGACAACTTCCTCTTCAAGACTACATGATGAGGGCTTTTACCCTTGAGGGGAAAACCCGACCCGCATTCAAACCCTGGTGTTTACTCCAAGTCCTCGTTATTTATTTGAGACCAGCATGGTCCCGGTTGGAGGGCTGGCAGCAGAACTGTCCAAGGTGGGCTTGGATCATCTACACAAATAGCAGTGAGACATGTCAGGGCAGATCTTGTTTCCCCACAGCACAGACTGAGCCCTCAGATGAGCGTGCATGCTCACACCTCCCAGAGACGAACACAACTGCTGGAGACAAGAGTGCGCTTAGGGACATATTAAAGACAGAAATCCTTCCCTAAAGGTGCCATGATCTGAGAGACTGTGTCCCTCAGTGGGCCCAGGGCCCCGACATCAGTGAGTCTTCATTCTGTCCAGCCTCCAGCTCCAGCCCAACATCAGATCATGTCCGGGGCTGGGCATCCCTGCCCTCCACCGTGAAATTGAAAGAGACCAAAAAAAAAAAAAAAAAAAAAAGTTCCAACATAGGGTTTAACCCATACAATTCATGAACTGCTATTGGCATAGGTCTTACTTGTGCTTAGTAGTGAAACATTAAAAATGAACAATGGAAACAATTTTTCTGAGAGCAGGCTGCTGGAATCTTTAGTGTACATTTCACTCTCCACTGGTTTTCCTGCGGATTCTGAGCTGACACCGGGTGAAATTCTGCTAACTAGGATTATCTGGAGGAATTATGAGTCACCCTTTATTCGCAGCAGCTCTGCATTATGCCTTTTTCATAAATGCCTCCTTTAATGCTCACAAACAATCCTGACAAGTGGGGATCGAGCTTCCTATTTTTTCAAAGAGGAGAATGGACACTCAGAAATGCTCTGTGACTATCCGGGGTCACTCTATGGGCAGTGTTGACTCTTGTGAATGCTGAAACTGGAGTTTTTTCCCTCGTGTTACCCTTTGCATTCTGAAGATATCCCCAACAAAGAAATGCAGCTTTCTTGCCCCCGATTTAACCTGAGCCGTTCATTTGGATTGACTTTTATGAAACAGACTGTCTTCTTTGACATTAGCGACATCTCTTTCAGGGAAAAAAAAGTTCCTTAGAAATTTTCCATCTCTGGGGTGCCTGGAGTGGCTCCAGGTGGGTTAAAGCCTCTGCCTTTGGCTCGGGTCGTGATCCCAGGGTCCTGGGATTGAGCCCCGCCATAGGGCCGTCGGGCTCTCTGCTCAGCGGGGAGCCTGCTTCCTCCTCTTTCTGCCTCCCTCTCTGCCTACTTGTGATCTCTGTCTGTCAAATAAATAAATAAAATCTTAAAAAAAAAGAGAAATTATCCATTTGGTGGCTTTACTTCTATTATTTTATTTGCATTCCATATCTGCTCTGTGGTCATGCTTTATAAGCTCCTCAGAAGTTAGAATCCATTATCATTCAGCATGCTGTCGAGAAAACAGACAACACTTCAGGCATTTCAGAAGGAGATTTAATACAAGGAACTGGTTACAGCTTTGTTGCAAAGGGTGGAGGAGCGAAACAAGAAGGTGCTGTCCCCGGAGAAAAGTATTTACAGAAATGACCAAGCCCCTTGGGCTGCAGGAACAAAAAGGGAAACGGTGTGGCCACTGCCTTGGAAATGCACAAAATGCACGAAGTGGTATCTCTTCTCCATGCCCTGCTGATCGATAATGGATTCTAACTTCCGAGGCATTTATAAAAATGACCCCAGAGCGGATTAGGAATGGAAATAAAATAATGGGGACCCAAGGGCATGGGCCTCTAAGGCTCCTGCCGCCACTGTTTCTGGTGCTCTGGGGTCTCCCCCCCACAAGCCACTGAGCAGTCAGCTCAAAGCCCCCCACGCTGACAGTTGGGGGGCTGTTGGGCCCACAGACACCTGCAGGCACTCAGAGCTCCTGCTTCTACAGCCAAAGCAGGGGAAAAAAATAGCTTTTCCCTTATGTGTACTTTTTTTTTTTAAAGATTTTATTTATTTATTTGACAGAGATTACAAGTACACAGAGAGGCAGAAAGAGGAAGGGAAGCAGGCTCCCCGCTGAGCAGAGAGCCCGATGCGGAACTCGATCCCAGGACCCTGGGATCATGACCTGAGCCGAAGGCAGAGGCTTTAACGTACTGAGCCACCCAGGCGCCCCGTATATGTTTCTAAATCTCCCTTGAATACTTCTCATGAGCAAAACCTAAATGGTAACCAGCTGGCAGAGGATGGTGGGAAATGTGGTTTCTGGACTTTGGGCCCCTGCAACACAGAGGAGGGTATAGAAGAGTGAGTGTGGGCTGTAAGCCAGCCGACAGAACCCGGCCACCACGCTGGCCAGAGACACCAAACTCCCTGCTTCGGAATTCAGCGCACCCTACGGATGGGTTCAAGTGCACGCGCTGAGCCTCAGTTGCCGGCCTGGGATCGCACATGGTGAAAGCTTGAGGAGAGCCATGGCATTTATATAGACATAAAGAATACGTGTGTGGGGAGAAGAACAAAACAAACCCCACTCAAGCTGGGGTTTAAGAAGGCGAAGCCAGCCTGGCTTCCTTGGCTGAAATGCCAGGCCACACGGGGAGGCTGAAGCACAGGCTTCACGCAGAATCCACTGCCTCTGTTCTCACTGCCTTATCACTCGGGCTCCTGCAGGCGGCAAGAAAGACAGAGGCCCAGGGACCTTCCCAGGGACCTTTGATGGCAGGGATCTTGGGTGGGTTGCCCTGGAGACAGATTCTGAGACAAAGATTTGCACACAGGAAGCTGATGGGGAGGGGTCTCAGAAACAAGACCTGGGAGGGAGGGAGGCAAGCAGGATGTGGCAAAGGGACAAGTGAAACAATGCCGCTGTAACCATGGCCTTGGTCATCCCAGGGACCTCTGGATCCCACGGTCCTTCCCGGTTGTCGTGAATTGAGGCCAGGGGTAGAACTATGTCCCTTCGTGACCACTGGATGCAGATCATAGTACTGCTTTGCTCAACCTCCCCAACCCCGGGCTCTGCCCTGCACTTAAGATCCCCTCCAGAGCCCTGTCTGGCCTCCTGGCTGGCCGTGACCTAGCCCTGCCCACCTGCTTGCTCCCTCGCCTTGCCGTGCCCCACCACGCGGTCCTTTCTGTTCCTGCCCTGATTCACACTGTACCTGGAGCATCTCCCTCCTGCCTTGCGGCCTGTGCCTCTTCTGTCCGCCCTTCCCTGAGCTCTTTCCTGACTGTGCGACAGACCCCCTCCCTCTTACTTCCTTTGGGGCGCTCTGCACAAAGTAAAGTCATCTTGTTCACTTATTGGCCAACTTGTTTCATTGGTCCGTCCACGTCAAATACAAAGCACTCAGAGAGCAGGAATCAGCACCTAGAAATTAAGTACGTGGCCCAGAATAGGCAAATATTTGTGGAAGGGCAGAATTTCATGAAAATCATCAGACTGGCATGTGGGCTTCCTTGTCGACGTGGACTTGGTTGGGATAGCGGTCCCCATCTGGACAGCCGTGGGCAGGGGAGCAGAACCAGCATTCGCGGTCAGAACCAACGGGTGGGTCTTCTTCAGGAAGCAATCAGATGACACATCTTCCTCAGAAGGGGGCTTCCTAGAGCTTCTTGGCTGCTTCTCTGCGCAGACCCCCTGTTAGCCCAATTACCCATCTGCGCCTCCTTCATTACCCACCCGTGAAGCCCATGGTGGCTCACGTGGTTTGAGAACTCAGTCACTTGGGGGCTGATGTTTCCGAGGTGAGGACACGCTTGGGCAAAGACAAAGATGGACTAATTGGTTTTGTTTACAACGTAAACAGAGGTTCTCATCCCCACCTCATACTCCAATCCGGTGCCATTCTCTCCAAGCTCTGAGGACCATTTCCTGTACTTTTTCATTAACTAATGACAATTCTGCAGAACTTGTCCACATTTTATACCTAGAAGTCTTTGGAGTTCCTCAGAGCTTGGCAGGAGATGGGCAAATTAGATTCCCCCCTTCATCAAACCAAAAAGTGTCCTCCTTGTCCGTGTCTGTGTCTTTCCCAGCTTTGAAAAGTGCTCTATTTGCATAAAAGTGAGCCTTTTGCAAGCTGTTCTGTGTTTTTCAATCATCCCTAGAAATAAAATCACAGCTCCCATCTCACCTTACGCTGAGGTGTTTTCACACTCCCGGGAATTGCCTGCCGTCACCTGAATATGGAATTCGGTGGGCATTGGTCTCAAACTGATACTATGTGCAGCTGTCTACAGGATTTCAGAAAGGTGTCAAAGGGGCCTTAGAAGGTGTTTCTCCTTCTGAGAACAGGTTGAATGATTCTCTTTGTTCGAAAAGCTGCAGGGCCTCAGACCTTGGGTTTCCACTGAGGGAGGATATGTCTTTGCACTTTGTTCCAAGAACTGAATGGGATGTGCTATGACCTGATGATGCGAGAGTATGGTGAGAGTAAAGCAGGGTCCCTTTAAGACCATTGCTTTTCCTAATTGTACGTTAGTGGAAAGATGGGAAGGAATTTATTTCTGGATGAGGAGCAAGATGCTGTCGTGAAAGGGCATGGGCATTAAAATCAAACTTGGAGCTGACTCCGAGCAGCCTCACAGGGACCTAACACAGAGCGCATCACCTCTCTCAGTCTCAATTTCTTGATCCGAAAAATGCGGATCATACCCCTTTCCACCTGAGCTTGTAAAAAAGATTCATTGATACAATGTGTCGATTTTGTTGCACGGTTACAGAATTTTGATGGGTCCTGAATTAACAAGGAGAGGCCCCACCCTCTTTATGTTCCCAATTTATTTAGCCCAGCATATGGGAGCCCAATATCAGCCAGCAAGGCAGATGCAGGAGATGATGCTATCTGGAGGCCCTGGTGCCCCTAATGAGGGGTGCTCAGCTGCCCATGACCCTAGGCACGTCTTGCTGGCTCAAGAAGCTTCATTTTGTGCTGCCCCATAGCCCATTTACAATTGGGACTGATATCAACACTCAGGAAGAACTTACCAAAATATTCTCTGTCCTTAATAAAAATACTAACTGACCTCCAGTCCCCTTCTGGTCCTCACGCCAAATAGCCTCAGCAGAGCCACGCATCGTAATGGGTGGGACCCAGGAGCAGAGTCAAGGCCAGGTGCCAACACCCTGGAAGACCTTGTCCCAGGATAACACAGGACACGTGGGGGTTTCATGGATAATCGTGATGATAACGATGACTCCTAGCTCAGCTGTAATTCACATGTGTTGGTTCCATTATTGATTTTGTGCTCTTCCGATTAACCAAAGTCACAGCCAGTTTTAAAACAGTTTAATTTTGCATCTGCAGGCTCGTGGGAATCTGGGTTTTTTCCAATATTAATAATCACACTGTACCATTTATGAATCGCAGCTGAGACCAGTGGTGTTTGAGCTAATATGGCATTTCTCTTTTGTTCTTGTCTGTTTTGTTTTGTTTTTAGGGTCAAGTTGTGTTCCGGAATGGGGAGAGAATGGGGACCATTAAATTTACTCAATTTCAAGGTAGGCTTTCTGATGCTTCTTCATTCTAGTTGATGAGTTCTATATTCAGGAATGTCGTGTTTCTGCAATAAAATACATCCAAAGAAATGAAAGTAGGTTGTTCCGATAAGAGAAAGCAGAGTCCACAGAAAACACGGCTCTGTGAGAACATCAGTTTCAACTTATTTAGAATATGTTTCTCCACTGCATGACTTCGCAGGCTATCCAGCCTCCCTACATGACTCCGAGAGGCTTGGGAAAGTATGGGAGTGTGGGAGTCCAGTCCCCTCCAGTATTCTGAGAAAGCTTGCGTTATTCTTGTTCTTGATGATAGAAATTTTCAAACAGACCCTAAAGTCGAGAGAACCACATAATGAACCCCGTGTACCCATCACCTGGCTTCAACTGTCATCAACATTTTGCCACTCTTGCTTTATCTTTACTTACCCACTGCCCCCCCCTTTTTTTTGCTGTAATGTTTAAACCAGCTCCCAGACATTATCTCATTTCAATCTCTAAATACTGCAGTATGCATTCCTTCTAGATAAGGACTTTCCAAAACATAACCATGCTACTATTATCCTACCTTAAACATTTAACAATGATTCTTTATATCCTTTCACTTCTAGTCTGTGTTGATCCTCTGATTATTTGCAAAATGTCCTTACAGTTTGTGGGAAAATCCACACAACGTCTGGTTGCTATTTCTGTTTAATCTCTTTTAACCCATCATCATCCCCAACACGTGCTTGTAACAGGTCCTTGATTTTTTCTTTTTTCTTTTTTTTAAAGAAACCAGCTCGCTTGTTGGGCTTTTCTGTTGTCTGTGTTGTCAGGGGCTCAGAAACCTTCCAGACCACATTCCTCAAGTGACAAGGTGGAAGTAGAGGCCCAGAGAGGGGGCGGGGGCTTGTCAGAATACACAGGGCATCTGTGAGGAGCGGGGCTGGGCTTTCCCCCCCGGGTAGACAGCCCCTGCAGCCCATAGGGTCATCAGCGGGGTTGTTAGCCAAAGCCACTAGATGCATCCTTCTTCACTGAAGCGTTTTTCAGCATCTGGAGGTTTCTGGAAAATCCAGAAACAAGAGCAGTGCCTTTGCATCAGATCCCAAAGTCATCCAGGGGAAAAAGCAAGAAATGAAATCGAGTTATTCGGGTTCATTCAGACAAATCCCATCAGATTTAGATCAATGAGGAGAGGTGTTCGGTACGGTGGCGCTGTAATGCAATCGTGTACATTTACCCATTTGTCTTCCTGTGGCAGGTAATTGAAACGCATGTCAGCTCTCTGGCATGCACAAAAGATGTAATTTTCGGCAAATGTAATTATTTTCCCATTTGTTAAGTCTTGCTTCTTCATTGGTTGAACCAAGTAAGCATCTTGGCAAAGATACTTTTTTTTTTTTGAGTGATTGTAACTAAATTCTCTTGTCACATTTCCAGTTCTGAAATTATATCATTCTAGGAGAATATTTTATAAAATATTGATTGGCTGATCACAACTTACTAGGGCGTGCCAATTTTATTGCCTTTTTTCTTCATATGTTAGGATTAGACACCAACTCCAATAACTAGTTTTAGGCATTTATAAGGAAAGCAATGGACCAAACAGTAGCTCAGAGGTAGGTGGGTCTGACCTACCTTAATTCAAGTCAGTATATAGCACGTTAGGCAAGTAACTTCGCCTGTGTGAAGTCCTCATCTGTAGAACGGAAATATAATCCTACCCACCTTCTTGGAATGTGGGAAGAACTCGAGAACACATAGAAATAGGTGCATGTATCTCTGGCTCAACAAGTAGCAGCACTTGTGATTGGCACCATGTCCAAAATTATGACACTTTTCTGAAGCAAATCCAGATTTTCTCAGTGTGTTGAAACCCCCCAGATGCCTTTATGTCTGCCTGCCCTTTAGAGCTTCTTCCCACACTTAGCCATACGTAGGATATCAGACACGCCAGGGTCTCAGAAATGAACATGTTCCACCGCTTCCTGGTGTAAAGGGGAAACTGGGGCCCGGGGGAGGGGGGGAGGGGTTCCGCCCCGGGACCCAAGCTGGTTAATGGCAGAGCTGAGCCGGGACCTCAGCTCCCCACTTGTGCTCACATGCACACCTTACCTGGGTGTTTTCCCTCACCACATCCGTGCCCAGTTTTTAGTGGACATCAGAGCTGGGCCTGCACATGCTCCTTTTTGTATTTTTTTTTGGTTTGTTTGTTTGTTTTTTAAAAGATTTTATTTATTTGACAGACAGAGATTACAAGTAGGCAAGAGAGGCAAGCAGAGAGAGAGAGGAGGAAGCAGGCTCCCTGCTGAGCAGAGAGCCCGATGTGGGGCTCGATCCCAGGACCCTGGGATCATGACCTGAGCCGAAAGCAGAGGCTTTAACCCACTGAGCCACCCAGGCGCCTCTCTTTGTATGTTTTTAAAACAAACATTGATCCTGTTCACAGAGGGATTCTGTGTTATTTCAGGTCTACAACGAGCCACTGGAATGCTGGGGGCGTGTCCATGTCCTCACAAGAGTTAGTTTTCCAGATGTAGAGGGTCTCAGAGGTGCGTGCCTGCCGGGATGGAGTGGCATTGAAATATCGAACTGGCCGGCCAGCCTGAAGGGTGCCTGGTTATCGTCTCATTTCACAGAGGGGAAACTGAGGCCCAGACAGGGGAAGGGACTTGCTGTGGGGGAGACCCTGACTCACCGTGGAGTGGTGCGTTCATTCCTTCTCTTCTCTGGGCCCATGCTTCCCTGGGCTGGTCCAGACTCTGTTTCCTGGGACTGTTCCAGGATTTACCCCAAGAATTAGAACGGCCATGTTGTTTCCCGCCATGCCCTTCACACCATCTCTCTCTCTGTCGGCTTCTCTCTCCCTCCCCTCCTGCCCCATCTTTAGAGGGGACAGGGAATAGCAGGGCTCACAGCACAGCTGGCTCGAAGACAGCCAGCCCCGGCCGGCGGTGGGGGCTTCTTTTGCAGGGGCTGCTCCGAGACTTGCACCCAGGCTGTCTCAAAGCTCACTAACCTGATCTTGGAAGCTGACCCATCCCACCCTTCCTCTGAAGACCTCACGAGATGCTCTTTCCATCCTCATTTGTGCAGAGTTCACAGGGCCTTCTGAAATCTTATCTACCATATAGGAAACATCTCCTCGGAGGCTCTGTAAACTCCTTTGCAGAAAACAAATGAGTTGGAAACAGAGGTTTTAGAAGACTAAAAAGGGAGCCAAGAAGCCTGGTCCTGCATTTTTTGACTCCAAGACTGTAGGGTAGCACGAATGCCTGGCACTCAGCTGGCCTACAGGACAAGTTTATTGATTTAATCTGGAGGCAAAAGACCTGGGTTCAAGTCCTGGCTCTGAAACTCAGCAGCAGTGTAACCCTGGGCAAGTTACTTCATCTCCCTAAGCTGCAGCTTAATCCTCTGGAAAATGGGATGGTGCTAATGGCTGCCCTGCCCAGCTCCTGGGGCTGGGGAAAGGACCAAATGAGTCTTAGCCCCATAGCCTCTCAAGTGGTGGGAAGCTCATCACATTATGACATGATGCCTGGCTCTTGGCCAGCTCTTGGTAATGCTTACTGGATTCATTGGTAATAGGACTTGTAGAAATTTAAGAACGGCTTCATTTATTTGTGGTTTCCAGTGATGTCTGGCAAACAGCAGTTAGCCTTGACAACAGAATGTGAGCTGAAGCCAATTCAAGATGGCGGCCATTGTCGTTTCAGGCTGGGAAAACTACCTATCTTGTAAACTTAGGAGTGCTGGATGAGCAGAACTATTCTAAAATGATGTGCCAGGGTTAGCCCCCGGCCCCTCTTGAGACTGAGGCATTTTTTTTTTAATTTTTTTTTTTAAATGCAGATTTTTTTTTTAAAGATTATTTATTTATTTGACAGACAGAGACCACAAGTAGGCAGAGAGGCAGGCAGAGAGAGGGGGGAAGCAGGCTCCCCGCCGAGCAGAGAGCCCGACACGGGACTCGATTCCAGGACCCCGAGACCATGACCTGAGCCAAAGGCAGGGGCCCTAACCCACTGAGCCACCCAGGCGCCCCAAGACTGAGGCATTTTTAGTCCAGGGAGGGCTTCAGAACCCTAAGCATGACCTTCCTCATCCCCAGCTTCCCTCCACTTACTTCATTTTCAAGGGTTCCAAAGCTTTTAACTCCCAGCAGGACAATGTAGATAGGTGGCGGACGCTGTCAGTGACACATCCATACTTCCCGAGCATCCACAATTCCAGAATGAATGCCTCATGGGAAGCACCAGCACCCCTCACCCTGTGCAAGGAGTAGGCCATATGTCCAAGAGAGTTGGTGCTTCCAGGGACAACCTTGTGCCAGGGAGGGGAGAGAAGCAGAGGATAGACCACCCAGCAGCCATCCCTCTTAGGTGGGACAACTGCAAGGTGTTCTACTCTGCCTCCAGGAGTCCCCAATAGGATTGTGCCTCAGTTACCTACCCAGAAACCTGCTCATGAATACCCCGGTACTGGCTCCCTTCCTTTCCCTATCTCACCTCCCCACACCTCTTCAGGAGGCCCCAAGACCACCTCCCAAATCAGTTCCGTGCCCTCCTACTCTTGTCTCGGGTGCAATTCCGAGTGACCCACCTGTGGTCAGAAGCAGGGATTCGCATCCTGTTGGCCACACACCTAGGGCGAAATAGGGCCGAGGCCTAAACCGCTCCTGACTCCACCTTCAGCTCCCGTCCCCTCCCCCAAATCCCTGCTGGCACTGACTCCCATTAAACCACGTGTTCGTGAGCATGAATGCCAGGGAATTGGCTTCTTTTCTTCCCCTCAAGAGAAGAAAGAATCCATGTTCCTGCCGAAGTCTAAACATGGTTCAGAATTTGCAGCAGGGAAGGAAGTTGAGCGAAGCCATGATTAGAGCCTTGTTTGTGCTGCGCTCTGGAGCTCTCAGCATCTGCGCGCTCGCCCGCTCGCGGGCCCTGCCTTCATTAGGCCTGTTTGTCAGCATCTCAGCGAGCGGTAATGTGCTTGCGCTCTGCAGGGCTTCTGTGCCACAGAAAGGGCTCCGACTTCGGACTTTTCTATTCCAGCACCTGACTGGAAGGCACGGGGTCTTCTGTCGCTCCAACGGCACGATTGCCATTCATCAGGTACCTAGTGAACTGTGGGCTCGTCTCCCCCACTCCCCACTGTTTGCAGACATTAATTACCGTTTGGTCTTTGGGGTAACAGATACAGTTCTATTCAGTGCACATTTCCTGAGCATCTGCCAGGCGCTCTACCAAGTCCTCTGAGGGAAGCCAAGTTGAATAAGATACAGTCCCTGCCCTCCGGAGGCCTCATAATTTCTCTGGCCAAGTTCCAGGGTCTATAAAAGCAGGAAGATGATTTCTGAGAACCGACTAGAAAACTTTCGGAGCTAGTCTGATGTTTTGTTGCTCCCTTCACCTGGCCATAGGTCTGGAAAAGCCAGGTAGCCTGACGGCCATGCGACTTGATGTAATTAAGAGAGGAGACATAGGCCACTGAACCTCGGGAAACCCTGGCAGGGTTGTGGTTCAGCAGGAATGGAAGGATGCAGGTGTACGTGGGCTCTTTGAGGCTGGGAGCCTGACCCCTGATCGAGGGCTTATGTTTCAGAGAGCCCAAGGAAAGTAGCCTGAATGACAGAATTAGCTACCAGATATGGTGTTTCATTGAGCCATAGACTCTCCATGTTGAAGGGAGCCATGACTCTCTTTTGAAACATTACCTCTCCTTGAATGCCTCCAGTGACGTGGAACTCATCCTCTTGCATGTAAATGAGCTTTGAAGTTTATGAGCTTTGAAGCCGACATGTCTTCCTTACTAGCTAGGCTCTGTGACTTGATCTTTCTAAGGCCACCATTTCAGCATTCAGTTTAAAATAGTAAAATTAGGGGCGCCTGGGTGGCTCAGTGGGTTAAAGCCTCTGCCTTCGGCTCAAATCATGATCCTGGGGTCCTGAGATCAAGCCCCGCATCGGGCTCTCTGCTCAGCAGGGAGCCTGCTTCCCCCTCTCTCTCTGCCTGCCTCTCTGCCTACTTGTGATCTCTGTCTGTCAAATAAATAAATAAAATCTTTTAAAAAAATAGTAAAATTAAAGGGGATCACTTTCTTTGCCTCGAGGGATGGTGAGAATTCCATGGTGTGAAGCTCCAAATGGTTCAGTGACTAGCACAGAGTAGGGCATGGCAACCGTGGGCTTTCCTGCTCCTCTCCTGGACACTCATGATCATAACCCCAGATCCAGCGCCCCCACCAGAATTTCTTGAGAGAAGTACCACCTTCCTTCCTTAGGATACATTTCACTCCTCATTTCATGAGACACTGTCATCACTGGCCCAGGAAAGCCCCTCTTGATTGTCTGTGCCCGATCTCAAGCATTTGCTCTCATCCCGCAGAGAAATGCAAACACTCTAAGCGTTTAAGGCATGTATCGTGTTGGTTTGTCCTTACAGAAGGTGGAAGCTGTTTCATATGCATATATTTTGATTTCTGTCAGCGCAGCTGGATTGTATATCTTCTTCTATTTCTCTCTCTCCCCACCCCCACTTTGGTTTTTAGAGATGCTTCCATGTTCCTGTGTATACATCTGAGCCAGGCCTTGCACTGATCATGCTTTACCCACCCACTCTCCCAGTGACAGGTACCCAGGCCCCCTTCAACTCCCTACCTATAGAAATAATGAGTGTCCCTTGTACTTGTCCCTTATGAACCCAGCTGAGCATTTCTTTAGGACAAATGCCCGGGAGCAGAACTGTTGGATGGGAAGGTGTGTAAACACTGAACATGCCTATGACCTGCCAGATGGCCCTTTCAATGCCCACACCTGTCTCCACCGCCACCAGCATGGGGATTCCCATGTCTCTTCTCCCACCAATACTTCCCAGGCCCCGGCTTGCTCATTGTTTGCCAGTCTAAAGGTATAAAGTAATATCAGTCGTCTTAAATATCCTTTCTCTGATTACTAACAAGGTTTGGGTATTTTTTCCCTGTGCTTGTCAGCCATTTGTTGATCTTTCTGATCCTTTGCCCACTTTTATTTTGAGGGTACTGTCTTCTCCTTGTTGATTTGTTAGAGTTCCTTATGTACTCCACACTTGATCTTAGCCAAAAGGCCGAGAAGCGATCCTCCTTATGTACTCCAAATAGTAGTCCCCTTTTACCTTTAGGCTTTGCAAATACCTTCTCCCATTCAGTCACTTGTCTATAGACTTAAAGTCCTTGTTGAACAGAACATGATGTGGGCATTCAGAGGAGAGACTTGGTTCCACCTGACAGTTTCTAGGAAGGCTACCTGGGAGAGGCGGCATCTGAGTTTTCTTTCCTATCCCTGAGTTTGGGATTCTGAAGGGCCAGTGGGAAGTTAGACAAGACGAAGAGACTAAGGGCGCTCTAGGCGCAAATAATCTGTTGTGTTTATGTGTGTCCTGCGTACCCCCAGATACTTAGCTTTTGCCTCTGGCCCAGTTCACCTAAGTCAATAGACGAATCTGCCCTTAGCAAGGTTATTATATTCCCAAGCCATCTGGCCAGTGTCCACCTGGCCTGTTAAAAATTCCCAAACAAAGGTCAATGATGTTAATTTGTTACAAACGTGACAGTGACATGTTGTTTATGGAGACAGAGAAGAGCATGTGTGGGATTCAGGCCCAGGAGTGCTGCTGAGCGGTGCTGCTCAGCTCTGCTCCTTACCCGGTGACAGGAGAACCGCCCTCTGGGGCCTGCCCACAGGCAGTGACCAGACCGGGGATCACTCCTGAGGAAGGGCTGGCGACCCAGAGAAGAGCAGAATCGAAGCCCATGATCTCCACGTTCCCGCCTCCGAAGAACCACCGGGAGCCAGCCTCCGTGTGGTGTGCGCCCCCCAGGCATGTTCAAGACCCCTGAGGCAGGTTTTCAAAGCACTCGCAGAATCGTCAATAGAGAGGCGGAATGGAGGCCAGAGCGATCCCCCAGTCCAGGCCGCTCCCTTTAGCAAGGCCCAGGCGGACGCCAAGGCTTCCTGGGGGCTCCTCACTGAGGTGACGGCAAAGCCGAGACGAGCTCCAAGGGTCCCATCTACCCGCCAGAGCTCTTCCTTCTCCCCAAGTTTGGGATTTTGTTGAGGGGCCTAGAGTGGAGTATTTTTGTTGGGTCAAGACCATGCTATGTGTTAGACCTTGGAGTCACACGTTCAGTCTATCTATTTGTAACCATTAAACTTAAAGACCACATATACCTCCCTCCATTCCGATCTAGAGCTAGCTGAGGAAAAATGGACAGTTAGGGGTGAGGGAAGTAGAACCCATGTAGCAGGTGTGGGCACCCCACTAGCGCAGGAGGTCGGCGCCCCTCTCACTGGCTTACCCCCGCCCCACGCTCCCCGCCAGTATTGCAGTCCCAGAAGGAGACAGAATCACTGACGGAAGCGATTTTCCCAGCCGTCTCGTGGATGCTCTCAGGCCCACAGCCAGTGAATATTTTCAGACTGGACTTTTTTTGGCAGCCTAATTTTCACCAATAGGACCTATTTCCTTTACGTATCATCCAAATCTAAATTGAAATAAAGAATGCGCTTTTGAAAGAGAACCCTTCTTTTTGCCCCACAACGAGGAAGCAGCATATTGTTCTGCAGGAGAGGGGCTCTCTGTTCCACACTATTTTTAGCCTCTTAGCACAGAAAGCGTCAGCACTGAAGGGCCTTCAGTCAAATCTAGTGGTTCTCAACCCTGGCTGTTCATCAGGATTGGCTTAGGGGACTTTTGAAAATACTGCCCAGAACCTACCCCTCAACCCCCCAGAGGTTCAAATAGAATGGGTCCATATTAGGACTCCAACATATATATTTTCCAGCAGTTCCCAGGTGATACTAATGCCCACCAGGGCTGAGAACCGCTGGAAGCCCTTCTGTGCAGTTTGCCAATGGAGAAACTGAGGCCCAGAGAAAGGGATGGTCTTTCCAGGGCCAGACAGTGAGTGGCAAGCTGCCCCAGAGTCGTGGGGCAGGGAAGCAGCCCTCTGCTCAAGTCCTTCCTCCACCCCCACCCCCTGGTGGGTCTTTCTAGTCTGTCCCCTGGCCCACAGTCTGCAAGGCCCTGTCCATATCCATTGGGTGGTTAATGTTGTTTGCGAGTTAACAAAGAACCCAAGAGTTAAGCAGTGAGAGTGCTGGGTGCCTATCATGGTCACCACCGGCTGGGCCATGGAAGAACACAGAGGACCCCATCCTTCTACTTTCAGATCCAGGAGGGATCCTGGGTAGAGGATGGGGGACAAGACTCGATGCTACCTAGGGACACCAGAGGCAAGCCTTCAGGTCCCACCTAGGAACTAACCGTCTGAGAAGAATCATAAGGCCTGGGCACACGTAGGACACAGCTCCAGCACCAGGAGCTGTCACCCAGCCCTCAGCCCACAGCAACTGAGGGGCTCAGAGGGGAGCAGTACTCAGGGAAGGCTTCCTGGAAGAGGTGGGTGTAGGGTAGGGCCATGTTGGTAGAGGGAGGGGAAAGCCACTTTCCAAGCAGAGGGACTGTTATGGGGAAACCATGGCAGTAAAAAACAAACAAACAAACAAACAAAAAAACCTAGGGAGTATTTGGGGACCTAGCAAATAGCTCAGTTGCTTTTATCATGAGGCCAACTATAATTTATTGAACACTTACTATTAGTTAGTCTGTAAGCCAGAAACTGCCTGCATTCTCCTCTTTAATCCTCGTGGCTGCTTAGAAAGTTCCCATTTTCCAGCTACAGCCACCTGCTAACAAAGGGCAGGCTGGAGGGGGGAAAGTACCTGCAAATGAGAATAATTTTATCTGCCTGGTGGGGGCTGGGAGAGTCTCTAAACTACAATGTCAGAGATTATGAATATTTTTTTTGATCTTTGTATCTCTACCCTGGAGCCTGGCAGATTAATAAGCACCCAGTCAATGTCTGTTGAATGAATGAATGAATGAATGAATGAACGAATGAATGAGTGAATGAGTAAGTGAATGATAAGGGATTTAGCAGCAGCATTCCTCAGCGCCCAGATGTCCAAGGCTACCTTGGTCAAGGATGAGAACAGAACTTCATCTTCCACCACCCACACTGCTGCTTTTGAGGGATTCTTTATGGGGAAGTACCTGGGGCTGGGCATGGCATGCAGTGGGCACTCCATAAGTGTGGGCTGAGCAGAGCTGTTCAGCATGGGTGATGAAAGTGGGCTGAGTTCAGAGCCCAGTTCAGGAGCCCACTTGGCCGCTGCCTGCACATGGCTCTGAGTGTTTGCTTAACTGCCATGAGGCTCCGCCCTTATCTACAGACAGGGGCCAGTCATGCCCAGTTCACGGTTTGCTAAGACCTTCAATGCAAGAACATGAGCAGCACCTGTGAGCGCCCCCAGGGAGGGACTCTGGTGAAGACGGCTGTCTTGGGAAGCTGAGGATGTGCATCCCAGCCGGTTGGCAGTCCCGGTGCCACGGGACAGTCCGTCAGGGTGTATGAGTCAGGGGGACAGGCTGTGTGGCTGGGGGCACAGTGGGGTGCCAGCCACATCACTTCCCGGTTCCTGGTGATTTGTTCCAATCAGCCTGCATATTTCATGAGCTGCCTCCCCACGCCAGATAAATAAATCACGGCTTCCTCCTCTGAGTGGCAGGAGCTGACTGGGGCTGAGGACTTCAAAAGGCCAGAACAGGGATGCTGGAGCTCCCAGCAGAGTCTGCTAATGTGACATTTAGGAGCTGTGACCCAGACAAGCGACACCACCTGCACGGGGGCAGGGAGACCATTATGGTGAGGGGGAGGGGAGAAGGAAGTGACTTTTACAACCCTGTTTTCCACCCCACCATCCAAGGAATACAGGCAGAAGTGTGGCCTATGGGATTCCCTGTTCTGCTTCCTGAATGTTTATAAGGGATCAGCGGCGCATCTGCATTTCTGCAAAGAAATTCACTTAGAGCAGGAGCCCCAGCCAGCCAGCGGTTCCTCTGGGGGCACGTTTGGAATTCCTGCAGCTGTGTCACTCGATAACCTCTGGGCATTTGCAGGCCCAGCATCTGCAGCTCTGGGGACCCGCTTGCCCTGCCGGTGGGCACGTGGGCAGGCCACTCTGTAGTTAACACACAGGAGGCACCCTTGGCCTGCGGAGGCAGCAGCTTGGAAGGGACTGTCACTACTCGGCGATCCCATTTGAGGCAGCCCCATGTCGGTGAAGCGCATGGGCTGCGGGAGACATCCCGGGTTTGAGGCCAGGCTCTGCTCTTAAAATCGGTGGGGCGGCCGGCGGCCCAGGCACCATCTGCTGACCTCAGTTTCCTCGTCTGAACAGTGGCACTGAAACCACCAGCCACAGTGATGAGAACTGAACAAGAAAAGGCACGGAAAGTTCCTAGCACAGACCCAGGCACACTGTCAAGGCTCAGTGGTTCTCCCTGCCCACTCCCCAGCCCTGTCGAAGCCTGTTTGGCCCTGGTGGCTTTACCCTCTAGTTTCACACCCCTTGCTTTTGGTCCTGTTTCCCCAGACCTGCTTTGTATGTGGTCACTAGTCCCCCTACACAACAAATCCACTGACCCCTTGCTCAAGGGGCTTGTTTTTCTAGTGACATCTGACATAGCTGGCCAGCTCCATTGCGAAAGTGTCCCTTTCCTTGGCTCCCATGATGCCCAATCTCTCCTTCCATCCTGCTCCTGGCACCCTGGCCTGTCCTTCCCAGTCTCCTTGCAGCATCCTTGCCCCACCCAACCCCGGCCCCCTGGGAGAGGTTGGCACTCCCCAGGATTCTGCCCTGGGTCCTCTCCTCTCCTTGACACTGTCCCAAGGGATCTCCTTCCTGCCCCCTGTTCCAGCTCCCAGTTTACATGCTGATGGCCCCAGCTCTCTTCCCAGCCCAGACCTCTCCCCTGTCTCAGACCCAAGGACATCTCCATCCTCATGACCCATGAGTACATCAGGCTTAGCTAATGCTAACTCCACCTTGGAATGCATTAATAGGAATATAATGTGCAAAACAAAGGAGGGGATAATCCCCTGTATTCACTGCTGACCAAGGTCCTGCCTAAAGAAATATGTTGGTCAGTCCTTGAGTCTACACTCTCTCAGACACAGTGACATTGTATGATGTGGCCCAAGACGGGACCTGGAGGGGCCAGAATAGAAATGATATTCTGTAAGAGGAGGTTGGGGACTGGCACCGGGGGAATGATCTATGTCTTCAAGTCTCTAGGACTGTCTTGGAGCAGAGGGAGCAGAAGCTGTCTGTGTGGCCCTAGATGATAGAGCCAGATATCAGGGGAACGTTACAAAGAGACCATTCAGCTCAATGACCAGGAAGGCCTCGGTAACAGACAGAAAGTCCAGTTATGAGGAGAGTGGGCCCCCATCCACGAGGTACACAGCAAAGAGGGGGGTAACCAGTGGATGAGACGGTGTAGGAGGGTGTCTGTCCCACCCCAGATCCCTTGCAGGTTTTCCGATTCTACCTGGAAAAGGCCCTGGGGCAAAGGAAAGCGTGTGAGAACATAGCCAGCGCAAGAGCTGGGACGGGAGCAGCCATCCACAGGCACAGGACTCCATCTAACCCGCCACTGTCTCTCTTTTTTTTCTTCTTTTTTTTTCTTTAATTTTTATTTATGGTGGTGGGTATTATGGTGGGCACGTATTGCATGATGCACAGGGTGTGGTACATAAACAATGAATTCCAGCCACTGTCTCTTGCTCCCCGCAGACAGCAGGGAGGTAAAGGTGGGAGAGTACAACGCTGTGGCCGACACACTGGAGATCATCAACGACACCATCAGGTTCCAAGGTAAGACAGGTGGGCTTCTCATAGGAGGGGGCCTGCTCTGTTGCTCCCAAGGTCAGATACTGTCTGAGGGTTGGGGATAAGCTCAGAGTCCTTTGCTTCCTAGGGAACAGGGAACCTCCTTTTGTCTCAACAGATTTACTCACTGAGCACAGAGTCCCCATCACTCACATGGGAGCTGGGTTCCAGCTCCTGGGATGGGTCACTGAAATTTGCATGGAGTGCTGTCTCTTACCCAGACATTTGCATTTAAACCAGTCCCTAGCCAGGAGTAATTCTGTTTAAATGTGACCCAGGTAGTCTAGCTCTGTCTCCTCCTGTGAGAAGTGACTTGTTTGGGTTAGTAATAAATCCTGTCCACCTGCTGTTCTTCCTGAAGATCATTCCCTCCTCTTCTGCTGAAGAAATCCTCCTTAGCTTCTAGAACGAAATCAAATGACACCTCTTCTGTGCAGCCTTCTCTGTTTGCCCCCAGCTGAGCTCATGGTTAACTGCCTTTCACAGTGTTTGTCTCTTCCTTCTCCATAGTCACTGTCTTTTGCATGGCAGTTTCCAGGTCGTTTGACCATGAGCTCCCTGACTTTAAACCCCTGATACTAGCCAGGGTCTGACACATGTTCAAGGTTCATATTTGATGAGAAACTAAACACGTGACTGATCAAGGGGATGACTGGGTACATGAATAAATGAATGAACGGGGGAGCATATGAGTCAATAAAGTAGGGGTGGGTGGGTGGATAGATGGACAGACGGACGGATGGGTGGGTGGCAGATGAGTTGAACCCATCTTAATTCCTGCCAGTGCATTCTGCCCTCAGCAGCCAAGGTGCCCTGCCCGTCACACTAAGCTGAAGATTCTCCACCTCTGCTCAGAGCCCTGCCTGTCCCCATTGCTCAGCTGCAGACCTCACTCCACGGAATCAGCTCAGGACCTTCCCATTTCTCTGCCTCTTCTTTCAGATCTCCCCAACCAAACTGCTTACAGTTCCTCAAATAGGCCAGGACACCACCGTGCCTTTGCCCCTGCTGGATCCTCTGCCCAAAATGCCTTTTCCTCCTTGGCTTCCTTGTGGCCAGCCAATTGTTCATCTTCTGAGGACCAGCTCTCCCGCCTGTAGCCTTTCCAGACTCCGTCAGGGAGAACTGCACTCTTCAGTCCGCTTCAGGCTCAGGCCTCTCTGTGCCTGATGTTATCAGCCACCTGAACCCTGCCCTGGGAGGCAGTTTGCATGATAGAGCACAGGACTCAGTTAGGCAGGTTTGGGTTCAAATCCTGCCGGCTTTGCCACTTACTAGACATAAAACTCACTTAGCTCTTAGAAAACGGTTGCCTGTCTGTAAAATGGAAATAATCTTCTCTACCTTTGAGGCTGTTGGATGAATCAAATGAGAAAATCTCTATAAAGGGCTTAACCCATCGTAAGCATTCAGTAAACATGATTGCTTCTTACTGCCTTTTTCTTTCTACATGTCTGGTGTGTAAGTAAGTTCCTTGAGGACAGGGGCTGTGTCTCGGTTGACTTTGAATCACTGGTGCCCAACACCAGGCATGATGGGTAGAAAGTGATCATTAGTGATGACTGGTCATCGTTAATGATGACGAATGAAGGTGTAGTGATGGATAACGGAATAGTGCTGGACAGGTAACGGTGAATGGACAGAGTGAGGAGCAAGAAAGAAAACTCAAGGTGGCTGTTGCGGGCGCGTCTGATAAGTCATGACCAAGCGGCTTCCGAAACATCTTAGTTAAGGTGCATTGTGTGTGAAGGCACCATTTTGGGGGGAGGGAAGGTAGGGTAAGGAAGAGGAGATGTGGTCAGTTTCCTGACATTGTTTCTACATGAACAGCGAGTGGTCATATCTGTCGTGGACCCATTGGTCCAGCCCTCAGCCATGTGCTCAATGCCCAGAGAGGGGCTTGTTCCCAGCCAGGAACTCATGGGCACCCCCGCGGCGGCTCTAGTGTTTGGGAACCAGAAGACACCTGAGCTAACCTGATGCAGCCAGAGGTTCTCTTGGGGGTGGGGGTGGGGTGGGGAGGAAAATGGAAGAACGGAGGAAGAAGGATTCACTTGAGGAGCTTTCACTTCTAGAAGCAAGAAATGGTGTTATTTCATTCACCTTGTGTCTGCGTTTGCCCTAACTTTCAGCCCTTGAAGCCACTCCTTAAAAATATTCCTTTACATGGAATTGCTTGAAACTTTTACATTTAACCATGCCAGCAGGTTCCCAGCTGTTTTCGAACTCAGCAACTTCCCTATTTCGATGGTTCGAACTCTTCTTATCCCCTGAATATTTCCAAACACATCTGAACTTGCTAGGAGAGTTTTTGAAACACATGTTCAGGGAGGGGGATCTCCATCCCTGCTGTCTCACCTGCCCATCCTCTGCTTGTCTCCTGGTGTGACCCAGGCTGGCCCCCAGGGCATAGCTATGGTGGGTCTCCATGAACCCTGCCTGGGGCTCCCCGGGCTCCCCACTTTCCCTACCAGAGAAAAAAAAAAGCCCCAGTGTTCCACAGTTCCGCAGCAGAAGCCTGACTTGAAACAGCTGAGAGGAAAGGGATTTATAAGAAGTGGGGCGAGGTGGGACGAATGCCTACAGTCCTCCTCCCAAGCCAGCCTGGATACAGTTTTGCCAGTGACCAGAAAGATGAGTTTTCTCTGAGGCCCTCAGGGCTCCCCTAGGTTCCCGGTGCCCTTGGAGAATGAGCAGGGACAGCTCTGCAGTCACATAGAGAAATGGAATCCCACAGTTCTGGTCCAGTCCTGGCATGACAGGGAGGGGGAAGCATGCCAGTAGCTTCTGCCACCCACAGTTAGTGAGGCTTATGAAAATGGAAAACCAGAAAGAGCTTTTGTAACATAATGACCTTGAGGCAGAAAACCCACGCCAAGAGACATCTACGTCTCGGTGAAACTGACAGGCAAGGCGTCTGCCCTATTGAGGGTGGTCATTATCATGTGTCAGAGCAGAG
Organism: Mellivora capensis; assembly: GCA_004024625.1. Classification (NCBI taxonomy): domain Eukaryota; kingdom Metazoa; phylum Chordata; class Mammalia; order Carnivora; family Mustelidae; genus Mellivora; species Mellivora capensis. The sequence continues at coordinate 101,865 of PISX010000688.1, forward strand.
ACCTTGAGAGCCCAAGCCAGGCTCCTCGCCCCCAGTGGCACCCAGTGGGTCCCACTCACAGCGTCCAGCCCTGTGCTTTCGGAGCTGCTGTTACCTTTGGGGACAAATGGGAATGGTTTTTCAACAGGGTAATTAGACCAAATCAAATTCTGGTCTTTTAATGGCTATTAAATGCATCACAAATTCCTTATTGATTCTATTTAGAGAAAGAAGTAAGTCCTAGCTGAGACTTCCTGCCGGTAGACTGGCCAGCCACTGGGGCTCTTTTACCCAGTAGCTGTGTCCTGCTTGGAGGTTGTGCACAGGTGGCAGATGGCAAGACCTGCCGGCTGAGATGTTCTCCTGACTGTGCACCAGGCTCCGCTGATGTCTGTTCCTCAACATTCTAGGATCCGAACCACCGAAAGACAAGACCATCATCCTGGAGCAGCTCCGAAAGATCTCCCTACCTCTCTACAGCATCCTCTCTGCCCTCACCATCCTGGGGATGATCATGGCCAGCGCTTTCCTCTTCTTCAACATCAAGAATCGGAATCAGAAGTAAGCCGCTCACACCGTCCTCTTGGATGATGCATTCTGATCGACAAACCTCATGGATCAAGTGTAGAGGCATCACATGATCAATGCACCAGGGGCATGGGAGATGTTTTCGGGGCAATTTTCTAAAGTGGTTGTTCGGTCCCTGGGATGTGATTAGATGTTCTATGGAATGTACATATGTTCACAGCCATGCACAAACATGCATGCCCACACCCCCCCCCCACACACACACAGAGGCAGGGCTGCAGGTTGCACAGGAGGGATGGGTTAAATAAACTCCAACGGTCTGAGTTGCTGGCCTCCTTGGAGCTTTGGCTATGCTCCTGCACTTTTTACCTGTTCAGGAGGAAAAATACAGAAGCAGGACTCCCCCAGAGTCTTGGCTCCTCCCACAGTGTCCTGGGGAAGCAGTGCCTGAGGTAGTCACTGAGTTCAGGAAGGGGCACCCCCCTCCCCGGCCCGGGGCAGTATTTACAGCCGGAGAAGCTCCTCCCTCACATCATTCTCACTGGGACCCTCAAATAACTCCCCCTGATTCACAGAAGAGAGTACAGAAGCCCAGTGACAGAGGGAGGACTACTATCCGAGGCCACACTGATGTGTGTGGCTGAACCTGTCCCCTGGGTTTCTGGCTTTGATTTCTTTTTTACCAACACACGCTCTTCACTCTCTGGAGGAGAGCAGCGCACAGCCTGAGTTATTCTGGTCGGTCGTGGGTAGAACAGGCCACCGCACAGGCGGTGGTGTTCACTGAGCACGACCAACTTCTGTGGTTCCCAGAGCAAACCCCTGGACCTGGCTCCCTGGGTTGCTGGGGAGCCACGGAGCAGGGGCTCAGAGAGAGGCACCAGGGGCACAGCCTCGGTGACATCGAGCCCAGAAGTCACGCTGTGTGACCTTCCTGGCTGCCAGGAGCAAGTCTGATTCCACAGAGAACAGGGTTGTTTTCTTTTTTCTCTTCCTGCTTGCACAGGACGAACTTGGAGGCTCTCTAGTTCTTTGTTGTTTTCGATTTTGATTAGTCAAACCTATTTCCCGAAGAACAAAAGGAGTTTTATTCACCTGTTTATTTTCTATACATTAGTAACACATATGCCGCCACAAAGAAATTCAAGAAAGTTTTGCCTACTCTGCACAAACCTTAGCTCGTGACCATGCCCCTTAGCATTTGGCACAAGGCCTGGGCCCGGAATCAGTTCTCAATTAATATTAGACTCCCTTTCTACAAGCTTCCAAAATACCTATCTTAACAGCAAGTTGCCCCTATGGTAAGACGAAACTCCTTTAATTCTTTAATTACGCTGTTCTGGCCTCCTATGGAAAATTACTGTTACTCTTCCCGGTAGACTGGCAGCTATGTGGATTTTTTGACTGGCTTTGCAGATTAAAAAATCTGAAAGAAATAAGAAATGTCACAGTAGTTCCAAGTTCCCCTCACTTTTATGTCCCTAAATTCTACCCATTTGTTAAGGTCCTTTTCCCCCGGTAACCACCCCACCTCCTGGCCTTCCCCCAGCTTCCCATGGTAATAAGGATGAAGGGGCCTTAGCAGTCTCTGGTTTGCAAAAGGACCTCCAGGAATCCAGCCTTATACGAGCTGCACACGTGGTCTGTGCTCCCATTTTACTCATGAGGAGACTCCTCAGGACCAAGTGGCCTGCCAGGGGTGCGCCTCTGGGGGGAGGCCCCACCTCATGCTCCCTGCTCAAAGGCCGCACGTGATCCATAATTTACACCAGGCTTTTTATCTCTCTTCCACTTGGACACGTTGCATTTTTTAAATGCGAAAGGATTCGTAAAATGGCAGAGTGTGAAAGAAAGTGTTCAGGGAACAATTGACCGTAATTACGATCTGCAAAAAAGCACCTGGACTGGGGGGGGGGGTGCCTCAAAACCCAAGATAGACCCCGTGGATTGTGCTGGGATAGCCAGGCACTTGTGAGGGTGAATTCCAGCTGGGCGCCGGTCTCAGCCAGGCCTGGCTTGCCGGGCAGCTGGGAGCCAAAGCGGAATTCCTGCAGGAGGCCAGAGACAAGCGTGTAGAGTGTGGGAGTATAAAGACTGCCCCCGGCAGCCTGGTGAAGACAGGGGAAGGGTGGGGATGGTGACACCGTTCTCCATTTTTATCACCTAAAGACCGGGTGTGTGACCCCTTGGCGCACAAGACCCTGGGAGCTTCAGACAGCCAAAGCAAATGCTCACCTACGCCCTGGTGACCACACTCCCTCAGCAGCCCTGTAGACCTCCTGGGCCAGCCCCACTTGGCAAGGCAGAGAGTGGTGTGGCCTTCTCCCTCTCATCTCCCTCCTCCCTTAAGGCTGCTGAGCTTAAGTGTAGAAGTCTCTAGATTTAGCCTCTCTTCTCAACCCCAGAGGAAAGAAAGACCCGTTGCCTTAATAAGGTGTTTGTGTAAACTGAAAATGAATGGTTGAAAATGCTGGTGCTACAAGCTGCCCCCTAGGGAAATGACAGATGAACTCGATGGAGGAAAAATCCACCAGTAGCATCAGATAGCTTCCAGGGTCCTTCTGGGTGGGGGAAGCAGCCCCTAGCAGGTGCACAGCCTCGGACGGCAGTGGTGCAGAGTGGAGGAAACCCGGGCTTGCATTTCTCTCTCCTCTAGCCGTGGCAACACTGTACACCTAGTAGGCATTCAGGGGATGTTTGCTGGAGGAATAATGGCATTAGCAGTTCTGTTAACGGTCGTCCTTCTCTTGGCAGACTGATAAAGATGTCCAGTCCATACATGAACAACCTCATTATCCTCGGAGGGATGCTCTCCTATGCATCGATATTTCTCTTTGGCCTTGATGGATCCTTTGTGTCTGAAAAGACCTTCGAAACACTTTGCACCGTAAGTCATTCTGCATCTTCCCAGGGTATAAGATATAAGGTTTTCTTGGTTTCCCATCCTCAAAAACACATATACAAACCCAGAAATAAATGAAAATATGTGAACTGGCAAAGACAGCTCATTCATGCAGTTCCAACAGCACAGTATATTGTTGCTTTCAGACCGGGATGGACTTCACTATTGCCTATAAAATTAAGATAATGGATATAAGAGGCCACCACTAGAAGACAGCCCCCAGAGAAATGGCCGGGTAGCCTGTAAAAGCGAGGGAGGAAAACTACCAACCAGAAAAGGATCCATACCTGGGGTCAGGGTCAGGGGCACGTAAGAAGGAATAAATCTGCCTGCGTATCTCAAGAACTATTACAGAATACTGTAAGAGGTGTCTGTGCGTGTGACTTTGAGTCAAATAGAAAAAATCAGAGCTACTCTTTTCTATTTATTTATTTTTTTTTAAAGATTTTATTTATTTATTTGTCAGAGAGAGAGCGAGGAGCACAGGCAGACAGAGTGGCAGGCAGAGGCAGAGGGAGAAGCAGGCTCCCGCCAAGCAAGGAGCCCGATGTGGGACTCGATCCCAGGACGCTGGGATCATGACCTGAGCCGAAGGCAGTCGCTCAACCAACTGAGCCACCCAGGCGTCCCTACTCTTTTCTATTTAAACAGTGTTTCTCAACCCATCTTTTTCCTTATTGCCCCCCAAGAAGCCTTTTTAGACTTTAATAATTATCTCGTCATGAAAATTTAATACCGAAGATATGCTGTACATTTGCTTATATACTGTATGTAAATCTATAGTTTATACATGAAAGAGTACCATTTTCCCATTTAAAAACCAATGTTTGCCCCCCTGGGAACCATATCCCCCCCCACTGAGAATGCATGTATTTAAGGAAGCCGCAAACCGTATAATTTATTAACTATATTTTAGAAATCCTATTTTGAAAGTTAATCACCATGTTCTAGACATTTGCTGCCTCTTGGTGGCGGTGGCGGCAGTGGTTTTTCCTACAAGAGTTCATGAGCGCCGTTGACAATGGTGTGAAACTCACTCTCAGTGGAATGTGTCGTTGGCTCACTATTTCAGAGGAGAATGAGCAGTTGGGATTTATTTCTGGACTTTGACTACTGTGATCTCTCAAAACTGGGTTAGGCATTTGGGTCTCTGTATTGTCCCCAAAGTGATTATTCATCCAATCCCCAGCCTGTAGAACCAGAGCTAGAAGGGATGGCCCAAGGATCGGTGTCAGCCAGATTAATCGAAAGCGACTCTTTTGTTGTTCTTGTTTTCTTGTAAGGCCGTTGAGAGCTATGTGGGTCCTTTTTTGCATAGTCTCTTTTAGAGCATCCTTGGTCTCAGTGTCGCCCACTACTGGACACTCACGGGTTGCAAACTGGCAGCGAGGGAGAATACAGAGGGGAGGACCTCTTTCTTCCCCATCTGGTCCCTGCGCCCTGAGACAGCATGTGGAAAGAATGGGAGCTCCCCGAATCTCAGGCTGTATGTGATAGTGCCCCCACCTGAGTCCTGCAGATGATTTGATCAGACTGTCGCTCACACAGCATCAAGAAATTGTTCAAGTTGCCAGTAATTTCATTGTGAATTGCCTAGCAAGTGAGATGACCACAGACCACACACTCTGTCCGAAAGGTTTCATTTGAGAAGTGGGTGGTTGAGCCCTGATACCTTAGAGGACAGGGAGCATCGAAGACTCATGCAGCGCTGTCCCAAAGTCCCTGTGGGTGAGGCTTAGTGGTATGTTCCCTCGCAGGTGTGACCCATTGGCACAAGGATGGTGACTGTGGCTTGTGGGAGTCTTGCTCATTTTAGGGATGCTGTGAACACCCTTAGGTCCCTCACATTTAAGTCCCCTGCATTTCTGCTCAGCATGAATTTTGACTTTTGTGCCCTTGCAATTTCATGGATGCCGGTGTATTTAAGGGCAATTTTCCTGGGCAGGGGTAAGGCCACAGGAAGGGGCTGCTCCTGACACCCCCAGAAGAAGCTCAGTGAGGAGAGTGGGGATTTCCTTCTTCCCTCTGTGCCTGGGGACACCTCTCCCGCCCAAGTTTGAGGAGACCATGATTAAACCAATAATGAAAATGGTATCAGGGGCCAGTGGGGTGAATTGTACTTTACACAGCTCTGATGCCTCAGTGGCACCCCCTGAGAGCTGAGGGGCCCCCCTCGATCTCCCAGCCAAGAATCAGGGAGCAGAGCCCCACCCCGGCCGCTCCTGGGGCACCTCTCTGCCCGGCTTCTGTCGCCTGTTGCAGTGCCTCCGCTGGCCTGAGTGTCAGCACAGAGAGGGTCTCTTCCTCCCAGGAAGAAGGTACTGACCTCTTACCCTGCTCAGGGGCCAGAGGCCATTCCTGCACAGGTGCCTTCTCGACTTGGACCCGAGTCCTGCAAACGCTGGGTGACGTAAGCTAGGGAGGAAAAAAAAAAAAAAAAAAAGGCAGGGGGACATCCCCCACACCTGGGTTTTTTTCCTTTAATGAAGCCTGACATTCTGTTCTGGGAGTCGCGCTCATTTGTGTGAGGGGAAGGTTGTCCTGGGAAGCCTGGCAAGGCGGTATGAATAAATCATAAAGCACTTTACAAATCAGCATTAGCTCCGAACACGAGGGCTCGGGAGATGTTAGGCCCCGGTTCTCACCGTCCCCGAGGATTCATTTATTGGCAGTCAGCGCTGTTTCGCAAGCTCTGCCGAGGGGAGCCCACATTCATGACTGTGGGGGAGATTGACTCCTCTGGATTGAACTGGGTCAGCACAAATGTGCACGTGGGTTAGGACTGGGGTCATCTAGTTAATAATTCCCCATATTGCCCAGGAAGAGGACAGGAATGCTCCTGGATTTAGAGCCTAAATGCCAGTCCCCAGTGAGGGCAGTTTGGGTTGAGCTCCCCCTGCTACTCCAGAGGGCTTGGCTCCTTTAGCTGACCTGGTGCCTCGGGTTCTGGTCTCTCTGGGCCAAACGGGCCACCCGCTGGTAAACAGCCACGGAGCTGGGAGAAGGAGGAGGAAGAAGGGCCTGCTGGTTCAGCGAACATAGGTCTTCCACAGGGACTCCCACCCCTACATGTATTGGCCCCTGACTGGCCCGTGACTTAGCTTCTCCAAGCCTCAGTTTCTCCATCTGTGAAATGAGCATAACAAGCCCCATGCACAGCGGTGGTGTGGGCTGAGAGGCTGGTGGTGAGGCGCTGGGAGCACAGGGCACAGCGGGTAGGCAGCTCTCTCCCCGTCACAGTGCCCTGCTCTGTGTTCCAGAGGCACTTTTCATAGCACAAAGGGCAAGGCAGAAAACGTGGAGCCGGCTTCAAGTGCAGAGCGATAGAAGTCACAATTCGGTCTGTCCTGCTGCTCTGTCAATGTCCATTCTTTTTCCCTTTCATTTCAATATGGAAACGAAACACAGTGTTAAACCGTGATCACCACCTGGGGAAGAAACCTATGACCGTCATGAGATTATGCCTCCCTAGGGGCTGTAGCTCTGCTCCGGAGGGCCATTATAACTTGGACGGGGGTGGCTGCACGTCCATGCACACACTCGCATGCGTGAGAGCACACACGCGCATGCACGCATGCAGCTTAGTTCCCATCCCCCCACTCCCTCTGACCCTTTCAGGAATCCTCCCAGCCGGTGTCAGCAAGTCTTGTAAACAGCTCCAGCTATACTGTGCTGTCTCCCTGGATGCTGTGTGGGTAGTGGAATCACCATAGCAACGTGGCCCCCGTGGGCAGAGAGCTGCCTGCGAGGACAGTGCTGGGCCCGGCCGGAGCCTCCATGCCCGGGGAGGGTGGGTGTGGGAGGGCCAGCTCAAAACGTACTCGCTGACCTGGCTCAGGAATCCCAGCTCCTGGCAGGGCAGAGAAGGGAGTAAGGTGGGTAGGGGAGAGAAAAGGTGCTTGTGTTCCTTGTGGAAGCCTAGGGAGAACCCCCAGCAAGAGCGTGGGGGTGGTGAGAAGGGGCTCTGCAGGGAGGGGAGACCCAGGTGGGCCTCAGATCCCAACCAAGGTCCGAACAGCTTTGGGAACTCTCGGAGCCACACTGGGGGTGGAGGCCGTCAGCAGCTCCATGGTGACTCCCCAGGCCTGTGCCCTCCTGAAACTCAGTGCTCTCTGCTCCGACTCACAAGGCCAACCCTGCTGCCCCGTGCACACGTCCCTTCTAATCCCTAAAACCCCTGACTAGGCAAGGTTCACCGTCCCCACATGACATGAGAGAAAACCAAAACTCCGCCATATGTGGCTAGGTGGCAGGACTGAAGCTTGGGACTAGGCCTGTTGGACTACAGAGGTGTCTGAGATGTTTTGTTTTTTAAGAAACATATATATAGGGGCGCCTGGGTGGCTCAGTGGGTTTAGCCTCTGCCTTCGGCTCAGGTCATGACCCCAGGGTCCTGGGATCGAGCCCCGCATCGGGCTCTCTGCTCAGCGGGGAGCCTGCTTCCCCCTCTCTCTCTCTGCCTGCCTCTGCCTACTTGTAATCTCTCTCTCTCTCTGTCAAATAAGTAAATAAAATATTTTTTAAAAAGAAATATATATATATTGTTGTTATATATATATATTGTTGTTATATATATATATATTTGTTGCTCGCTGGTTCATACCAGAGAAACAGGTCCACCAAATTTTTAGGGATGTGGTCAACATTTATCCCCCAAATTTGTCCATTCAGATTTTTAAAACTTGAGATATCATTCACATACCATAAAATTCACCCTTTCAAGGTGCATAATTCACTGGTTTTCATAAATTTATTCATTCGTTTTTGATGTGTCCCCAAACACTTCAGAGTACCTAGCATATAAGAGAATTATAGTCAGACTGTTTCGTGTTCAAATCCCAACTACCCTATTTCCCTGCTGTGTGACTTCAGGTTAGTTAATGCCTCTGACCTTTAGTTTACTCCTCTGTAAAATGGACATAAGGATTCAGTAGCATCGTCTACACAAAGCATTTAGTGCCTGCCTCCCAGTAGGATTCAATGAATGTTAGCCGTTGCCATTATGAATGATGGGATTATGTCTGGATTCTGGTGTTCCCCTGTGGAAACTGCTCAGAGAGATGCTGATAAAGCATCTCTTGTGAACTTGGGATGAAGAAGAGCTGGAAAACTGGTCTTGATGCCAGTTCATTGGAGGGAGGTACGTCCGTGGCAACTTCTGGCCTTACGCGGCCTTGCTCCACTAGAACTGGGGTGGAGACAAACTCAGGCCCTAAGTCAAAGCCAAGCTGCTGTCTCGGTCACCCTCAGTGCTGAAAGGGTCCTCGGGCGGGCAGGCAGGCAAGGCAACAGCGAAGCAGGTGGGACTCAGGGCGCTCCCACGAAAGTCCGCAGGCAATGGCGGCCCTCCCGGCAGCTCAGAGGAGCTTGGCTTAGCTGTAGAGCTCCCAGCTGCCTCTACTCGCTAACAACCCTGATTCCTTTTTTTTAAAAACTTTTTATTAAAGTATACACACTTCCCCCCCACACACACACATATAATAAGTGTTAAGCTCAGTGAATTTTCACAAACCAAACTCAGCTGTGAATCCAGCATCCTGATCAGGAAACAAACCATGGCTAGCATCCCGGAAATGCTACCAGTCCTCCTCCAGTTGCCATCCACACCTCCCTGAAGGGTAACCACCACCCCGTCTTCAACCTGCACCCATCGTGCCCCTCCATGTGCACGTGAATCACCTTGGGTGGGGAGGGGAGGGCGGTGAATGCGGATTCTGACTCCGGAGCTCCAGTTGTTGCATCTCTAACAAGCCCCCAGACCACACCCAGAGTACAAAGGTCAAGGTCAGAACCCTGCTTTATTTCTGTGTTTGTCCCTTGGAGACTGGTTATGGAAGAGAAATGGAAGCATCAGAGACCTTGTCCTTTGAGGATCAAGTTGGGGAGGAAAGGGGCTCCTGCTACCCCACCCCCTGGAATGTCTGGAAGCAGAGCAGCCCCATCACGGGAGGCAAGGTTGAACTCTGGGTCCCGAAGTGTGCTCCCAGCCATCCACGCTGCCCACAAGAGGTTTATGAATGATCTCAGGATGGGCAGCCGCTGGGAAGGATGGGGCGGGGGAGGGGAAACAGGCCCGGGACAGAGGGGCAGGACACCCTCTTCTAGCCCTCCCGGGATTCGAGGATTTTCTGACTCTGACTCAAAAGACAAAGGCAACCTGGGATCACCCACCTGGCCTCCCAGGAAGTTCAAGTCTAGGAAGAATTAGTGATGGCTTTGAGTTAAAAGGCCATAAATGTCTCTGATGTTTCTTGCTTGGGGATTTCTTTTGGAGGTAGTTGAGAGATAACCTGATAAAATAATGTGGTTGAGGGGCTGTCTCGGCCTGCGACCCTGTGCTTTTGCATCTGGCCGTGGTAGAATGTTTTGTGATTTCAGAAGGTGGCTGGAAGGCTGGGCCACGGGATGCCCACAGTGTCTGAGGGTGGCCTCCCCTGGCAGGCTCAGACCAGAGAAGGGAGGCAGCCATAGACACTGGAGCTGAGCTGCCAGGGCCTGCCAGGGCCAACTAGAGTCTTGGAGAGGCTGTAGCTTCCCTCTTGCAGTGGCGGCCCCCCATCCCATCTCTATCCTGGGCCATCTGGGGCCTTCAGTGGTGAAGGGCTCCCTCTGGCTTTGAGAAGGGGACCACAGGCTCCCCGGACTCTCCAGCAGAAGATGTGCTCGCATCCCACGTTCCCTCATGTGGGTCTTTCCAAGCCCTGACTCTGGACCTCTAAGTCATTTATCCCCATAATAACATCTCCCAGGCACTTAGTGTATACCACGGCCCTGCGGGCACATGGCTGGACTGCACAGACCGCTGCCCTCAGGAAGCTGGCAGTGTAGATGGGAAGATGCAGGTAAACAAACAGCTCCCATTAGGGATATTGAATGCCCTGACGGAGGGGGCCTGGGGCAAGGGGTGAGGGTCTTCTAGGGCAGTTTCTTCAAATGCGTATTGCCTCAGGACACACACCACATCTCACCCCTTGCCCCAGGAAGATGTACATAACAGAGGCTTGGGTCTTGCTTTTGGACAGTCTGGGCCTTCTTTCCCTACCTTCTCACCATTGATTGCCTGGAGTGAATGGTCAGAGTGAAACACAAAATTTTTAGAACCTCTCTGGACTACAGAAAAATCATCTTGCTCCCCAGTGTCCAACCAGCCCCCAGAGCTTCCCGGCCTGGGGCCCAGAGGCCTCTGTCATGACAGGAGGCCCAGAGCACGGGAGTCCCAGTTGTCTGTCAGAACCTGCATGTCCATTGGCCCACCGGTCCCCAGAGAGCAATGAAAGCCTGTCCCTCTGCCAGGCAGACCTTCCCGAAATCAGCTGAATAGGCAGCTGAGCAGAATTGTTCTGGGCGTAGATTTTCTTTTCCATTTAGAGATGTGTCTACTTGTTTTTGCCGTTTTCATAGCTGAGACTGATTTGGGCATCGCCTGCCTCAAGTTCTCCCTGCCTCACGGACGCGTGTGTTCAAGGCGGTGAGGAGGGGGTGGCCGCTGAGGGGAGGAAAGAAAGACCTTACCGTCAGAAGAGTAAACATGTTTAAGACTTTGGGAGAAAAAGCAAAGTAGCTGTTTGTCTTCTATTGACAAATCAGAAGAGACTTGTATTAGAGGTGACAGAGTGGAAACAGAACCCTAGAGCCCCTCAGAACCTTCTGGTTTCTTTGGCCTCATAGAGACACACAGAAGGGAGTTACCCAGGGCATCACCAAGGAAGTGCAGGAAATGGCTCGGTGCAGGAGATGCCCCTAGAGGTTCCTACAGGGGAACTCCGTTTGAATATGTGGAGTGATGGGGATCTCACTACCTAACAGCATACTTTGTTTGGGTAGAAGGGACTGCAGATGCATGAACTCAGCCTTTTTTGCCATCAAATGCTCCAGTTCCCTCTGTGGTCTTCCTTTCCTGTGCTTGGCTCAGGTACATTTCTGGTGATAAAGAGCTCATTACCTCCTAAGGTGGGTCATCCCCCTTCCCACCCAGGGCTGGCCCCAGAGACTGAAAGGCAAGCCCTGTAGGCCCTCTCTCCCCGAAGCACCATCTGGTGGGAGAGGTGGTCAGGTCATCAGATAGACGTCATCTCAGGCTGGCTGGCATAGCAGCAACGTGCATGAGGGTACAAGTCTCAAGGAGGAGGCAGCCTTGAACTCCCTGCGAGGTCTGGGAGGGCTTCTCAGAGGAGGGGGCTCACGAGTTTGGATTTCAGAGGACAGCTAAGAATAAGAATTTGTGAAGGAGATCAGAGAGAGGAACAGCATTCTGAGTAGAGGGAACAGCTGGTGGCAGGCCCAGAGCATGAGCCAGAACAGAAGGGGGGGGCATTCAGCGGCATGGGTGGAATCACTTCGGTGTGAAGTGCCCCATGGGGGTGGCAGGAAAGGAGCTTCACCTGCCGAGAATCTGAGTCTAACCTGATTGTTCAGTGGGTTAGGGTTTAATAAGGGTTTAAACCCAGGAGACTTGCTTATTTTGCATTAGAGCACAGCCCCAGGGGACCAGGGGTGGGGTTGGATGGATGAGCAGGAGGTAGGGATAGAGGTGGGAGGAACAACTGGGCTTCCCCAGGTCCAGCGAGTGGTGGTAAGGAACACAGGATCAAGAATCAGACATTGCTTAAGAACCTCAGCCCCTCACACACCTTCTTGCATCTAATCCTTGCAACCATTCTATGAAGAAAGAGGCATCACTGTTCCCATTTCGCAGATGAGGAAATGAAGGCTCAAAGACGTTACACGACCTGCCCGGGTTTGTGTTGGTAGTAAGGGACAAAGCCAGGACTCAAAGCCCTGTCTGTCTGACTCCAGAGCTCCTGCCCGTCACGTCTGACCTGGACGGCAACAGGAGTACACAGAGGAGGGGATGAACCAGCAGGACACATGGAGTAAGGTGGTCATCAGGCCTAGCCTGGCAGAACACAGAGCTTGCCACTGTGGGTCACACAGAGAGGCTCTAGTGGAGGGAGTAGCTCCTGGGGTACAAGAAGGTTAAGGAAGCAGACACGGGGGTCGAGACACCTGGGGACTAGCAACCACAGGAAGCCCTTTTACTCCTAGGCAGGAAGGGCTAGAGAGAAGTGTTTTCCGGAACCCAGAGAGAGCCTGAGCCATGTGAACAGACCCAGCCAGAGATACAGCTCTGAAGCAATGGGCAGCAAGAAGCACACGCTCCAGCTTCTCTCTCCTGGCACCCTCCATTCTCCTGATGGAATCTTCCAAGTCCTGCCAAAAGCCGGAGGGCAAGAAAGCGCAGGAGGTGCAGGCATGGGGCCTCTCCTCCCAGACATAAGGAAGGGCAAAGCATGGTCTGGGCAGAAATTGTGGCAGAAGCTGGGCTTAGGGGTTCAAAAGGAGAGTGATAGTGGAGAGGATTCCCCAGGGGGACCTCCCCGTCCCTAACTGGGGTGACAGTGGATGGCGTGGGTAATGGCGCCACTTCCTGAGTCTGGAGGAAATGGAGCTGTTCAGAGGAAGAGCCAGTGGGCTCGGCTTTGGCTGTGGAGTATGAAGTCTCATGGCACGGCTAGGTGTCCCCTAGGTCTCTGGTGACAGTGGCATATGCATTTGGAGCTCAGGAAAGAGACAGAAGCTGGGAAAGATATAAGGGACTTGTCAACAAAGAGAAAGTGGTTGACACCTGAGAGTGGGGATAATAATCCAGGGAGAGCCCTTAGAGGCAAAGAGGGTTCATTTCCAGCTTAAAGAGATAGTGGAGGAGTGGGAAGAGAGTAACATCCCTTTTGCAGAGGCCTCGCCGGCTCACTGGGCCGAGCCAGCCGGTGGCGGGCAGCTCTGCCGGTGGGTGTCCCGTCGTGCTGCTCTCGGCGTCTTTCCTCCAGGGTTGTTTCATCCTGGTCCACGGGGCTGTCTTTAAATGGCATGTGAACACCACAGTGGGCAAGGTGACCCACTGGGATCGTCTTGTGGAAGAAGACATTTATTTCTTTTTGGTTTTTATGTAGAAAAATATAAAGAAATTCAGCTTTACTAAGGTGTAGTACTTCGCCTGGCCCTGGAGCCCTGGTGCAATGCCCAGTGACAGATGCAGGAACTCTCCAGACAGCCATGTGGTTGGTCAATCCATGATACCGGATGGCAATGGGGCATTGTGCCAAGGGTCCCCAAGACAACCCCCAGCTCAGCGATTCGCTAGGAGGTCTCAGCACATGCTCATACTCACAGCAGTGATTCATTACAGAGAAAAAACGTAGAGCAGAATCTGCAGAGGGTAAAGGCCCTGGAGGCAGAGTCCGCAGGAACCCAGGCTCAAGCTTCCACGCACCGCTGCCAGCGGATCCCACAGGACACCCTGGATCCCCCAGCAGCGAATGGTGACAATATGTGTGAAACGCCATCCACTAGGGAGGCTCACTGGAGACTCCGAGTCTGGGATTTTTGTTGGGGGCAGGTCACCAGGGCCTCCTCTGCTCAGCATGTACCCAAATTCCAGGGTCCCAGAAGGAAAGCAGGCATGCAGCGTAAACCACGGTGTTGCCCCAAACAGCTCAGGCCAAGAGTCACACTTATCACTGAGGGAACAGCGGGAACTGTCCCCAAACCCAAGTTCCCAGACACCAGCCAAGGGTCAGTCTGCCCAGCAGGCCCTTCTATGGACAGGGTCGGGATCCTGGTCCATTAACCCTTTCCCACCCAGCCCCCGTCAGCCATTCTTCACTTTCCACTTATGGCAACATGTCACTATTTCCAGATGCCAGGTTAGATTTGTATTATTGAGGTGTACCTAATTTATAGTATTGAGTCTTTTTTTAAAAAGATTTTATTTATTTAATTGACAGACAGAGATCATAAGTAGGCAAGAGAGGCAGGCAGAGAGAGAGGGGGAAGCAGGATCCCTGCTGAGCAGAGAGCCCGATGCGGGGCTCGATCCCAGGACTCTGAGATCATGACCTGAGCCGAAGGCAGAGGCTTTAACCCACTGAGCCACCCAGGTGCCCCTATAGTATTGAGTCTTAATGAATTTAGCCTTACAGAAACAGGCAAGTGGCCCAAAAATGATTACTTCAAAGAAAACAAGTCAACTCCAAGAACACTAAGGAGTGACACTTCTACCCAAGATCAGAGAGCTCTGTCGGCCACATAAAAATCAAATGAGACGATTTCATCCCCACCATCCTTCTTCAAATGTCCACGTTGACCTTATGTTCCTGTTTCAAGTTGTTTTTTCTGATAGGAGAATATGGTCAAAAAGGCCATTGTCTTACCAGTCCTGCCAACCTGTTAGCCCTAAGACTGTGCGGCGATGGCCCAGGAGAGGGTTCTCGGGCTGTCAGCTGTCCCCCTGCCATCGTGTGTCCTGTCCCTGTGACAGCTGACCCCACGGTGTGGATGAACCAGCTTCGGAGTAGGAACCTCTGAGGAGGCAGGGGGGAGTCCTGGGGGGCGTGCACGAGGTGTCGGGTTCCAGGCAGCTCTGTGGCTATGTGCCCTGGTTCAGAGAAATGTCTTAAATGCCCTGAGTCTCTGAGCTTCTTCATCTGCAAAGTGGTTTTCTCACTCAACTGGTGGCTACAGAAAAGTCTGTTTTATTATTGTTGTTTTATTTGTTGTTTTTATCTTTATATACTTAGCCTCCAGCCTAATAACACTTATCAGGTAAACAGATGAATGAGTGAATGAATGAATGAATGATCGATCTGGAAGGTCCTATGCAACTCTGACGGACTAGGGATTTGTGATCTGGTCACTGATTAAGCTCGGGTCTAAATTCCCAATAACTGGGCATTATTATTCCTCCTGCCCCTGTTCTGTTCACTTTCCTTGTGTTATTAGATTATAATGTGGGTAATAATGGGGCCTTTTAATGCCTTCTCCAAAATACTGTGATTCATTCTTGCCTGTGTGATTTAGCCTCACTTTTGAAATCTAAAAAAAAAAAGAAAGAACGGAAGGAAAAGGTGGCGTCTCCACTTGTCCCACCATCAGCATTCAGACCTGGCACGTCCAGGTTTCTGAGCAGTCGCTCAGAAATGATGATGCTGTTGTCCTTCCTCAGGGGCCCGGCCTCGCCGCCTTCTCAGCCAGGTCCTGCTTCCACAGATCAAATGGAAAGGGGACATGCTCCGTCTCTGCAAACTGGAGGATAGAGGACTAAGTTGCTAGAAGGGCAGAGTGAAGGTTTTCCACACAGGAATTCAGCTGGGAGCATTTCTGGAAACTTCCTACACAGGCTGAGGCACCCTGGGCTGGAAGGGCCTGATGTGGTCAGGCACACCTGCTGTGTCTGATTCCTCTGGACACAAAGGGCCCCACCTGTCCGCTCCAGCCTGGCTGTCTCCCTCTTTCTCCTACACCATTCACCTTCCAGCTGGGTTCAGCTGAGACAGGTGGGGATCTTTGCAAGTGAACTTAGCGCAGCAGAGCTGAGGGAGAGCAGAGGAAAGACCAAAGCCCAGAACAGAAGTTCACAGCCACACGGCTTTCTCGCCTCAGTGAGCGGGAGGCCCTAGCACTCAGCGACACGCAGCCTGGAGCTAGGCGAGTCTCCTCGAGTTGGGAGGGTGTCCAGACCAGCAGGTGAGGGCAGAATCTGGAGAGGCTGGGGGCTGGCCCTGATGGCAGTGCAGGCAGGGAATCCGCATCCAGGATGCCCCCATGACCTAACAGATGGTGGCAGCCATCCCAGCCTGCGGGGGGCCAGCCTGTCAGTCACCAGCCCAGGGCCGGAGATCAGGAGACAATTAATCGTGGGGAACAGGTAAAAGCCAGATAGGGACCTCAGGTCCAAGGGTGGGCTCAGGGGCCAGGCTGGCCTGGTGCTGTGTATCCAGACTCTGGGGTCGTACAGTACAGTGGGAACCACACAGCGACCATGGCAGATGGGGCTGGATGGTAGGACCCAGGCAGCATTTGCTTCTCTCCAAAGGCCCAAGGAGACAGGCCCCTAGTGGGAGCAGGAAGCTCATGGCACTTTTCCTCCAGCCTTCCTCCCCAAGTGAACAGCCTCTGCCATAGCCTGGAGCTGGCCTGGCTGCGGCTGCCGAGGTATCCCCGGGGCCAGCTCTGGCTGAGTCCTGCCCACCTCCGCCAGAGATGTGGGTTTGCTGAGCCCTGGAGATGGGCCACGGCAGGCTGGGGCTCCTGCTTGGTCTCAGCTCCTGTGGCTCAGTGCTCCCCCCTTCCCCGCCGCCCACAACCTGGGAGCTGGGAGTCCCATAGAAGAGGTTCCCGGGGCCATCTGCTCACTTACGGACTCGGGGGGGCGGGGGGGGGAGACAGGAAGTGGGTGATTATATTCACCTCCTCAGGTGTGTCTCCTCACTTATAATCACGCAGAAGGCTCTAAGGAAGGAGGGGAAGGAGTGGGGAGAAATCGGAAGGCTGGTCTGTCACCACTTAGTGATCCCTCCGTGCTCCTGGGAGCCTCTGTGCCTCTGTCTGGGACTGGCTCCCTCTGGGTTGTGGGCCCATGGGAGGCAGAAGTGGAAGCTCGAAGGTACCTATGCCCAGCGCCCTGGGTCTAGGGAGTGGCTGACAGAACTAAATGTCTGTCAGATTGAGATGTGATTGAAGGACCCTTGATGATCGTAGAACTCTACACTGTGTAAAACAGAGCATCTGTCCCCATCCCCTAGAACCCCCTGCTGATGTTCTCATAAATGGTGAGGTCGGTCCACCTAGGAGATGTTAACGTCTCTGTTTTCTCACGGCCTCTAGGTCAGGACCTGGATTCTCACCGTGGGCTACACAACCGCCTTTGGGGCAATGTTTGCAAAGACATGGAGGGTCCACGCCATCTTCAAAAACGTGAAAATGAAGAAGAAGGTAATCGCTCCCATTCCAAGATGTTTGTGTCGTTCCCTTAGCATTTACTTAGCAAATATAATTAAGCGCCTACAGTGTGCTTAGCACTGGGCTATTCGCTGGGGATTCAAGCTACACACAATGCCTAGCCCCACCACCTTCAGCCTCCTCAGGAGATCAAATAGCTAACAAAGCATTTACAACACATGGCAATAAGGGCTGGCTGGTGATGTCTAGGGGCAACGGAGGTACAAGCACTCAGGGAAGGCTTCATGTAGGAAGTGACCCGGATGCTGAGACCTGGAAGCTGAGTGGGGGGTTAGCTAGGCAGAGGCCTGGAGAGGGAGCTGCATGCACGGAGCCCTGGGGAGGGGATGGGTGTGTTCCCAGAGCCAGGACATGGTGTTTGCAGGGACAGGGTGCCAGACGAGCCACAGTAAGGAATCTGAACTTCAGCTTGTGGGCAGTGAGGAGCCTGTGAAACAGGACACAGACCAAATGTAATGCTTCCATTTTCACCAAAGCCCTTAGAGGACTGGAGCCCGGCCTCCCTGTGGGTGGAGAACATTCGCCAACAGTGTGGTTACGTGTAACTAGCATGATGACTCGGCTTGGCGCTTGGGATGTAGTCCTAGAGAAACTCTCTCCCCCACTGTCGTTTTAACTCTTCTGGTGGCACAGTTATTCCCTTGCTTCTAGAGAAAAAGGCAAGTCTCCTGACTTTGAAGGCCCTCCCGTCAGCAACTAACACATGGAGTCCATCATAATATTCAGAACTTCAAAACTGCCTTCAAAGGCATAGCCTCCCCCGGCTCAGGCCTGCCGCACCCACCACCTGGCCTGGGAAAGGGGGTGTGCTGGGCTGCTTCCTCTCCTTTGCCAGCCTGAGCGGTTTCCCTGTCATCCCCTTCCCAGGGTCTCTGAACCCTCTGGAGTTGGAGCTTGGAAGGAGCTGCCGTGGGGCTTGCTAGGCCTGGTTAAGCAGACCCTTTAGACTCTCCCAGGGGACTTTGGTGGGTTTTTTCAAAGCCCCAGGACCAGGATGTTCCTTCCTGCAGCGTCCATGTCATGGATGCACTATTCTTCCGAGAGGCCACGTGTTGGTTCCCCGACTCTTGGGCTCACCTCACTCCTCTGGCAAGTCTTGGACAGGGCCACACAGCTCTCCCTCCACCCCGGCCCCCATCTGGTGCACTGGAAACACACATGCACCCTTCGCCCACAAAAACTGGAGGGGTGCAGGCTGATCCCACTACAGCAGCTGCCCCTCTTGTTCTGCCCCCGGAGACCCACCTGCTGTGGGTCTTTGAGCAGACGTCGTCCTCTGTCAGGGCCTCAGTTTCCTTATCTGTAAGATGGGGCCATATTGAAATGTTACTGTCTCCTGGACTGTGGTTCTGTGTGGTCCCCAGTGGCACCACTCACTCATCAGCCCTCCACCTGCCAGAGCTGCTTTAGGAGCTGCTGTCTGGGTGAGGGAGGACTGTCCTCCTTGTTCTGCCCCCTGCCCCCCACCTGAACCACCTTAGAGAAATTGCAGCCTGCTTTTAGAGGGAGGAAAGAGTCTGTCTCTGCCACCCACACTGCCTGTGCTCACCTGAAGGGCCCTCCTTCATAACCTCAGCAGCATTTGTGACAACTCCCTTCCATCTGTCCTGACTGCACATTTCATTCAAATGGGAGCTTTTGTTACTTCAAGGAGTTTTCCAACCCAAGCCAGTTGAAACCACCTCTCTAGAGCTAGAACTGACCATCAGGAGTTTTTAAGACTTTCCCAGGTGATATTAACATACAGCCAGAGTGGAAGACCTCTGGTCTAGATCAAGGCTACTCGGAGTGTGGGCTGGTCCAGCAACATGATAGGCATCACCTGAGAGCTTGTTAGAAATGCAGATTCTTGGGCTGCATGGCTGGCTCAGTCAGTTGAGCCTCCTACTCTTGATCTCAGCTCAGGTCTTGATCTCACAGTTGTAAGTTGGGGCCCCACGTTGGGTTCCATGCTGGGCATGGAGCTTACTCTTAAAAAGAAATGCAAAGAGACGTCTGGGCAGCTCAGTTGGCTAAGCAACTGCCTTTGGCTCAGGTATGATCTCAGGGTCCTGAGATCGAGACCCAAATCGGGCTCTCTGCTCAGCGGGAGCGTCTCCTCCCTCTTTCTGCTGCTCCTCCTGCTTGTGCTTGCGTGCTCTCTCTCTCTCTCTCTCTCTCTGTCAAATAAATAAATAAAATCATTAAAAGAAAGAAGGAAGGAAGAAGAGAAGAGGAGAAATACAGATTCTCAAGCCCCACCCCAGCCCCAAGAATCAGGTTCCTGGGTTGAAGCCCAGGATCCTGCCTTCTCTTCCCAGCTCCCATAGCCATGCTGATGCAAGCCAAAGTTTGAGAAGGCCCCAAGGGACCAAGTGATTTCTGGGGCCCCTCCTGCACGGTGGCTGTGGTTAGAATTGCTCTGCCATTTATGACAACTCCATCCTGGCTTCAAAGAATCACAGTGTTGATTCCTTTGTGTCAATATGTGATTCATCCATATTGTCATCTGTAATAAAGAACCAGCCCTTATTTTCCATTACTCATGTGATCGCTGAGCAAGAACACTCCAATTGTCTGGCAACAATTGACAAAATATGTCAGGGAAGACTTGTCTGAGAGCTCTGCTGGGGGCAGGGCTGTGGGGTGGCCTCACCTGCTGGGGGGCCAGAGCAAGGCGACTGGTTCCATCCCTGGGCAGCCGGACCAACGGAACTCAGGCTGATGATGGGCCAGGTGCCCTGGAAAGGGGCTTGTCTGAGAAACTGCCAGAGGCTTGGAGTACAAGATCTGATCACCAGTTTTGTCTGGTACAAAAAAGACTAAGGCCAGATGAACACACCATTCCAGGGGGAGAAACTTTTTGCTCTAGTTTCGCTTTCTAGTTACTCCAGAACAGGTTTGCAGTGCTGCCGCCAAGCATCCCTTATCAACAAATAAGAGGAGATTAAAGATGTAGAAGAGAAATTTATACCTTATATGGAGCAAAAGCTCAAGCCCAGGAACCAGATTGTCTTAAAAGGGTTGCAGCAACTGCAGGTCAAAACGGGGATTGAATTCTCCATGATTCCAACCCTTTATATAGCCAAGGTTGGTTTTTATTGTTGTTGTCTTGTGTTATTGGTTGTTGGGTTTGGTTTTTTTTTTTTTCAGTTTAGGCTTTTTTAAAAAGATGGGTCCTTTCATTTTTTTTTTTTACTGACATGTTTACTAGATTTACATAAGTTTGTAAATGCAATATATACAGTTTTCACAGTCTTTTTATCCTTCTTGTCCTTCCCTTGATTGTGCCTCCTCCTCCCCCCACCCATAATGGCATGCCCTCCCAAACACTCATACACAAGCTTCACCCCATATGGCCACATTTTTAAAGACATTAAAGGAAAAGAAGCCTATTAAAGGACATACTGACATACAGTGACTTCATGCTTCCAAATCTGGTGTTTTTATGGCATGTTACTGTTTTTTTTTCTAAAGCTCAATTATAAAATCTTGAATTGGAAGACTTACTACAGTCTTCATTCTGCCTCTTAATAGGACCAAATTGAGGCCTTGAGACAAAAGCAGAGATGAGATCTTTTTCTTTTCTTTTTTTTTTCTTTTTTTTTTGCAGATTTTTTGGGAGGACACAGCAAGTTCACTACAGGGGTGCCTGGTTGGCTCAGTCAGTGGAGCAGGAGACTCTTGATCTCAGAGTAGTGAATTTGAACCCCATCTTGGTTGTAGAGATTACTTTAAATTTTTTTAAATTAAAACAAAAAGGCAGGTTCCCATATGACTTGGTACTTTTGCAGAGAGAACCATGGGGACATCATCTCAGACCTTCATGTGGGCTCAACTTCAATAAAATGCCAAAAGAGCTTTTGGCAACTTCACCAGAGAGCACCAGTCATCTGAGTGATATGCACTGCACAATTCCAGGGGTACAATTTACTTTGTACTCCCCTGGAATGGCATCCCTGAAACTAGGCAATGAGTTGGTCCTAGCAGAAGACCAGTCTGAGTAGTCAAAATATCTAAAGTCTCTTAAAGAAATAAACAAATGCTCTCTTCTGTAAACCAGGAATCAGACAACTTTTTCTGTAAAAAAAAAAACAGATAGCCAAATATGGACTTTACAGGTCATAGAGTTGCAGTTGCAACCACTAAACTCTGCAGTTGGAGAATGAAAGCAGCCATAGACAAATGTGTCAATGAATGGGTATGGCTGTGTTCCAATAAAACTTTATTTACAAAAACAAGCAGTGGGCCAAATCCATAGTTTGCTGATCCCTGCTCTAGACAACAATGGAAAATGACATCTAATAATAATAGCTGACAGCCATTGAACTGTTGTAATAAGCCGGACTTTGGTAATCTAAGACAGTTTATGTGGTTATTGCCCCCATTTTGTAGATGAGGAAACTGGCTCAGAGGAGTTAAGAAACTTACCCAAGGCCACACAGCTCACTAGTAAGATTCACACTCAAATCTTATTCTAGAACCTGAGCTTAATCATTATTACTGTATGCCTTTGCACCCACTGAGAATGGAGCACTGGTAACCTCCTGGCTTCAAAGAGAGAGCTCAGGGTAATGGCATCAGTGTGCACTGACATAATCAGTGTTGAGCACGTTCAAGGTCACTGCCTCCTGGAAGGCAGGCTGTGAACAGTCATAGAATTTTGTCTCAGGGGATCTGAAGGTGCTGGCCCTTGCTGGTGGGGGAGGTTTGGTGAGGGAGAGAGGACTCAGAGGCTGAAGCCGGCAACTCCACCTGCCTGATATTTACAGCCCCGGAATCTTCCTGACCATCACAATAGTCACTGCTCTGAATCCAGCCTCCTCCCTGCTCACCAGGACACCTACGCCAGCTCCTACCTGGCCTCCTATCGAAGGCTTCCCGCCTCGGCTCTACCCTTCCATGCGGCAGAGGGCTCCCTGTCACTCCTGTGCTTAATGTTGCCACTTTCTCCTGGCTTCTTCCTGAGGCTCATTCACTCATTCCCGCAAAAATTCCCCGAGAAGTTCTGAGATCCAGCCTCTGCCCAAGGCGCCGGGGCACAGGAGGGAGACTAGTTGGTCCCTGCCTCTACTCTGACCGGAACATGGCTGCAGCCCGTGCCCTGGGCAGGGTATGCCTGGGATCCTAGTGGAGCAGCTGCTCCGGCTCAGTGTTGAAGTCAGAGTAGGGGGGTGCCAGCAGGAGGTCAGGAGAAGGACCTTCGGGGGTCAGGCACAGCGTGGGCATGTGCCTGGGGCTCAAACAGCCCTGGGTGAGCAATAAGGAAGGAGGCCCCTTGCACCCTGTCCTCCACGTCCTAAGCTCCTCGGGCATGTCTTCCTTTTGCCCTGCTTTCTCAAGGCTAGCAGGGGTTTGCCTAGTTCACCAGAGAGCAAGGGTGAAACAGGATTTCTGCAGAGCATCAGTGGTTCACTGGGTCCTTCTGGAAAATCTCAAAGAGGCTGCTTTGCCAGTACCCAGCCCCCACGTAAAGCAGTTTCGGTGGATTTGATCTCTTTGGCAGGAACTCAGCGACACTTCCCTGTTCTTTTACAATTCGGCAACACAGAGGCCTCTTGAGTTTCTGTTTCTCCTTTTAAAATGGCTCTCATCATTAAAAGCCAGACCTGGTGATATTTCTTAAGCTTCTGCCTCAGTTTGGTTTGTTTTTCTATAGGGTCTTCCAGAATGACTTCGTCATGTTAGCTGTTGGGGGAGGGGGCACATAACCGTGCAATGAATGAAATACAGGTTATCTTCAGAGCTGGCAGCATTTGTCCCTGGGCCAGTCCCCGTCAAAACAGACCTACAGTGGGGTGGGAGTTCCACCGTGTAATTAAGACCTCCCCCGCGGCAAAAAGGGACGGAAATTATATTGCTTTTTTAAAATTTTCCTGCCTCAATTATATCCATCAAACTTTTTTTTTAAGATTTTTATTTATTTATTTGACAGAAAGAGAGAGATCACAAGGAGGCAGAGAGGCAGGCAGAGAGAGAAGGGGAAGCAGGCTCCCTGCTGAGCAGAGAGCCCAATGTAGGGCTCGATCCCAGGACCCTGAGATCATGACCTGAGTAAAGGCAGAGGCTTAACCCAGTGAGCCACCCAGGCGCCCCAGATCCGTCAAACTTTTAAGTGCCTACTGCTTGCCAGGCCCTGCTAGGTACTGCGGATGCACAAAAAAAGTAAAATCGACTTCCCTTCTGTCAGGGGCTCCCCAGTTTCCTGAGGAGGTCGGAATAAGAAAATACAGCATCTGGTCACTATAGCATCTGGTTGGCCCTCGAGTGTCTGAGGGTGTGGACTTTGGAGAAAGGCGGAGCTTTGTTCAAATCTGGACGTCACTTCTTCTGAGCTGTGTGATGCTGAGCAAGTTCCTTAGTCCCTCATGAACCTTGGTGTCTTCATCCACAAAATGGGAATTATTAGGGGTGCCTGCGTGGCTCAGTCAGTTGAGCGTTTGACTCTTGGTTCTGGCTCACGTCATGATCTCGGGGTCGTGAGTTCAAGCCCCGTGTCGGGCTCCCACACTCAGTTTGGAGTCTAGTTGAGATCCTCTTTCTCCTCCTGTCCCCTCCACTCGTATTCTCTGTGTGTGTGTGTCTCTAAAATAAATAAATCTCTTTTTTTAAGCGGGAATAATAATAGTATCTGCCTTTATTAGAGATAATATATGTAACCCATTAATCAGCCTAAAGGCAGGCACAGAGTACGTGCTCACTGAACATTAGCTATTCTTCTCTCTGTACTCCTAATAGCAGTAACTGTGACTTCTCTGGCTAAGTATGTGATCAAAATGCTATAGGAGTACTTAATTCTGCTGTGGGAGTTAGAGGGGACTTCGTGGAGGAAGTGACCATGGATCTGGGCCTTTAAAGATCATTAGGAGTTTGCCAAACAGAAAGAAGAGAGTCTCAAACAGAACCAGCACCTAGAAAGGCCTGGGGGTAGGAGTTGGGGGTGGGGCGCTGACAGTCACAGCAGATCCAGAAACTAGGAGTCATCAAACCTAAATAAGTGTGTCTTGGGCGTGGTCGAGCCCAGCTCATGCAAGGCCTTGAATGCCAAGCAAAGGAGTTTGGCTGGATTTATCCTGTGGGTGATGGAGAGTCTCGGGGGATTCTGAAACCCCTGAGCCCGCCCCTCAGCTGGTGGGGAACCTCTCTCACATCTGCTGCCTTCTGGCCCTGCCCTCCCTGCAGATCATCAAGGACCAGAAGCTGCTGGTGATTGTCGGGGGCATGCTGCTGATCGACCTGTGTATCCTGATTTGCTGGCAGGCTGTGGATCCCCTGAGGAGGACGGTGGAGAGGTACAGCATGGAGGTAAGTGCCCATGGCAGCAGGAGGGGGGCCTGCAGGGACGCTGCTCCCAGACACCCCAGGACAGACAGGCAGCACGTTGCCCCGACCGGCCCAGGTGTGCTGCTTAAGAAGAAATCAAGGTCGTTCCAGGGGAGTCTTCACAGCACCACGTGGACCCACATTCCCCATCAGAAACTCCTCATTTAGTCTGGTTTCCTTCCATTTGACACACATTCGAGAAAGGCCAGATAGAAAGTCTTCCTTCCTGGGGGAAACAAGGTGAAAGGATTGTCTAGTGATATTAATATATGCAGAAATAAGAAATGTTGGATTATTTAAATGAGTATGTTCTCTGCACGTTGTCGAAGCCCCTATTAATAGGATCCATCCGTCCAGAAATGACATTGCATTTCAATCTCTTTAAATCAAGTTCCCTAAGGAATGCTACTCGAGAGTAAACATTCTGATACCTTCTTCTGGTTACTATGAGATTTTCAAAGTGAGGAGTTCTGTTAAAATAAAGACCCTCACATAAAAGTACCTGAAACTATATGTTTTAACAGTCTTGTGTTCAGCCGTGCCCTCTGCTCACACTGGTCTTCCCAGGATGCTCCAGAGTAGGGAAGCTCAAGACCCTTTGGAAGTTGTAGTTTTGTTGTCTTGCTCTTAGGACAATTAACCTTGCCTTTGTAGGAGATGGCCGGGCTTGGATGGCGTGTGCTGTGTGTCCTGATCTTACGGTGTAGCAGATTCTACTGAGAGAATCAGACTCTGCATTATTAGAGAAATCTTCTTATGGACTGTAGTGTGGATTCTTTTTTTTTTTTTTTTTAGATTTATTTATTTATTTATTTATTTGACAGACAGAGATCACAAGTAGGCAGAGAGGCAGGCGGGGGTGGGGGGGGGCAGGCTCCCTGCTGAGCAGAGAACCCAATGTGGGGCTCCATCCCAGGACCCTGGGATCATGACCTGAGCTGAAGGCAGAGGCTTTAACCCACTGAGCCACCCAGGTGCCCCTGTAGTGTGGATTCTTAAACTAATGTGGAAATGGTCATTTTATGCCCTGGAGACAGGTTTTTACCCTTCCAGACAAGATGGGTTTCTAGCAAATAAGACGCCCAGCTTCGTTTGCAAGGGAACAGATAGAGGGTTTACTCAGCATAGTGAGAAGTCAGGAAGCCAGAGCCGGGGCAGAGAATGCTGTTGCCTGCCCACGCAGACATGCGAGACTCTGTTAGGGCCGAGGTCTCTGTCTCATGCCTCCGGCCTCACTTTGGGAGGAAGCAGAACTTCAGACTGGCACGGCCAGTATTGGCGAGGAGGAAGGCCCAGACACGGGCTGTAACCATGGGCCGAGGGGCCGGAGGTCCCTGGGGCTGCTTCCAGAGCGGAGGGGATGCCTGGTCACCACTCATGGTATACAGTCTGCAAAGGAGCAGTCCTGCCCCCCACCCCACCCCAGGGGGTTCCATGCACTGCCGGTGGTTGGAAACCCAGACAGCATGTCAACAGGGGGAAGAACCATCGTGGCTGACTGGACTTCTGGGCTCGGGAGGGCTGGGGGGTTGCTGATCACAAGCCCCGATGGCAACGATGGCAACCGCGGTGACGGCGATAGCCAGCTCCGTGCATGAACTAACTGAAGCCTCCCAGTAACTGTGGCCCGCATGCTACCCTTAGCCCCATTTTAGTGACGAGGAGACAGAAGCCGGAAGAGATTATCAAAGTTACCCAAGGCTACGTAGCAGGTTAGCGGCAACACCACTAACTACCCTCACAGGCGCTATACTACCCTCCCCGCCCTTCAGCACACACACGGCGCTCTGCCGTTCTTAGGGGCTCTTGCCGACCCTGGCCCTGGGCACAGATCTGTGCAGTGGGCAAGGCAGGGAAGCGCTTTCACTTTGTGCAGGCGAGGGCTCGGTCTGGAGCACCAGCCAGACTGAGGACCCAGGATATCAGGGACGAGAAAGCGAGTCAGGCAAAGCCAGTCAGAAGACCCGGAGCTGGGCAGATGGACAGCCGGACCTGTCCTCCACTCAAGGTTAAGGTGGAGGCCATGTACGTTCCAGGGGTGCCCCACGCTCTGGCTGTGGCATGGAGGGGCTGCAGGGCTGGTGTCAGCCTGAGTCGGGAGACTCGGCAAGGGGACCCGGGAAGCCGGTCCCCCGGACCCTTTAAAGAAGATCAACCTTGTGCAGTCAGATTAGAGTAAGTGACAGTTCGCTGCTGCTGACCGTCCATACCTTTCTTCCCATCCTTTCCGAAATAAGTACCAAGACTCTCTGTGGCGTGTGCAGAGAACCCTATGCCATGCGCGACCTTCCAGGGCAAGAGGTCTCAAATGGAGGAGCGGGGGGAGGGGCCACGGAAATGCCTCACTGCATAGATGAGGAGACTGAGTCTGGAAGGGGGTGTTCCTGCTCAGGGACATCCAGACTTTCCAAGGTGGGGCCTGGAGGAAGGCCAGCTCCCTGGCTCTCAGCCCAGACCCTCCAGCTCGGTTTCCCTCCAGGTATCTGCTGAGATGTCTCTGTGAACCTTTTCTGGCCTGCTCCTCTTTTCCTCCTCTTATTTTTAGGGTTGCCTTGTCATTCTGTTGCCATGGCAGCAGAACCCTTTGATTTGTCGACCCGCAGCCCTGTCAGCTTATTGCCGTTCTCCCACCAAATAGCACTAGGCAGCGGGTTGATTTTTCTCCGACCCGCCTCTGTCAGACACGGTGTGGTGGCCGAACAGTGTGCCAGGCGGTGGGCTGTCCTAAACTGTCCTTCAAGGGGCTGTTTTTCTCCAGGACCCCCAGTGAGAGAGAAAGTCTCTGCTTGGGGGCGAAGTGATCAAAGACCTTTGTGGTCTGTTCCCAGCCACCACTCCCCCGTCGACCTTGGACACCTTCCCTTGCTCTGGACACTCTGGACGCTCTGAACATCTCAGGATTCTAGTCATAGCCCTTGCTCTGTGTCAGACTTTCAGGCTTTTGCCCGTGCTGTTTCCTCTTCCAGAATGTTCTCTGACAAGCAAATGAACTTCAGTTCCAGGCCCCTGGGTTATCTCTCCAGGGATGTGTCTCTGAGTTCTCTGGCTCCACCAAATTTAAGCTCCTGCACCTCCCCACTCCTGGGCCTGGCTTCCCCACACTCCTGTCGGGACATTTAGCGTGCTGTTCAGCTCTGTTGGGTGCCTCCCTGCCCTGGCCCTCACTGGACTGCCAGCTTCTCCGGGACAGAGCCACATCCCAGAGACCACCCGCCCCACACATACACACTGCCCAGCCAGCACCCCTGCCCACATCTTCCACTGGCAAGACAGAAGCAATCACGGGAGCCATGGCCACTGAGCTCATGGCGCCCACCGGCTAGTTGGGGGCAGCTAGTAAACACACAAATGACCAAGCAGGAGCACTTCAGATCACGTGGATTCTGTTAGCAGTTAGAAGTAAACAGGATGAAGAGTTGGCAAATAACGGGGAGGACCCGAGGAGGAGATTCTCCCAGCGAGAGTACACGCGGGTGTCCAGAAAATGAAAACCTGGTTCTGTGGTCCTACTGGCGACATCCCAGCTCCGCGCTTTATTCATTTCCATGCAAACAGTATCTATAGGGCACTTGTTACATGCCAGACACTATTCTCAATGTACGATATGTATCATTTTTTTAATGTATACTTAATAGGCTTTGTTGCTTAGAGCAGTTTTTGGTTGACAGGAACAATTAACAGAAAGCACAGAGAGTTCCCATATATACTCCACCCCACACCCCACAGTTTCTTCTATTATTAGCATCTTGCTCTGTGGAGTGTATTTGTTACAATTGCTGAACCAATATTGATTCATTATTATTTACTAAAATCTGTAATTTATGGTTAGGTGGGGTTCACTCTTTGTGTTGCACGTTCCATAGGTTTTGCCAAATGCAAAAGTCATGCATCTGCCATTACAGGTCATACAGAAGGGTTTCACTGTCCTAAATGCCCTTAGTAGTCTGCCAGCCCGTGGCAACCACTGATCTTTCTGTTGTCACCGTAGTTGTGCCTTTTCCAGAATATCATGTAGTTGGAATCATATGGTAGGTAGCCCTTTCAGACGGGTGTCTTCAACTTAGCAACACAAATTTAAGGTTCCTCCATGTCTTTTCGTGGCATGATCACTCATTGCTTTATTACTGAATCATATTCCTTTGTATGGATGTACCACAACTTATTTGCCCATCAGAGGACATCTTGGTTGCTTCCAAGTTTTGGCAATCATGAATAAAGCTGCTATAAGCATTTTTGTGTAGGGTTTTGTGTGGACATAAGTTTTCAGGTCATTTGGGTAAACACCTAAGAGCATGATCACTGGTTCATATGCGAAATCTATGTGTAGCTTTGTAAGAAACTGCCAAACTGTCTTGCAAAATGGCTGGACTGTTTTGCCTTCCCATCACCAATGGATGAGAATTTCTGTTTCTCTACATCCTCCTCAACATTTGGTGTTGTCAGTGTTTTGGATTTTAGCTGTTCTGTAGGTACGAAGTGATATCACATTTTTATTTTTATTCACATTTCCTTAATGATGTGTTATGTGGCACATCTTTTCATGTGCTTATTTGCCACCTGCATATCTTCTTTAGCGAAGCATCTGTTTAGGACTTTTACTAGCTTTTTAATGAGATTGTCTTCTTATTGTTGAATTTTAAAAGTTTTTTGTATATTTTGGATGCCCATCTTTTATCAGATATGTTTTGTGAATCTTTGCTCTCAGACTGTATCTTGTTTTTTCATTCTTTTAACAGGGTGTTTTGCAAAACACAAATTGTTTACTTTAATTAAGTCCAACCTATATTTTTTCTTCCATTGAGCGTGTTTTCAGTATTGCATCTAAATACTCATTGCCAAGTTCAAGGTCACCTAGATTTTCTCCTATTATCTTTCAGAAGTTTTATAGCTTTGCATTTTATATTCAGGTCTATGGTCCATTTTGAGTTAACTTTAGTGAAAAGATACAAGGTCATTTTCTAGATTCATTTTTATGCATGTGAATGTCTCATTTTTTCTAGCACCATTTATCAAAAATACTATTCTTTCTCCATTGCCTTTGTGTCTTTGTCATAGATCAGTTGACTATATTTGTATGGGTCTATTTCTGGACTCTCTATTCTGTTCTATTCATCTATTTGTCTGTTCTTTTGCCAATACCACATTGTTCTGATTACTATAGGTTTATAGTAAGTCTGGAAGTCAAATAGTGTCCGCTTTCCAACTTTATTCTTCTTCAATATTGTATTGGCTATTCTGGGTCTTTGTCTCTCCACATAAACTTTAGAATCAGGTTGTTAATATCCACAAAGTGCCTTGCTGGGATTTTGTTTGGGATTGTGTTGAATCTGTAAACCAATTTGAAAAGGATGGATATCTTAACAATATTGAATCTTCCTATCCATGAATATGGAACATCTCCCCATTTGTTTAGGTCTTCTCTGATTTCTTTTATCAGAGTTTTATAGATTTCCTCTGATAGATCTTATACATATTTTGCTAGATTTGTACCTAAGTATTTTACTTTGCTTTTAGTAAAAATGCAAATGGTGTTGTATCTTTAATTTCAAATTCTAGTTGCTCATATCTGGCATATTGGAAAGCAGTTGACTTTTGTATACTAACCTATATCTTACAACCTTGCTGTATAATTGTTTATTAGCTCCAGGAAGAGCTAATTTGTTGACTTTTTGGAACTTTCTACCTAAACAATCATGTCAACTGCAAACAAACAATCTTATTTCTTCCTTTCCATCTGTATACTTTTTATTTCTTTTTTGTCTAATATTTGTATTAGCTAGGGCTCCAAGTACAACGTTGAATAGGAATGGTGAGGAGACGTTCCAACCTTATTCCTAGAGGGAAAGCACCTAGTTTCTCACTATATTAATGATGTTAGTATATTTTTTTTCTTAAAGAGAGTGTACGTGTGTATGTGTATGTGTGTGTGAGAGAGATACTTTGAAATAGTTCTGCTGGCCAAAGCCAAGAGTGCCTTTGGGGAGGTGACAGGAAAGACAAATGAAGATGTGGTCAGAGCCTGATCGTTAGGGACATTATGTGCTAAACAGAGGAGTTTAGACTTCAGAATTAAAGACATTCAATCAGGGAAGTGACATGATCAGGTTTGCCCTGGCTGCAGGGTGAGAACAGATGGAGGGGCGAGGCTGGAGGCCCAGAGATGGCTCAGAGATGGTTTTTGCTATAATCCAGGCAGGAGCTGATGGTGACCTAACGCAGGGCAGTTGCAGTGGGAACAGGGAGAAGTGGGTGGCTTTGAGAGAGATTAAGGAAGCAGATATGACAAGCCTGGATGATTGATTGACTCTAAAGGGTGGGACAGGGAACTAGCAAGGGCAATGCCTGGATCTCTGGGTGGTGGATGGCAGACCTGTTCACTGAGGCAGGGTGCAGAGTAGCAGGGTGCAGAGTAAGGAGCAGGTTCAGGAGGGAATGTGAGGGTCTCACTTCTGGGCAGAGGGGCCCAAAAGATGGAACACGGAGTCATGGGGCATCAAGGAGTAGTTTGTCCAGTAGACTGAGATGGGGGTGGAGGGCAATTAACACATTGAGGATGGGAGCCGTGGGAGTGAGAGTAGTCACCCAAGGAGTGGGTGCAGTAAGAAGTAACGATGTCCTGACTAGAGCCTGAGCACCCACAAAGCCTTGATGGGACAGAAGCCTGGGGAGGGAATTTCGAGGTGGTGGTCAGGAAGGAAGGGAGTAGCCAGGAGGGAGAGCTGCCTGAGACAAATGCCGCAGACCAAGGCGAGGAATGACAGGTTCCCCCCCGACTTGGCCCCAGGCTTAGTGCTCCCACATTGCATCTCAGCCCTCCCTTCTTCTGCCTTACAGCATCTGATGGGAAGATTGGCCGTTTCTGCATTTCAGATAGAGCAGGTGTGGGTAAATCTGCCAAGTATGCTAAAAGGGGTTTTTTAACTATGATGTGTATTCTCAAGAAAAAGGGAAAAGACTCATTTTTGAATACTACTTTACTAGTGGTGATGGTGAGTAGGTGTAATATACATGGGTCTGGAGTTCAGGGAGATGTGTCAGCCTGAGATGGGAACTTGGACGTGGTCAACATATGAATGGCATTGAAAACCTTGGATGAGAGCACTGAGACAGTGCTGGGATGGGGGGTGGGGCATATAGATGGAAAAGAGAAGGGGAGCAAGGACAGACCCTCAATTGCTCCAGTGTTTGGACATCAGGAAGGTAGGAGAGAAACAGCAAAGGACCTAGAAGGAGAAGCCACCAAGATAGGAAGAAAACCAGATGAGTCTGGTGTCTAGGACACCAAGTGAAGAAAGTGTTTCAAGAGGAAGTTTTGATCAAGTATGTCAAAGGCTGCTTTTAGATCAAGTAAGATGAAAACCAAGAATTGCCACTATGTGTATTCATACACACACACCCATAGGGGATTTTTTTCTTTTAAGGAAAATAATTTGAGTAATTGACCCCTAAAGTAAAAGCAGGATATACTAATGGTGTGAAGATAGTCTGTACATCTAGTGGAAAGGTTGTTTGTTTTTTCCCCAAACCTGCCTTCTACACCAGGCCACCTCTTACCCTTCTTCTTGACTACTCTGAAATGAAATTGAAGGGAAGAGAAAATGGCGGACAGCACTAGAGGTCACTGAGCATTGAACACCCCACAGAGCCTCAGGGCAGCCACTGAGGCAGCATCCTGAGAGCACCTGCCCTCCCTAAAGACGTCCCCCATCTGCTCCCAGGCAGGTTGCAACAAGAAACGGAATCACGTGTGCAGTCCAGTCACCCATGGGAGCCATGTGTGTGGCGTTTATTTATGGAAATGGTGAAAGGCTATCTCCACAGGCTGCAAGCAGCCTGCTTTGAGAATTCCCAGCACCTGGGTTCTGTGGCTTTCTGGCCTTTTGGGCAGTAATCAAGGTAAGGGCAGTCTGAAACAGAGGGGTATTTCAAACTTCCCTCCACGTTCCATGCTTTTACCATCCTTTTTGCGGAAGCAAACCAGGGCTTTCAAAGTCATAGACTACACTTGGCTTTGTAACTGGTGGCTTATTCCAGTATGTTTCTATGGCAACGGATATTGGAAGAGGCAAATACATAGAGTTTTAAATAATTTTAACTCTTATCTTCTACCTCCCTCCACAGTTGCTCTGCAAAAAAAAAAAAAAAAAAAAATCCAATCACAGAGCACATACTTTCTGAAAACATCTGGTATCCTTATAAAGCTTGTCCAAGTTCCATCTCACTCTATTCATTTTGAAATAAAGAGATACCAGAACATCCAGGGTGAGAGTAGTGCTAAAATCGGGGTCCACTCTGCTCTGTGGGCTGCTCACAGGTGGCCTCGTGGTCCAGAGCTTCGATGCAGAAGGTCACATTCCAAGTGATGTGTCATCAGTGTCAACCCTGGACAGTGGGACAGGTTTTTATCATCCCTAGTCATCCACGGGGTCCTGGATGGCTGGGCTGGGGCCCTGGCCAGATGCGGACCAACTCCAGGCAGGGGAGTGGGACACCCCATAAGGACCTCTGGCAGAGTCTGCTAGCCGAGGTCTGCCCCAGTTGGCCTGACTACTCCCCGGAGACAGCTAGAGCCTCTGAGCTTCTGGCCAAATCATTCTCCTGGTTCAAGTCCTCCCATCAGCTAGAGGACGAAGCCCACACTCCTTAGCGGGCCAGGAGGTCCTCAGTGCTCTGACTGCACTTGCCTCCCTGTGTGTGACCCCCTCCTTGCTCCTTGGGCTCCGCTACCCTGAATGATCGGTCTTCCTCCCCCCCCTCACGCTCTCTCTTCTCCCACACCTTTGTCTGTGCTGTCTTCTCTACCCAGAGCATGCTCCTGACCGCCCCAAAACACCATCTTCATGTAAAAGTTTCCTATTTGACCTTCAAGAAGCAGCTCGAAAACATCTTCTCCAGGACCCTTTGGAACACGCGGACCGCCTTGGGTGCGTCTGCCTAGGCCCCTTCCCCTCTTTGCCCTCTCATTCCAGTCACAACACTGGTAACTGACTCTCTGTGCACCTGGCCCCCCAGGTCTGTGACCTCCTCGGAGGGCAAGGCCATCTATGTGTCCCCAGGACCCACTCACCGGCAGGGCCTGGCTCAGAGGAAGCACTCGGTAAATATTTATTGAATAAATTGTTTCCTCCACCTGGAACTCTCTCCCCATGCCTCCATGTGTCCAAATTCAACCCATCTGTCTGGGCCCATTAAGCCGGCCTCTCCGAGAAATGTCTTCACCGAGTTGCAATTTAATTTAATACTACACCCTCACCTTTTATCCTGGGCCCACTTATGGGGCTAAAGCTGCCAATTGAAGAATGATTCAGCATCTTTTCTAAAGGACTGTTGTTCAGTTTGTAACTTAGTGCCCCTGAGATGAAGATCCACAGCCTAGATCCTCATGGAATTTACTGCCAGGAAATGGGCTGTGCTCTCCCCTTGAATGTGTATCTACTTCCTTCCTTCAATCAGGCAGTTGTAAGTGAATAAGCCGCTCCGTTTTCTTTTTAACCTTGGCTGCCAGAAAGTAGGAGCCAGATTCAACACTCTGGCGACAATAACCATCTTATCTTGGGTTCCTGGAGGATTATCTCACTTTCTGATCGTGTGTCTTTATTTTTAACTGTCCTGTTGTGTTTGGGCTTTTATTGTGCGCTGCCTCAGGCCCTTTGGGAGAGCAGGCAAGGTGTAAATTCCATATTAAGTTATTAAAATGAGAACGCCGGGCAAGATTTAATTGGAATAATATGCGAGAGAGATATTTAAGGATGTCCACAGATACTCGCCTTCTGGCGCGGGTCCCGGCTCGTCTCCGGCTGCAGCCACCATTGTGGGCCCCATGTGTGGACAGACGGGCTCTGCCGGCCACTGTCACATTTCTGGAATATTTTGTATCATCAGAAGGCATCTTAGATATGTGAGAGATTAATTTCTTTCGTCTTCCTTGTTGGCTTCCCTTTTGCCTTCGGGAAGCACAGCCCTGAGGCTAGAAATTCTCTGGTCCTTCCCAGACCAGGCACTGCTCTCCAGGGGGGGTGATCTGTTTACTAGAAATTCTCAAGTACCTGGAGCAGAATGGCTAGAAAATTCTCTGGGATACTCTTGTCTTCTGACCACTGTGTGTCTTGGTAAAACCATTGCAGGTCTTGAGCAAAAGGAGCCTTTAGATTTTGATGATTTTTTTTCCCCAACCCCACGCATTTGTGTCGGCAGAAACATCGGCTGTGGTGCCCACAGAGACCTTCCCTCTTTTTAGTGGGGGAAATTCCAAACAGCTTACTCTTCATAAACTATGTGTCATTGGGGTGTTCCCTCAGCATTTATAGGAAAGGGGTAGGGGGCACTGTCTTCCATGCTCAGCCTCCCTTAAGGACGCCACGGCCGGGTGGGCAAGATTAGCTACACGCAGAGAGACACACGCGCGGGGAGTTGTTGTCGACGGCATCTTCTCTCTGACACAGGCCCCCAGATTCTCGGTTTGAAGTTTAAGTGACAGTGCTGAGAGAGTGGGCTTCCTTTTCTAAAGTAGGAGCCAGGATTGAATTTGGATTTAATGTGCCTCAGAGGATAAAAAAGTAAGAAAGAACCTGTAATCAGGTTTTGCGAGGTTTTGCTGTGGTAGGAAAAAAAAAGAACAGAAAACTCTGGACTGGAAATAGTAAGTGCTTGTCCATCAAGGACTAACTCCAGCTTCTCCCATAGTGTCCGAACCCCAGGACGCAGCTGGTATAGGGCCTTTTCTGTGGCAAAGGGAAAGCGTGCACGGTAAAGCGTGCCCTTACATTTAAAGCTCCCACTCCCACAGCATCGCATGTCATTTCCACGCATGTTTTAACAGAACATGTTAACAGCGAATGCCTGAGTTCAGTGGGACAGGGAAGAGCAGTCCTGCTATGTGCCCAGGGGAGGGAAAAGCAGGTGCTGATGTACAGGGTTCTCTATAGATAGTACAGTGACGGTAGCATGTTCTAGCACATTCCATCCAACTTCCTATCGCTGTCACAAATACTGCCCCGTCCTAGAATGTGAGCTCTCCAAGGACATGGCGGGAGGAAACATTGTCTTTTATTCACTGCCAGATCCCCAGCACCTGGAAAAGCAACTGGCACATAGTACCCAATAAATAATAGTAATTAAATAATTGAATGAACTCAGCCTTAGAGCAACCATATTGGGACGTCAGTGGGATATTTTCTGAAAGGTTTTGTACTAATCCTGCAAACTCTAGGACCAAACCCTTTCCTAACCCATCACTCTGTCCACCTCCACTGCTACCACCAAATTCCAAAGCACCATCATGCTCAGTATCTGGCCTCCCAGAAGGGGGCGCTATGAGGCAAAGCCGCCCAAGAGATGGGATTAAGTGAAGAACCCTTACTGTGGAAGGCACGGAGTTGTTGTTTATTCTTCTTATCCCAAGTTTCTAAGCGGGCTCCCTGCTCCCACTCATTGTTACTTGCAAGCCATTCTCCACACAGCAGAGAGAATCATTTTTGATGGTTTATTTTGAGATGTAATTCAGATGCCATAAATTTCGGTTTTAAAATGTATTCCACGGGGACTTTTCATACATTCAGAAGACTGGGCGGACATCCCCACTATCTAATTCCAGAACTATTTCATCATCCCCAGAATAAACCCCTCTCCTTTGGCCCATCACCCCAGAGTTCCCATTCCCTCCAGCCCCTGGCAACCGGGAATCTGCTTTACATTTCATGGATTTGCCTGGTCTGGACACGTCCCATCAGTGGGATGGTACAACACGCATCCTTTGGGGTTCTGGCTCCTTTCACTTGGCATAAAGTTGTTTAGGTTTCTCCATGTTGTAACATGGATCCGCTCTCACTCCTCTTATGGCTGAATAATATTCCCTTATATGTATATACCATATTTACTTGTCCATTCATCAGTTAATGGATATTTGAGTTCTTCCCAAATTTTGGCTATTAGAAATAATGCTGAGCATTCATATACAGGTTTTTTTAAAGATTTTATTTATTTATTTGAGAGAGAGAGAGAGCATGAGAGGGGAGAAGGTCAGAGGGAGAAGCAGACTCCCCGCGGAGCTGGGAGCCCCATGTGGGACTTGATCCCAGGACTCCAGGATCCTGACCTGAGCTGAAGGCAGTTGCTTAACCAACTGAGCCACCCACATGCCCCCATATACAGGTTTTTGCGTAAACATATGTTTTCAGTTCTCTTGGGTACACACATACACACACACATACACAGTAGAATTGCTGGGTCATATAAAATGCTGTTTAACATTTTTAGGAACACAGTGGCTGCACCATTTTACATTCCCAGCAGTGTATGAGGGTTTCATTTTCTCCACATTATTGCCAAAAATTGCATTCATCTGCCCTTTGGGTATAACTATTCTGTTGGGTAGGAATGGATATCTCATTGGGGTTTTGAAGAGAATTATTATCAAATAACTAATCATGGTGAGCATCTTTTCATGTGCATATTGGCCATTTGCATGTCTTCTTTGGAGAAATAACTCTTCATGTCCTTTGCCCATTT
Organism: Mellivora capensis; assembly: GCA_004024625.1. Lineage (NCBI taxonomy): Eukaryota > Metazoa > Chordata > Mammalia > Carnivora > Mustelidae > Mellivora > Mellivora capensis. The sequence goes on from PISX010000688.1 coordinate 138,880, forward strand.
TTTATTATTTGTCTTCTCGTTGTTGATTTGTAGGAGTTCTTTATGTATTCTGAATATTACTAGATCCTTATCAGGTATATGATTTGGGAATATTTTCTCCTGTTCAGTGGGCTGTCATTTCACTTTCTCAGTGTGTCCTGTGACATGCAAAACTTTTTAAAATTTTGATGACATTCAGTTTATTTATTTCTTCTTTGGTTGTTTGTACTTTAGATATCCTAACTTAGAAACCATTGCCTGATCTGGGGTCATAAAGATTTATTACATTCACTTTTTTTCTAAGAGTTTTATAGTATTTGTTTTACATTTAGGCATTCTGTCAAGGTGTTGTAGTTGTTGTTGTTTTTGTTTTTCATTCTATGTTTTGAGTTAACTTTTTATACTGTGTGAGGTAATGGTACAATTTTTTTCTTTTGCATGAAGATACCTAGTTGCCCAAAGACAATTTGTTGAAAAGAATATTCTTTCCCCCATTGAATAGTCTTCTGACCCCTATACAAAATCAATTCACCATGGATGTATGGGTTATTTCTGGGTTCTCAATTTTATTCCATCAATCTACATGTCTGTCCTTACGCCAATACCACACTGTCTTGATTATTGTCACTTATGGTAAGCTTTGAAATTGGGAAGCATAAGTCCTACGACTTCATTATTTTCCTTCAAGACTGTTTTGGCTATTCAGGGTCCCTTGATTCCATTAGAATTATAGGATCAGTTTTTCCATGTTTGCAAAAGAGACCACTAAGACTTTCATAAGAGTTGCATTGAATTTATAGATAGATTTGGGAAGTATTGACACGTTAGCTAATTAACAAGCCACACGTGGCTCCCAGCATTCTGTCTCACCTCCTCCTGCTTTTCCAGCACATTATTTATCCCTCACTCTCTCCTCTGTTTTTGTTTTCCTCCACTAGAATGTGAGCTCCATGAAATCGGGCCCTTGCCTGTGTTGCTCAGGGCTCTACCCCAAAGCCTAGCATTGGGCCTGGCAGGTACATAGTAGATGCTTAATAAATGTTGGTTGAATGGAAACATGAATGATGAGGAAAGGAATGCATTAATGAATGAATGAATAAATGGGCATGCCCCCCTGACATGCCTCTTTTCAGCTTTGCAACCTCTTGAGCAGGTGATGTGGTTGCTCAGCTCCTGGCTTAAATTAATGGGTAAATAAGTTGATACTGACAGGAAAAATAAGTACTATTTTAAAGGGGGGGAGGAAAATCTTTCCATCGTCTTAAAGATAGGCTACATTTGTGTTTCTCCATCCTAGCTGCATCGCCCAGAAAAGATCTTTTTTTAAAATACTGGTGCTCAGGGCACACTCCCCAGAAAATCAAAATCGCCAAAGGTCCTGGGATTTTTTTTTTTTTTAAGTTGTCCCAGGTTCTATTGTGTAGCCAGGCTTGAAACCTTCTGGACTAGCCCCTCACCAGTTTCTAGGAAGGGTCCAGGATGGCCCTGTGAATGACAGAGCTAGATACAGCCTCAGGACCATATAGTTAAGGCTAAAAAGGAAAGAGAAGAAAAACCTGAATCCAGAAGACCTAAAGTCCAGCTGGTCCCCTCCCAAGCCCCACTGTGGCCCCCAGCCACAGGATTTGACGGTGACAAAGGACAGGCTCTCAGAGAGAGTGCCACCTGGGAAGGCACACATCTGTGAACCCTACAGCTGAATGAGCTCCTCCAGTCTCATGATTTTCTGAAAATCCTTCATCATCATGCAAATAATTCTTTCCCCCATGGAAGAGAGAGCAAGGAATAGGAAGAAGGAAAAGCTGCAAGATTTCGATTTCTGCCATATTTTTCATTGCAGTTGAGAGGCAGGTGAGCAAGTTCCAGACCAAACTTTAGGCAGGTTAAAAAAAAAAAAAAATGTGCCTTGCAGTCACAGAAACCAACAGGAAGGCAAGGGCCAAGGGGACCACAGTGTCTGGGCAGCTCGGCACTCACAGCGGCTCTGAAATGGACCCATCGGCCACTTGGTGGGTGTTTGTTATTTTTGGCCTTTGTTGGGCCTGAAGTTTCTCTCTAAAGCAACAGTGGATTAAACTTCACCTGCTGAGTCATTTTGACCTTGACACAGGCTGGAACACTTCCCGTGACCCCAGGATGCTCAGTGCAGCTCAGAGGACGCTGACACAGACGGAGAGCCCCTCCCAAGAGCTGGCGGGGGGGGGGGGGGGGGGGGGAGCCGCATAATTTCAGCTCCCGCCCCATTCTCAGCGCCCAGCCCACACACTGTCCTGCCCTTCTGTGGACGGGGGCCCTGACCCCAGGTCTGTCCCACTTGGGCACGGGCACTCACAGTTGGCAAACACATACTGTAATGACAACAGGGCTTCACATCTCCATGGCATGGCACAGTTCACAACACAGCTGGACATCCCCATTTTAGAGAGGAGGAAACCAAGGCTGGGGAGGTGAACTGAGCAGCCCTAGATGACATTTCCACACACTGGACCTGTCCATAGCCAGGGCCATGTGGTGTCAGGGGGCGTGGGATCTCTGCTAAAATGGGCCTGTTGTTTTCTGGATCTTCCTGCCTCCTCGCCCCCGCCCCCCTGCCGGGCATCAATCCTGTGTTTTACTTGTTTTGTTTTAAAGGAATATTTTCTTCATTGATCGTTTTGAAATTATTAGCATCCATTGTGCATGGTGTTCTCTTATAAATGTTTAAATCTCTCTTACATCTGTGAATTGTTTCATGAGCGTGGAGTGCTTGTGAGCAGATGTTCAAACCCAGCAAACTGAGATCTGAGAGCATTGTCTCCCAGTCCGCCTTTGTGCAGGATTCCAACTAAGCTGTGTTGTCTTGGTAATCACAAGAGCAAAAACAGTAACACCAGCAGCTCGTGGCGAGTGCAGACTATGTGCTAGGCACTGTTTCAGATGCTTTACTTTGCCAGCCCATTTAATCCTCACACCAAGCCAGGCAGCTCTCACCATTATATTCCGATGAGAAAACTGAGGCACAGAGGGGTTAAGTGATTAGCCTAGCATCACACAGCAGGTAAGTATATAGCGTATGGCCCATAATGGTTAAACAGATGGACTCTGGAATTAGGCTTAGCTTCAAAACCCGGCTAAGCCCCATAGTGTGTGAGGTTAGGGAAGTGCACTGGGTGAAATTGTGAACCCACAAAGATATATCAACATCCCCGCTCCCAGAATCTATGAATGTAACCTTATTTAGAAAAAGGGTCTTTGCAGATATAATTAAAGATCTTAAGATACAGTCAGCCAGGATTACCTAGGTTGTTCCTAAATCTAGTGGCAAGTGTCATTATAAGAAGTAAAAGAGGACAGACACAGACAGAGAGGAGAAGGCCATGGGGAGGGAGAAGCAAAGATGGGGGAACGTGGTCATGAGCCAGGGAACTGCAGCCACCAGAAGCTAGAAGCTGCACAGGATTCTCCCCCAGAGCCTTCAGAGGGAGTGAGCCCTGCCAACACCTTGTTTTCAGACTTCTGGCTTCCAGAACGGTGCAAGAATAAATCTCTATTGTTTTAAGACACTCGGTTTATGGAAATGTATTACAGCAACCCTGGGACACATACATATCACAAGTAACAACTTCCAAGGGTCAGTTTCTTCATCCATGGTGTGGGTCTCAATATTAACAGGATCGACCACCTAGGGCTTTGGGGAGGACTAGAAGGCCTTACCCTGTGCCCAGCATATCAAGAGTACTCGGTGAAGGTTAGTGACTGCACAGAGCAATATTGATGACCTGGCCCTTGGCCACCCTGCCCTGAGCCCTCTAAGAACTAGTCCCGCATTTTGCCATTTTCCTGCGTCTGACTCCTTGTCACTGAGCCCCCAGAGCCCAGACCAGCACGTTCCTGGCTCAGGAACCTCAGAGGAATTAACTCTGACTCCCCAACCCAGACTGCAGGGCCCCCTCCTCGGAGCCATTCATCCCCCGAGCTGCCAGAGCGAGACAATGAACGTCCACACATGGCGTTTGAATATTTCACCCAAGAAGTCATTTTCTTACATGAGTCAGACACAGAGGCTCAGAGAATTAAATCAGGAAGGTAACTCTGGGCCAGAGTGATTTCTGCCAACGAGTGTGGAGGATCTTCCTGTGTCCGCTTGGCACTTTCTTTCTTATCTGTGTCTTACAGCAGACGGGAAGCTGGCGGATGGGAGATTGCATGTTCATACCAATTATTAAAAATATATGGCAGCCTTCTGGAAATACCTTCGCATGCCAAGGAGATAGAATGCATGCACAAACCAGGCTCCTGCACTGTGTGTTTGGGGGAATGATGAGGTACCCATGGATGCTACAAGCCAAGGTTCTGATCCATATTCTGCCATCTCCTAGCTGTGTGACCTTGGGTGAGAGACTCCCCCTCTCTGAGCCCCAGTGCCTACTAGGAAAACTCCGTGCCTCCTTCATAAGTTTACCAGGAACATTCACTGGCTTAACATGTTCAAGGGCCTAACACTGAACCTGACCCATGAAAGGAGTTTGATCATTGCTACTTTTGTTCTCACTCCTGACTCTGCACTTCCTGATCCCATAAGGAAATGAACGCAGCTCCCCTGACGGGAGGCCTCCCAGGGAGGTCCTGAGGAGCAGTAGCTTAATACTTCCAGCGCACTTCTCTCAAAGTGCACTCGCTTACTCCTTACCTTCCCCCTGAGCAGGGAGAGACCTGCTCCCATTTTGCAGGTGAACACCCGGAACACCCAGTCAGGTGACAGGCTCTGGACCGTACAGGCAGCAGGTAGGGCTCAGGAGCATGAAGCCAGGCCTGCTGCTCCCCAAATCCAAGCTCTCCCTCCATGCTCCACGCTGTTCTCACATGAGACCACAGACGGGCAACTTGACTTCAGAAGTAGCAGAGCTCCACCCCAGGGTAAGGCCTGTCTCCAGCATTGATCTGTCATTGGGCATCCTAATGGCTCTCTCGTCCTCACTTCCCCCTTCTAGGCATGAACCAGTTGGGCCAGTCTCATCTGGCCCACTGCATGGTCGTCTGTGAACTTCTGCACGTGTGTTTGAAACGCACCCTTGCGTGCATATTCCCCCCTGCCCTGGGCCTTCTCACACACCCTCCACCCCATGCCCGCCCATATGCCCTCACTCCCGCATCAGGGAGGCTCGAAGCACAGCCTGCCCTCCGTTGTGAGAAGCCCTTGCAACAGTCAGCAGGGCCAGGAGGCGCAGAGATAGGAGCCATTCATTCCTTTGCCACAACCTCATTTACTGGGCCCCACTGCGTGCCAGATGCCGGTGCCATGACAACGGGGGAGGCACAGCGTCTGCTCTCAGGACTGGCCCAGTCCCTGTCCCCCAGAGAGACAGAAATGTTCAGGGGCAACGTCAGGGAGAGCAGGCAAGGATAGGTGGGAATGCTGGAACAGCTCAGCCCCCAGCCCTCCAGGATCACAAAGGACAGGGCTAATCATCCTGCCTTGAGACCTACTTCCCCCCAAAAAGGAGAGAGAAGACATTTCCCCCTGAGTCTTGAAAGAACAAGTGGGACTTGGATGGTTAAAGAAAATGGGAGCTGTGTGAAACGGTCTGGTCTTAATTTCCTCAAAAAATTAAACAGTTACCATGTGACCCAGCAAATCCATCTCTAGGTATACACTCAAGAGAGATGAAAATGTGTGCACTAATAATACAAAAAAAAAAAAGTGGAAACAATCCAAACATCCATCAACTGATGAATGGATACACAAAATGTGGTCTACCCAGGCAACAGAGTATTATTTGGCCATAAAGAGGAGTGAAGTTCAAATACACATGAGAACATGGATGAACCTCGAAAGCATTATGATCAGTGAGAGAAGCCAGACGCTACGAGGCCACATACTCTATGATTCTGTTCCTATAAAGTGTTCAGAAGAGGCAAATCCACAGAGACAGGAAGTAGATTAGGGGCTGGGAGAGGGCCTTAGGGAGTAAGTGCTTATGGGGTTTCTTTTTGGAGTGATGAATAGAAAATTAGATAGTAGTAATTGTTGACCAACATTGTAAATATACTAAAAACCACTGTTTATACACTTGAAAATGGTTAATTCATTATGTGGATTTTATCTCAGTTTTTTAAAAAGACAGGTAAAGGGAAACAGGTGCACTCCGGGTGAAGAGCCTTCCAAAGCGAGGATAGGAAGAGTGGGAAGTGCTTTTGGGGAACAGCAAGTTTCCAACCTAACTGGAGCATAATGTATTGTACTTTTCTAATATTGTTTCATGGCTTTAGAAGACTTGGTGATTGTCAGCCCTAATCCCTACAGTGGCCATTAGGATATTTTCAGTTGCAAGGAACTTAAGTCAGAGTGCACAGTAGAGACCACCTAGGCATCTTGGAAAGGTCCAGTGGTAATGTGGACTTCAGGCACAGTTTGATCAGGGATCCATTCCATTTTTCTGTGATTATTCTGTCCCTGCCTTCTTCCACGTATGAAATACATCATCACACTAACTTCCCACATGTCATGAAGATGTGAAAAGAAAGATGCATTTCATCTAGAAAGAGCTTAAAATTTTTGGACAAAATAGAATTTTAGCTGAGATTTAAATAATGAGCAAAACCTCAAAGAGTAGATATTCAAGGCAATGGCATTCCTGGTAGATGAAAATCCTTGAGCAGGAAAGTATAGGCTACAACTGGCAAAGAGTTCAAGAATCAGTTGCATCTGGTTGCTTTTTAGTTGAAAGTGGGTACAGGGCTGGAGGGAGCTTGGACTTTAACCCGAGAGGCAGTTGGGAGGGATTAAAGGAATTTTATCAGTGAACCAACAACATGAGCTCTTTATCCAAGTTCATGCTAGTTGTGAGATTATATAATGCCATTATTATGACTTCTTAGGTGTGATCATATTGTGATTGTGTAGGACAAGGTACGCATTTGTGCTAAAGTATCATGCAGTCTGAAATTTACTTTCAGTGGTCTGGGGGTGGAGATGAATGTGTGTGTGTGTGTGTGTGTGTGTGTGTGTGTGCAGAGAGAGGGAGAGAGAAAGAGAGAGAAAGAAAGCAAGAGAGAAAGCTGTCATCTGGGAGTTTTTGGCCGGTAGATTGCGGTGGGGAGGGAGTGGTGGATGGCTATGTAACAGTCATAACACCTGGCCCTGATGAGCCCTTCCCTAGGGCCAGGCACTGCTCTAGGAGTTTCCCCATCAGTCCATTTAAACATCAGTCCCATGTGTTAGGCACTGTTTGCACCCATTTCACAGATGGCAACAATGAGGCTGAATTACTGCTGCAAGCTCCCATGATTTGTGAGTGGCAGAGTTGGGATGAGCACTTAGGCAGTCAGCCCCCATCTTTAGCCAACTTATATCAGTCTCCCATCCTAGACTGATGCACTTCCTTATATTTTCAGTGACTGGCTAGCGATGGATGATTGATCTGTTTATTTTGCCAGACAGAGGGTCAACAGCAAATTTTGGCCCCAGCCTCATTGGTATTTTTGCGGTAAATCAAGACCTATTTATTACTCATAAAATATTTTGGGGGTCCGTGGTAAGAAAGAAATGCAGACTTAATTTCACTTCTCTGCTACACTGCTCATTCTTTTTTAATAATGCTCTCTTATCAGCCTCCTGGCAGCTTTTGCATTTCCTGCGCATGTTAATTTCTTTATTATTAATGTTGGTATCTGTGGTTCGGCCCAGCATATCTTGGCGCTTTTTGTTTCCAACGGGCACCCATTTTGCCTTGTTCATTGGCATATGCGGGCCCAGTTCCTGTTTCTAAAAGGGATCCTTTGAGCCTCGGTAAACACATGGCTTTCAATTAGTCTTGCAATCCTCATTCCCATTCTCATCCCAGCCACGTCACCAATAGAGCGTTCTTCACATTCCCCCAAATACAGGCTGTCTTGTGTCAAGCTTCTGACATTGTTCCTCCACCATTGTCTTCTCTCCAGGTCATAGCCCAGAGAACCCCACAATGTAGCATATGACAAACAGTAAGATGTCTGGAGGTTGAACCCTGGGGTGGACAGAGACAGGGGTTTGTGAGATGAGCTTGAAGGTGATCCGGGACCAAATCCAGGAAGGACCTGAGTGTTCAGCTGAGAACTTCAGACTTTATCCTAAAAGCCAACATCCTCCCAAAGTATATAACAGAGAATGCCAATCCCATTAGGTATCCCAAAATAAAAGAGAATGGGGGATTTCATGGTCCAATCATTTAAGAAATCCCAGAAATTATACATCTGCCTCTTGGAAATGTATAATGGGCTTCAGTATGTTAAAGGCTCTGAAAAGTCCTCTGGTTAAAAAAAAATTGTTTAATTATGGGGCTCCTGGGGGTTCAGTCAGTTAAGTGTCCCACTCTTGATTTCAGCTCAGTTCATGATCTCAGGGTTGTGGAGTGGGGCCCTGTGTCGGGCTTCAAGTTCAGTGTGGAGTCTGCTTAAGATTCTCTCCCTCTTTCTCTTCCCTTTGCTCATCCCCCTGCATACATGCTGTCTCTCTCTCTCATAAATACATAAATAATCTTTCTTAAAATTTTTTAATTAAACATTTTAATATTTAATAATAAAAAATTAATTAAATTTCCAAAACTTCTTTGGCCATGGAACCCTTTTCTCATGAAGCAGATTTATACTTACATATTCTGCAGAATATAATTTAGGAAGCGCTGCTGGTGGGGACAAGGAGTCTTTGTGGGTTTCAAGCAGGAGGGAGCGTGCTCAGACTCAGTTTTAGAAAGGTGGTGCCATGGGGGAGACTGGAGGCTGGAGGGAAGGAGGCCCCTGCGCAGTTCAAGCCAGACGAAATAAGGATCTAAAGCAAAGGTTTCAAATGTTTCGGTCTTTTCTTTCTCCTTTATTTCAAGCTGCATTGTTGTCTTAAAATTGGAAAATCAGTGTTGCTATAATAAATCATAGCACCAGGATTTTACTCAGGCATAAAATCTGAATGAGAAAAGCAATCTGTGCAATCTTGCATCTTCAAAGGAAGCATTTAGCCCAACAGGGTGTTGGAACACAATAGCCATCTGCTTCTGCAAATCCCCGGAGTTCATCAAGGCTTTCCAATCAGGGAGACCCAGATTCGTGTCCCAGGTCCACATCTTCCTGGCTCTGTGACCCCGGGGCAAGGGCCTGCAAAGCTTCACGTCTCCCGTTTTCCCACACTATAGAGAGGAGGAATAATAACCCTTTCCTCACTGGGCAGCTTCAAGGACTACATGAGATGACACGTGCAAAGTCCCTAGCACGGTGCCTGACCTGTGACAGCAGAAACACAGATGTCATCGCCCTTCTCTATTAGCGGGGATGGCTGAGCGGGGTGGCGCTAATGAAGAAGCCCTCAATCCCAAGAGCTAAACGCGTCAGGAGTCTGTTTCTCCCTCATTCACAGTCCACCTGTGCGCCCGTGCTGTCTCCAGGGTAACTGTCTTCCCAGAGGCAGCTCAGCAATCAGGGCCCCACCACCGGGCAGCCGGGCGGGTGCTTGCGGGTCCTGCAACAAGGGTCCTAGGCGCCAGCCCACGAGGGGCAGATGTCACTTGCCATGCATCGCACTGGCCACAGTGGGCCAGGTGACCCCCACCTACTGGTGAAGGGGCCGAGAGCCACAGACCGGCAGCTGGGGTGTTGGGGGAGCCCCTCTGGTCAGCCCACACCACCTCTCTGAGCCTTTTTCCTCCTCTGCGGCCCCGAGCTCACACTTCTTGCCCTGCCCTGTGTGGGAGCGTTAGAGGGGCATATGTTCCTCCTGTTAAGTACACGGAAAATGCTACGTTAATGTGAGGGGCGATCGTGGGCTTGCTTTTCGCTGTGCAAAAGCCATGTCGCTTTCTTTGGTTGACAGGAAAAGTGTACACCTTCCACCCTCCTTAGCGCTAGGCTCCTCTCAGTCCCCCACCGCACCCTGTCTCTAATTGCTCACTCCCTCCTCTCATTTGAGGCTTTAAAATTGTTTTTCAGTTAGATCGTGAAGGTCAGCTAGCTGTAGCCTTCGGTGGCTGAGTTCTGGAGCTGCGCAGTAGGTCCACACATCCTGCGTGGAGAGAGACCCCGGAGTGTTGTGAGGGATGACAAGGGGGTCCGTGGTGCATTTCTCCCGGACAGCAGAGAGAACTCTCGGGGGTTCTGCATCACGGGATCTGTGGTTTCTTAGATCCCTAAGGAACACCGGACGGGGGTGTGTGTGTGCGTGTGCGGATGTGGCTGTTTCAAGCCCCGATATTCCCTTAAACACAGATAATGACACTGTGGACTGCTAAGCCCCACAGTGTGCTTCAGTTGCCGAATAACCAAAGCAGGCTCAGGGGACAGCCCCGGGGTGAACAGGGCTCTGGGTGTGGGGAGGGGACAACTCTTGCACTACTCAGATAACCTGGGAAACTTGTGTTCTCATAAGGGACCCAGACCCTATGCAGACAGTGACAAGATGAAGGGTGGCCAGGACAGGGAGAGGGCCCAAACCTGTGCCGTGTAGAAGAGGTTGGCATCAAGCCAGCAAAGAGAGGTCTCCGGCAGCCACCATGGCTGGAGCCAAGGAAGGAGCCACGACCTGCAGGGCTCCAAAGGCAGAAGCCAGGACCAGCGGGGGTGGGAGGGGGGAGGTTCTGGGGATGCAGATCTCAGTCTAGGACAGGCAAGAATAGTCACATTTTAAGGTGACCTATCTCAGAGTGAACTGGGCTGCCTTCGGAGGTAGGGTCTCATGACCAGAGGTGTGCAAAGAAAGGCTGGAGGAAACCTTGGCAGAGATTACACAGGAAGGCATGGAAGGGAAAGAAAAGGTTTGGGTCTCCTCAAGCTTAAAAGGAGTGTGAGTCCACAAACTAGAACAAGGTGATCTCAGAAGACTTTATATGTGTATCTATTAAGAGGAGAGAGAAGGAGAGAGAACATGCACTGGCAAGGCAGAAGGAAAGGGCTAGAAAAGCGAGCCAGCTGCGGGGTGAAGAAAGGGGCATGCCCATTCGCCAGGGACCCCGAGCGCCGCCAGCGGTGGCAGCACCACCAAATATGACATCCTATTTTGGAACAATCTTTGCAGCATTGCACTTTGGGGGCTCCCAACCTGCCTGCGTCCCTGAATGACAACAGGAAAATGAAACGGATGCATTGTTCTCACTTGCATTACCCCACGGCATGTGTGTCTCCGGGCTTCGTAGTCTTTTGTCTTCTGTGCTCTTGTGCTGCGCTCAGAGCAACCTGCAGAGCAGGTGACTCTGGCACTCCTCAGAGGAGAACCTGGGGCTCCGAAGGGGCACGTGACGGAGCTGGGGCAAGAACCCGCATCCGGAGGCAAGGCCAGGGGCTGTCCGTCATCCCAGGGCGCTGTGATGCCGCCCTCCTGCCTTTCAGCCAAGGGCAAACAGGGAAGTCTGAGATACAGCGGCAACAGGGGAGGGAGCCCTTGAGGCTCCCCCAGGCAGCCTCCGTCCTTTCTCCTTGATGAGCTGGGACTCCCAGCACTAGGCAGGGTTCCAGGGAGAAGCTCGAACACCAGAAAGAGCCCTGGGCTAGGAGTCAGGATGCAAGTGTGTGCCCTGGGGTGAGGTGCAGCCTGTTCCTGGGCTTGGTGTTCTCCATGCAAAATGGGAACGAAGCTGATGGCCCTACTAAATTTTTAGGGGTTGTTAGGCAGATCAAATGACATTGAAAACCATAAAATTGAGTGCACGTGCACAGCAGTGGTGGAATTCTGTGTCCCTGATCCCACAGGCTCATGCTTACTCCCACCGAGAGCAACCTCAAACCCTAGTTCTGCCCCCTCCTCCCCGTTCATGCCAGGCTGGGCATGGACTTGGCAGCGGGCAGTGGCCGTGAACTATGAGCCGGGCCATGCAGCAGACCTCCGCGAGAGGGTGATGAGACACACAGCACCTGCTTGTGTTAGAAAAGGGCCAGCCTGGGGGCCCTGAGGTCTGGGCTGAACAGGAGGGGTGCCAGAGCTCCCAGGGACCGGAGCTGGGCAGCTTAAACACGGCCCTCTGGGAGCTTTACTCAGTTCTGGGGCTACAGACCTCTCCCTAGGCCAGGGGAAATTACCCCCACAAAGAGACCCTTTGGCTGAGGGGTGCTGGCCTAGAGGCAGGTGAGGGCAGATGGGCACTTCTGCAGACAGGCCCAGCCCAGACCAGAAAGTACAGGAGAAAGAGCTGCCTTTGACCAACTCAGGGCCAGGACGAAGTCTAGCATAGGGCAGGGCCCCAGAGTGACAACAGAGGCAGCTCCTGGCCGGAGGCACCTGGCCACCCGTGTGCCCCAAGGCCAAGGACAGCACCATCTTAGGACACTTGAAACCCGTTGCTGACACTCCACTAACCAGGGCACACTTTGTTGTAGTTCTGGATTTGCTTTTAAAAAAAAAAATTATTTGACAGAAAGAGACACAGCGAGAGAGGGAACACAAGCAGGGGAAGTGGGAGAGGGAGAAGCAGGCTTCCTGCTGATCAGGGAGCCTGATGCGGGGCTCTATCCCAGGACCCTGGGATCATGACCTGAGCTAAAGGCAGATGCTTAACCCACTGAGCTACCCAGGCGCCCCTGTTTGTGCTTTAAAGCAAAGGTTTGGGAAGTTGGGCAGACCAGGATGCAAGTCACAGCTGGAGAGGGAGGAATAGTCAAACACAGTCTGTCCAACATGAGGCGATGGTCCTCCCTGAAGAGAGGCAGGAAGCATGGGGCGGAGGAGGGGCAGACGCAGGACGAGAGCCCCTAGGAAGATTCCAGAGATGGGCCAATGGGTGCTGTTCACATGGTGGTGAAGAAAGGGCAGCCCAGGAGGGGACATGATGGGGCCTGGCCACAGAGGGATGAGACTGGTGATGGTAGTCAAGGCCCCTCGCAGAAGGTCACAAGGCTGGAGTCAGGGTCAGGGCATCTTCCCTGTGGCTTGAGAAGCTGTTGAAGGTCTCTGGGTTGGGAGCCTGGGTGGGATCAGAAAAGAAGGGACGCCCAGGGCTCTGGTTTCATTGGGGCAAACAGTGGAGCAGTTCTCTGAGCTAGCCAGCCCAGAGGAAGGGCAGCTTTAAGGGACGGAGTGATGAGTTCAGAGACCCAGGAATGTCGAGGAAAGGGATACCCTCTGAAGGAGGAAGAGGAGCGGACAGAGGAAGTAGAGAGTTTCCCAGAGAAGAAGGGCAAAGCCGGGAGAGGTCAGGGCCCGGAGGTGAAGGGAGACAGCCTGTCCACACTGGCCTCTGGGAGCAGAGGACTAAACAAGGCCCCCCCCCCCGCCGCCTTTGACTAGGAGGTGGGTCGCCAAGACCATATCGAACATGGCAGTGGCCTGGGGATTGTGGCCGCAGGTAAAGAATGCAGATGGCATTCCACGCCCCTTTTTCAGAAAGCTCGGCTGAAGGGCAAGAGAAAGGAGCAACCAGCTCGAGAAACAGAAAGCACCCACGGAGGAGTTTGAGACCAGGCTGGGGCTGGGGTGAGGGCAGGGGTGACTGCCTAGGAGAGGGGGTGACGGAGGGAGCACAGCGTGCAGGGGTTTCCTTCCTCCCATCATTTCCCAGGCAGGGCCGGGGACTTCCCTCACAAAGCTCTGGGTTTTGCTTTCCAGCATCTCAGAATCTTCCTGATCCTGTGTGCTCTGAAGGTCACAGGTCTCCCTTCTCTCCAGCCCCTCTGATCTCCTGCTGCTCTTTTCCTCCATCTGCTCATCCTCCGCCCACCAGGTCAGGGCCCCCAGATCCCTGCCAGGACCCAGTCTTGGGGTCCACCAGCCTCCCTCTGCTGCAGACGCCCAGCAGTGGCTCTTTCCCACGCACCCTGCGAAAAGCCGTCCTACGGATTTCTGCCCCGCGCGCTGGGACATGAGGGGTCCCGGCATCCCGGCCCTGCCGAGGTGGTCCAAGCCAGACCCCAGGCAGCCGAGCCTGCATCCTGTCTGGGGACGCCACCACGGAATCACCTACTGTTGGTGCTTGAGGGGACGGCGGAGACCGAGGAGCTGGCTTGCCCCGTGTTGGCCAGCAGGCTTGCAGCTCCGACAAAACTCGGGCACCTGTGTGACTAGGTAACCCGTCTTTCTACATACCCCAGTGCCAGCTGGGGCCTCACGGGCCTCGACACCAACTGGAAGAGCAGCACAGACAGGGAGCGGGTGGCAGACGGGCCCAGCTCATGCAGGCAAGCCCTACGCGACCTGGTGTCTCATTCAGGGGAAGCCGGAAATCTGGGGTGTTCCTGTGAATCACCTGAGTTTTAAATCCTAACTGTGAAGACAAAAAAATCCTAAGCCCTGTGTAGCTCAAGTAAAACACACGCATGGCCCGCACTCTGCCCGAAGGCCAGGAGCTTCTCTCCGCTCTAGAATGGCGGGAAGACTCCGCACCCCGGTGCCCGGCCAAGCCCTGCAGACTCTCTCTCTCGAGGATACGCTGCTGGGTCATCCTTCCAGCAGGGGAGCCGTGGGTTTGGGCACCTGTCAGGCTTGGGGGGCAAGCTCATGGCGTCAGCACCCTAGTGCTGGGTGGGCACAGCAGACATGAAGCCGACACTGTGCACAGCGAGCCTGGTGAAAGACCCCCACCACCCACGACCAAGCACTTCTTCCTGCTCCAGGCTTGCCCCAGAGGCCTCCGATGCAGGCCCGAGGAAAATCGGGGCAACTTTGAAGCCCCTTCTCTCCAAGGAGGGGAACAGAGCCAGGCCACAAGAAAGGACAGAAGTTACAACGCCCCCAGCTGCTCTGCGGGAAAGAGAGCTGGCTTACCTTTGTCTTTGACTTGCTGTGTCACCATGATAAAGTCTCTTATCCTCTACGGGTCTCAGTTTCCTCACCTGTAACATGGGTATAAAATTCCTGGCTCCTTCACCAGACTGCCCTGAGGTCAAAATCAAAAAGAGATTCTCGTATGAATACACAACGGGCCGCAAAGGGCTAGAAATTACTGTACTTTTCCTCCCTTAACTTCCCCAAAACGATCCTCACCCCAGCTGTAGTGCTTATAAACCATGGGATTTCCCATTAATTCCAAGGTCAAACTCAGAATGCCTCTCTGAACAGGGCCAGGCAGGGGTCTTACTGTCCCACTGGGGGCCTGATGCTGACCAGGGCTCCTTGCCCTCCTCAGCCAGGTCCCAGCCACCTGCCTCCCCTGGCCACTTCAATCTCTCCTCCACAAAGCAGAACTCCATGAGGATGTGGCCAGATGAGTGGCTCTGGAGCCATGTTTCTCGCTCTGGAAGCTGTTCCAGGTGCACCCGAGCTAGGGTGAGTAGCACCAACAGATTGGATGCATCCAGAAGCTCCAGGGGGCTGATGGGGCAGTGCCAAGCACCCGCAAATAGTAAATCCCCATAAATGTTGGCTGTGCCATCCCGAGGCGTGGTCCAGGGCACAGGGCCAGGACTAAGTCACCCACTTGCTATGAGTCCTCTTCTAGGCCTCAGTTTCTCCATCTGTGAAAAGAGGAATTGGACTAGTGCATGATCCCTTTTGTGTTTGGAAATGGAGACCAGGGGAGGGAGATTTGGGCCGTCACAGCAACCAGAGGACACTCCTGGCATTTAGGGCCCACGGGCCAGGGGCTCGGAGTGCCCTGCATGGAACAAGACTGTCCATCACAACAAAGAATTGTGCCCCCTCCAAAGAAAAAAATGCAGAAGCACCCTGGTGGGGGATCTCACAGGTCCCTTCCAGATCTGGGATTTGGAAAAAATTCACCCAAATTCGTAACTAAATGTTCTAAGAAGAAATTCTTACCTTGAAATGACAGCTTCCAGCTCTGCTGCCTCAGAGATGTGGGACTGCTGCTGCTGAGATAAGCAGCCCAGCCCCGGAGGGATCCGGAAGGTTCCTCGTGGCTCCAGTGCTTGGTGACTCTGCCATTGGAGATAATGGTGAGGGTTTACACAGAAGGAGCGGGCTTTCCAGCCTCTAAAGCCTGCTAAACACACCGCTTACTTCCTGTGATCGTCTTCCAACCCCGGGAGGTTGCAAATGAGCATGCCATGGCTCAGAAAGGCTTAGAGATGTGTTCAAAGTCACACAGCTGGCAGGTGAGGGACCTGGGGTCTGAACCCAGTGCCCTTTCCTCTCCCTGCCCAGACTTCCTTGATGGGGGTCCCTCACCACCTCCCCCAGAAAGTGTCAACTCACCTGCCTTTCCAGGAAAAGAGAGGCACCTTGGGACTCTGAAGTGCAGCCCAGAAAGTCCAGATATCCTCCCTGCCCTCACCACACACACTCAAGCTCACACTGATACATATACATATACTGACCTCCAGTAGAAAAACCTACCAATTTCACCATAGATTTCAAAAAACAGCTTTGAAATTAAAAATAAGAATAAAGAAGCACCGAGAATGGCCCAGGGAGAAAGTTCTGAGAGTCAGCTTTTGGGAGCTGGTCAGAAGGTGGAAGATGTCCCCTCCTCCCAAGAAGCCATAGCCAGGTGGGGCTGGGAACCCAAGCCACTCACAGCAGTAGAGCAGGAAAGGTCCGAGGGACCCTGAGCCCCATGATCACAGGTGCAGCTCCCCACCCTCCTGCCCAGACCTGCGACGTGACCAGCCCTAAGTGCTCTGGCCAGCCCCATGCAGGACACATGGAAACACGTACTCCTGGGGTTTGATCTGGGGTTAGAACATAGGGGCAAGCCTTCAAGTCTGCTCTTGTGCTTGGCTGTCACTCTGTCACCGGTGTGCGAGCAACAAGAGAATCTGCATTTTTAAGCAAAGAAGAATCCTTTAAGGCCTTGCTGCCCAAATGGCAGTCCCAGGACCAGCAGCATCAGGGTCATCTGGGAGCTGCTTGGAAATGCAGCATCAATGGCCCCACCCAGACCTACTGACCCCTGTGCACTTTAGCAAGCTCCCCAGGGGCTTGTGCGTACAGTATCCGGTGGGAAGCAGGGGCGGCCCCTCACTGAACTGATGACATGCTGGCCATACTGGCTGCCTTTGAGTTCCTAAAACATGCTAAAGCCCGCCCTACGTGCTGTTCCTGTCTCAGGAATGCTGTTCCCTGAGGTTCTCACATGGCTGCTCTTCCTCAGCCTTCGGGCCTCAGACTGAATGTCCCCACTTCAGGAAAGCCTTCCCAGACCCCCTGATCTGAAGCCGATACCCCTCTAGGCCCTTCTCAGAGTGGCCTCAGCAACAGGGATCGCTATTCTGTTCACAGCTGTGCTGTGTGGTCTGCCCTTGCTAGAATGCCTGCTCCAGGAAGGCAAGCACCTGGCCGGCCTGACACATCTGGGCCCAGTGTGGAGCACAGTGCCGGGCACGCAGCAGGCTGAGCAAGTGGAGGACAAATACAGTCATGGAATACAGGACGACTGTCGCCATCCCTCCATTATTCTGGTTCACATTAACTACACCCTAAGTAGCCCTTGGTCGGACTCATTTTGCAGGTGGGAAACTGAGGTCTAGAAAAGTTTGGGGCATGCCCATGGTCATCCTGCAAGTCTATGGTAGAGCAAGACCAACGCCTTTGACCTTTCAGGACCCAGCACCTGAGCCCACGCCCGGATGCCCTGCCTGTCCATGTGTGCGGGGGCTGCTGACCTACATTGTTGAGTAATTATATTATGCAGAGGGACTCTCGGGCCAGCTGCTCTCCTTCAGCTGCACAGATGGGGGAGGCTTTCCCGGGCAGCTTCTGCATGCCTCCCACAGAGCGGCGGTCCGGCCCGGAGTCAGGAGCGAGCGCTCCCCGCCTGTGGGCAGAACGGACAGGCATGGTCTCTCTGCCGGGCACTGTGCCCCGTCAGGTAGGAACAGCATCTTACCAGCTTGCCTTCGATTTGCGGCTCCAAAACTCGGCGTTCACAGAGCTCTGGGGGCTTCCGATGGGGCCTCTGTTGGGATATTTCACGATGAAATCATTCCTCCCCCAAGCTGCCCCTCCCAGTTTCTACAGCAGGGTTCAAGGGTTATGCCCACTGTCCCCTTGGAATGTGATGCAGCACTCGAGAGAGGCAGGGCAGACTGGGACAAGCACCTGGAGAGGGAGGAAAGACCACAGGTGTGGGAGGCAGACAGACCTGGCTTTGAACCCAGGTCCGACACTGACTAGCTGGAGATTTCTCTCATCTTTCTGTGCCTCCGTTTTCTCATCTGTAAAGTGGGTACAACACGTTGTTGGATTCTTACCAGGTTTTTTTTTTTTAATTTATTTATTTGTCAGAGAGAGAGAGAGAGTGAGCGAGCACAGGCAGAGGCAGAGGGAGAAGCAGGCTCCCTGCCGAGCGAGGAGCCCGATGTGGGGCTCGATCCCAGGCCGCTGGGATCAGGACCTGAGCCGAAGGCAGCCGCTCAACCGACTGAGCCACCCAGGCGTCCCTCTTACCAGGTTTTGACAGGACACCGTAGGTAGAGCCGGCAGCTCCACACCTGGTGTGTTGTTGTCACCCATGACAAGCAGCACTCAGTGTTCCTAGGGCAGTTGTTATCAGCTCGGTTCAACTTAGTCCCCCTGTGAGGCGGTCTGTCATGGAATTGTCCTGATCCCACCAGAATGGAAGAGGCCTGAGGACTGGGCTGGGTGTATCCTCCTGCTCTATTCCCCCATGCCCAGAACAGTACCTAGCAAATGGTAGTTCTTCTAGTTACTTTGGAGTGAATGAATGACTACTTAAATAATTGCCCAGGTAGGCAACAAGTAAGGAAGAGAAATAAAGAAAAAAAAGGCAATTTGAAAGCTCTTATGGGCCAGTCATCCCTGGGGATTGATTTAGACCAGGGGAAACTGTGTAGTCCCCAATCATATGGGGATGGAGAGCTGACGTCCTGACTCAGACCCTGATGGGAGACCACCGCATGGCATCTGCTGGGGTCTGTGTCCTGTGTGTGTGCTGCCGGAGCCAGCACAGTTCAGTGCCCTGGGATCGCTGGCCCTGGGCTTCGTGGCAGGCCCACACTGAGAGCAGGATGAGGGTAGGGTCAGTAGGCCTGGGTCCTCCAGCCCCATGTTCCCCAATATCCTCTACCCTCCCACCCCACTCCAGCTGTCGGGAAGAGGTGGGGCCAGTCCTCCAAGGTCCCTGGAAATCTGGCCTCCTTTAAGACCACTGGGTGCCTTCTAAAGTAGCACAGGATGCTGTTGACGCTTTGTGGGCCCCACTAAAGTAGCTGTGTCCTCCTCAGAGGGTGAGCGGGCTGCTGGGCCAGACCCTCTGAGCGGGTCTTGGGTGCCCTCTAGTGGCACTTTGGTGTATGACAGTGACTCCAATAAGCGCTCAGGGGTGGCGCCTTTCCACACCCCAATGTCCTCCGTCTCCATCCCCCCAACCCACCCTTTGCATTATCCAGTGCATCTCTCCCCATGCATTTGACTGCTCTGACCCCTCTGAACTCCAGTCCCAGGCACAATTAGAACAGATCAGAGAAGAAAAGGCGTAGCTTTTACAGTGGGCTCTTACCACCATTTTGCGGCCACCGAAGGAGTGTGATTCAGGTACAGGGGTACTGACCAGTCAGATTCCCCATCTCCTAGCCCCAGGAGTACCTGAACCTCATCACTCCTAAATCCACCCCAACCCCTGCCACTCTGATCCACGTACAGTGTGCCCAGACATGGGGTTGTGTGAGGGTGATGTTAATGACCAGGAGATTTTTGTGGCTTCTTCCTGGATCAGCACCTGTGTAGTGTGAGGATAGGGCAGAAACAGCTCTGCCCACCTTTCAACTGCTGAGTTCTCTGGGCTCTCCACTGGCCCTTGATTTTGTGCTGCCCTCTCACCTCTGCAGCCTAGGCTGTGTTTAAGCTTATTGAGATGGGGCGGGGGGGGGCTAACAGACCAGGATGGGGAACTTGGCGAGGGCGAGGGTTATTAACAAGTTAAAAGGTAACCCGGCTAGAACTCAGCTGCAGAAGGGGGAACACAGAGCTAGTAGCAGTTCGAGGAAAACTACCTAATGGAGTCTTAGTCAACCATGAGGAATGTATGAATCACGGGTGGAAGGCAGTTGTTTAGAAAGCGGAGGAGCTGTGGAGCAAGGGTGCAGGCAGACTCGCTCACCGCCACCTGGAGTGCTGGGCTCCAGGACAAGCCTGTAGGTCAGTGGTATACTGGAGCAGGTTGAAGGACCGGGTCGACTCGTGGCAGGAGGCAGTGTGTATCTTCACTGCAGCTCTTTCCCACCCGACCAAGGACGTGCGGACGTGAGAAGGCTCAGGATTATTCTGAGGACCCCAGAGGAAAGCAAGGACCATGGGGTGGAGGCCAGGAGATCCGTGCAGCCACTCACCAAGAGTGGGAGGGGGTGGGCTCTCTCTCGCTGGGGACATAAGAGCCTGACAACCGCTCTTGCCGTTGGGGAAATAGCGTTTTCATAACATTGAACAATGGTATATGACAGCATCAGTCCATTCTACACAGAGAATCTAAGAGTACATCATAAATTATTGCCTTTCATTGGAGAACAACAGCTACTATCATCATTAATGGGTTTGCTATTCATGCAGGACCATAATGGGCCTTTGCTGTTGCATTCTGATGTCTGCTGGGTGGTCAGGCATTAGGGAAACCCAGGTTCTGCTGTTAGAAGTCACTGTTGACCTTCGCACCAGCCCCTTTCGCCATCTCCTCAATTAAACAATGAAAAGACATCAGGAAACCCCTACCCCCTCACTAGAATCCAGCCCAGCTCCTGGGTGGGTCGCAGCGGCGGGGCCATCTCTGGCCTGTTGACTCCGACTTGGGGTCCTGGAGATCACCTTCTCCTGGCTTGTCTCTCCCGAGAGCCCACTGCAGCCATGGTAGAGGCCTCAGGGAACCACTCCAGCCTGTGTATGGTCTCAGTGACCACGGAACCAAAGTGGCGGAGCTAAGGGAAAACAAAAGGAAAATCAAGCCTGAGAGATCGTACCAGACCTGAATGGTCTGGTTACAGAATGGCCTGGGTGCACAGGCCCCACCTCCCTAGCCCTTCCTTTTTCTATTCCCCAAATCACGGGAGCCCAGACCACTGCCTGCCTCAAAGGCCAGGCCGAGAGAGCAGGGCCGAGAGAAATAGGGTGCCCACTCCCACCTACCTAAGGCCTGCTTTCCACATCTCTGGATCCCACCAAAATGTCCCTTCTTCCTGGTGAGTGACTCTGGGGATGCCTACCTGTTACCCTCAGGCCTGGGCTTTACCCTGAGCCTCTACAGGACCACTCTATCCCGGACACAGCTCTTTGATGAGACACCCTCAGTGGGTATCTGCTCTAAAGGCAGATAGATACGCAAATGTATGTTCAACTTTACTTTGTTATTGGTGGTGCATGGATATAGAAATTCTAAAACTATTTTGTGTCTATTTAGTATTGAGCAAATGAGTGACTATTTTGGTATCGTGGGAAACCAGCGATCTCACTGTGAGAGAAGAAAGGTGCAAATATGGAATGGGAAGAAGGAAGAACCCTGTGGCATAGGATTTTATCTACATCAATCTATAAAAAGATGGTAGAGAGAAAAGGATAGATACATAGAATCATGATGGATGGATGGATGGATAGATTAGAGAGATAAGGGAGGGAGGGAGGAAGGAAAGGAGAAAGGAAGGTGCTAGGAGGAAAAGAGGGAGGGAGGGAGGGAGGGAGGTCCTTGAAGTATTGATATCCTTGGAACAGTGAGCGCATCTAGTGCCCAGATCTTGGTTTCTAAATGTCATTCTCCATCAAAAAGAAACAAGACTCTTCAGAGAAATGACTGTTTCTGAGGCTGGGGAAAGGAAAGTACAAAGAAATATAGGTACTTGTTGTGCCAAAGTGTAGGAAAGTGCTCCCCAAAATTATGGGGATGTATTGAGAAAACACATGAGGCTGCACAGAGGAGTTTTCCACTGGCCAAATCTGGGAAAATCTGAGCATCAAAATAAATGATAGTAATGGAAATGGAAAAGGAACCCCTAAATGCATACCGATATACATAAATAAATGAGAGGAAAGGAAAGATCTGTTTACAGTGGAGTGTCAAGTATTTAAATGAAATGATAGAGTTTTTAAAAATCACCATTTTATGGCCACCAAAGGAGTGTGACTTGGTAGAAACCATCACTGGATGCTGAAACCACTGAGTCGACATTTGTGGGGGAAATGGGACACTCACACAGTCTCAGGGTATCTTCCACAGAATATTTATTAATTACAAGGGCGAAATGGTACCTCTGAGTGAAGAGATCTGGCAGACATCACCTGAACCAAATGGTCATAGTTGACATCACCAGTAGTGGGACAAAGTGCCATCAAGTGCCACTGAGGTGAAGCTCCAAGGAGGCAAAAACAAGACTTTACGTAGGATTCCTCCCATGAATGCATAACCCGGATATAATCATGAAAACACATCAGACAAACCTAAACTGAAGGATATTCTACCAAATAACTAAACTGCATTCTTCAGAAATATCTGCAACATCAAAGAGCGAAGTAGGTGGAGAAATCATCAAAGATGAAAGGACACTAAAGACATGATAAGTAAATGCAGGACATGATCCCAGATTGGGCCCTGCTTTGGAAAAACCACAATTACTTTTAAGGACATTATTGAGTCAATTGACAAAATTTGAAAATTGATAGGACATTAGATACTGTATTAGTTAAATGTCCTCAATTTGGTAAGTATATGTGGTTATGTAAGAGAATCTCCTCGTTCTTAGGAAATACTTGCTAGATATTTAGGGGTGAAATGTCAGGGTGTCTGCAACTTACTCGTAAATAGTTCAGAAAAAAAAATATGTAGAATATACATTTTTGTTGTTGTTCTCTGGATGTGTTTTCCTTCTTTCCACCATGTGTCTGATTCTTGCCCAGTTTCCCAGCTCAAATTCCTGAGAGAGAGACCATATTTGGATAGGGTCCTTTCCACCATCCCTCTTTGAGCAGAACACTGCACTAGGAAACCTCCTAGGTCTCTGACCAGACTCTGGATTGGCTGCTGTGGGCCAGGTACTCACCCTCTGTCCAATCAGCTTTGGCCCAGGATGTGTCATGTGGTATATAACATGGCTGCCCCCATTGCTCCCTCACTGGGGGTGATGGGAAAGAAGGTCTCCTTAGAAGGGCTTGGCAGGCCCCATGGCTGGCCCAGCCAACAGTTACAGAGTTAATCCCAGAGACACCTGAAGACCTCTTGACATTAACTTGTACCTTATTCTCACCTTCACTCTTTCAACACACATTAATTACAGATGTGTGCTCTGGCCCAGGTCTCACACTAAGTACTAGGATCACAGGAAGTGACCTACTCTCTACCCTCAGGAGATCTGACTCATGTTTGAAAGGCATGAAGGATGCAGATAACTAGAGTGCAGGGCTGAATCATGACTGACTAACAGAAAGCAGCCCCATGAGAACATAGAAGGGGGTCCAAAAGGCCTCCTGGACAAGGGACTAGCTGTAGCTCATGGGAGGGCAAGTGGCCATCAAATGGGGCCCCGGCTGCTGGAAAGGTGCCCAGTGCCATTCCTGGGTTTCTGTTTTCTCTCTGCTCAGCCGGACCCAGCAGGACGGGACATCTCTATCCGCCCTCTCCTGGAGCACTGTGAGAACACCCACATGACCATCTGGCTCGGCATCGTCTATGCCTACAAGGGGCTTCTCATGGTAGGTGCAGAGCGGGAGACAGAGGCTGGGGGGCTGCTTCTCTGTCAGAGTTCTCTCTCCTAGGGGTCTCTGTGAACACAAAAATAGAGCCCCCAGAATGAAACACTAACTGCCAGGCCCCTTGTCTCCCACATGGTCTCTTGGTTCCCACAATAAAACTCTGAGATGGGTGCACCGACAATGCCCCGTTTCACTGATGAGGATGCTGAGGCTTGGTTTGCCCAAGGCCACTCAGTAGTAAGAGGCAGATTCAAGAGCTTAACCACAGAGCAACCCCAAAATCCGAGAGTGGGCCTCACGGCAGCCACCATAATGCTCCCAGAATGGCAGTCTGTCAACACTTAGCACACGTTCACATCCCACATTTTACTGGATTCCCTCAAAATCTGTGGGAGGTGAATGGACTCATCCTCATAGAAGTGAGGCTCAGAGAGGTTCAAGGACACTAGTAACCTCCAACCTCCAACCTCCAAACCCAGTATTCTTCCCACTCCAGCCATCTATTAGAATCAAAGATCATGTACCAAGCCCACCCCACACGTCTGGAAGGACTTGAAAAGGCAGCCACATCCCACCTTATCCCCCGTTGACCCCTGAATCTTCTCTCCAATCCTATGCAAACTGTGCTTCCACTGAAATCCCTCCAGGGACAGGAAACCAGCTCCCGTACCCTCCTGAGGTCTTTCCACAGGAAAGTTAACCCACCGTCTGCTTCTGTGTAGCCTCCACTTGGAAGCCAAGAATGAAGCCATCTCCAAAGGTCAGAGAAAGTGGGACTTCTTGTCCTGCTCAAATGCACCATTACCTGCTGCTGCTTTGGAGAACTGTTCCTGAGGGCCAACACCAGAAGGGCCTGTGTTAGGGGACCCTAGGCAGAGATTGTCCCCCACTTCATACTAGTCGAGACTAGTTTCCATAGGGACTCTATGAGGACCCCTGGGTCCTAATCCGGACCCCACAAGGGAATGATCCTGAAGGTGCCCACAGGAAGGGCCCAGAGTGGAAATGGGACTTTGAGGACTGGCCAGTGGCCCTGGGCTTGGAGAAGGGCACTCAGGAGACATGGGCACCAGAGCTGTCAGACAGGTGGCATAGACCCAAAGGCAGATCCGTCATCAGTGGGCAAAGTTGCCAGTGGGCAGCTTTCAAGTCCACATGAGAGAAGGATTTTGTTCAACAGAGCAGCGGCCGCCAATTTGGTGGCACCCCACCCCCACCCCCAAGGAAGGAAGACGCTCCCTTCACAGGAAGCAAGCAGTACCCAGGACTTGAGGCCCCCGGCCCCTGCTGAATAGAGAGAGTGAAACCAGACTCTCCAGGACCCTTCCGGTTCCACCCTCCCTGATCCTGAGACTCTGAAATTAGATTATGGGGAAGCTGACTGACTCTTCAGACTACAACTAACGGTAAACATTTTGGTCATCCTATCTTCTCCACCTACTTGCAAAAGTGATTGGAGTCCACCATCTCTCTTCCAGGGAAGCTAATATCTTCAGCCGATCCTGTCAGTAAAAGCCGTATTTGGCAGCACCAGCGTTTTACTGTTTGCAGTGTGCACAAGGAATTATCTTCAGTCCTCCCGGGCCTTAGGGTTTGTGACTAAAATTCTAGCTCCTAGCGCCTCCCGCTCTGAGACCACAGAACTTCAAGACTGGAAAGAGTAGGCCCAGCCCTGCAGGCCCACGCCCCTGTCAGAGTTTCAGCACTTCTAGCTCCTGCTGAGTGTGAGCTGTGCCCCCTCCAAAGGCTCTGGGAGAATGCTTTCTTGCTTCCTCACAGCAGCTGATGGCTCAGGCATTCCTTGGTTTACGGCCACATCGCTCCAGTCTCCACCTCCACCTTCCCATGGCCATCTCTCCTCTTCACGTCTCTCTATGCGTCTCTTACAAGGACACTTGTCCTTTGATTTAGGGCCCACCTGGATAATCCAGGCTGATCTCCTCTCAGGAGCCTTAGTTATATCTGCAAAGACCCTTTCTTCAAATATGCAGTCCCTGTGGATTAGGATATCAACATATCTTTTAGGGCCACCATTCAACCCAGTATAGATGGGTTGCTTTTCTAGAAGGTTCTTCCTTATCCTCAGCTAAAATCTGCCTCGATGTAACTCATGCCCATGAATGCTCATTCTGTCCCTTGAGGGCTTAAGAATGAGTTACTGTCCATCTCCTTCTGGCATGCTTCAGAGGTTGGCAGCCAACCACCAGGTCCCATGACTTGCCTACTTTTTACAATAGATAGCAACTCTCGCGATGGTTTGGTGTGGTCCCCTGGGCAGGTCCAGCCTTTTCCTCTTCCTCTGGGAGACATGGACTGCTAGGCCCAGCCAGCACACCCCCCACTGTGGGACTGAAGGGACTACACACGAAGAAAGCAGCACAAAGCAAGCTTTCCAAGGCTTCTGGACTCTTTCCCTTCCTTGGTATCTGCTTCCTGGGCTTCTGGCTCCCCATTTAAAAGGCATCTTTAAAAAATAAATCAGTCTGGGGCGCCTGGCTGGCTCAGTCAGTGGAACATGTGACTCTTGATCTTGGGGTTGTAGGTTTGTGCCCCATGTTGGGTGTAGAGATCACTTAAAAAATATTTTAAAAAATATTTCAATAATAGAATTAATAATCTGTGAGACAATATGCTTAGAGGAAAAGAGAGGAAAGCAACCGTGGTTGTATAAATAATACCAATTAACAAAATAACTTTTAACCAACTCTTGTACCGGGCACTTCGGTTTACAAAATGCTTTTACAGCCATCCCCCCCATTTCATTTGGATACAAACTCTGTGAGATGGTGTTCTTATTATCCCCATTCCACAGACAGTAAAACTGAGGCCCTGAGAGGCAAAGTGACTTGCCCAGAGATTCCATATCCTCCAGCCTTCTGCCACCCACCCTTCCAGCACATGGCATCATGCTGCCCTACTAAGTCAAACCTGAAAACAAGCTCTCAGTGTGATATTAGATGCCTCATGCAGCTTTGGATGCCCTGAGCTGCAGTAGTGAGGTCAGAAGGAAGAGGGGCCTTTGAGGAAAGACCTCCTGGAAGGGCTGGACTGCAGCCAAAGCCCCTGCATGACCAGCAGTCCTGGTCAGCTCCTCCCCCACCCACCCACATCTTCCTGGCATTCCTTCCGCATTTCTTCCTCAGCCAGCCTTCCTCTTTGACCACCGATGAAGGCTAAACCCTACACACCCTGCTTCAAATCACATTGGACCTCTACTTTGTCCATTTCTGTTGGGAGATATATTGGTTAGGAATAGAGCTGCAGGTAATAGAAAACCCAAAATCATAGTGATGAAAGAGATAGTTAACTTCCTTCTCAGATGAGCAGTCTAGGGCTGGTGGGGGGCTCCCAGAATGGCAGCTCAGCCATCTTCACCATACAGCTCCCACACTGTAGACTCAGATGACTTTTTGGTCTAAGATGGCTGCTCAAGCTCCACCCGTCACACTCCACTCCATCTACTAGGAAGGAGGGAAAGGAACACCCTTTATAGATACCCATTTCCCTTTACAGATCCTTCCCAGAACTTGTAGACAACACTCCCACCTTCATGGCCCTGTCCTAAACCTACTCTTACATCACACCTAGCTTCGAGGACAGTTAGGTTATGTAGTCTGTATTCTGAGTGACTTTGCGCATCGAGAGGTAATAGACACAGAGGCTCTGCCTTATTTAGTAGTCAAAAACACTGGACTGAAGTTCTGGAAATACAGTCCACTTTTGCCAATGTATGACTGCATGGCCTTCGACAAGCCCCTTTTTCCTCTCTGGGCCTCGGGGCTCTCTCTAGAATGAGGGGAGATGGTCAAGGTCATGTGTGGGAACCCTTTCCACCATGGCCTGCTGTATGTAAACCAGTGGTGTGGCGAAGGAGAACTGGACGTTGTAACACCCCCCAGTTGGCCTTTCCTCAACGTGATTCAACCCGGGGCCACAAGTGGAGAGTGAAGGTGACATCCAGAAGACCTGGCCACTGCAAAGCTGCCAGCCCCCCTTCTCAGAGCAGTAGGTATGTGCCAGCCGCCACATGATAATGACCACCGCCCCTCCCTTCCGCTCACCATTTCAGTTGTTTGGGTGTTTCTTGGCTTGGGAGACGCGCAACGTCAGCATCCCTGCCCTCAACGACAGCAAGTACATCGGGATGAGTGTCTACAACGTGGGGATCATGTGTATCATTGGGGCCGCCGTCTCCTTCCTGACCCGGGACCAGCCCAACGTGCAGTTCTGCATCGTCGCCCTGGTCATCATCTTCTGCAGCACCATCACCCTCTGCCTGGTGTTTGTGCCCAAGGTACGGCCCGCCTCCCCCCCACCCCCAGCAACATCCTGCCCTCTGGCCTCTGTTCCTGCCCAGGGCACTACTGGTTTCCTCCACTTCCTAGCCATTTTATGATTCCTCTACTTGGGATGATTACAGTTCACATGGAAGATCTGGAAAATGCAAACAAGTAAAAAT
Organism: Mellivora capensis; assembly: GCA_004024625.1. Lineage (NCBI taxonomy): Eukaryota > Metazoa > Chordata > Mammalia > Carnivora > Mustelidae > Mellivora > Mellivora capensis. The sequence goes on from PISX010000688.1 coordinate 166,827, forward strand.
AGAATTTTCCAGAAATCTCAGAGCCTCACCACCCAAAAATAATCACTGTTAATGTTTCGTTTCGGGTTTTTTTTTTTTTACTAAAATCTACATATTTTCGATGTGTTTCCTTCCAGTCTTTTTTTTCTTTAAGATTTTATCTATTTATTTGAGAGAGAGAGACTAGAGGAAAGGACAGAGGGAGAGGGACAAGCAGACTTCCCACTAAGCATGGAGCCCTGATGCAGGGCTTGATCCCGGGACCCTGAGATCGTGACCTGAGCGGAAATCAGGAGTCAGATGCTCAACTAACTGAAAGACCCAGGCTCCCGCCCCACCCCGCTGCATTTTTTTAAATGGTTAGGCAGCGATGCTTTCTCAGTTCCAGCTGTGATGATAACTCACGCATCATTTTATAGTTTGCCTCTTCCACTGTGAATTTCTCCTTTGTGTTTCTCAGTCATAACCACCACTGACAGGAGATGTTCCACGTTTTCTTGTCCACTCCATTCCCTTATTGATGAGCATTATAGTTGTTCCCAGATTTTTTATATTGTAAATGAACTTCTTTTCTCTACATAGCACATGATTCCCATTTCTGGCTCCATCCTTCAGATGGAACCTCAAAAGTAGCATTAATGGGTAAAAAGGAATAAATAACCACTTTCAACAGCCACTTACATTTTCCATTCACCTGAAGCCCTGACCTTCAAAACCAGCCTGAAAGGTGTTTTTCAAACCGTATCCTTCCCTGCAGCAGGCAGGTGAACCAGAGGCCTTGGCATCTTAGGAGTCCCTGCAGTGGGCTATTCTCAGCATCAGAGAAGAATAGGAGATGGAGAGAGTGGGAGGAATTACTGGCCCGAGTAGGGTAGGGTGTGCCTTGGATTACGGGGGGACCAGAGATCAGTCGGGGTCCATTGTGCCCTAAATAGGTGGCCCATGGCACCTCCATCCCATGAGTCCCCAAGCAACGACTTTCCTGGAGCACTCTTGCCCTACATGCCTGCCTTCTCTGCTTGTCAATGCCTGCCCAGGCTCCAGGCCAAAGCCAAGGCCTCTCTGCCTGTACTCTGACATTCTCTCATTCTGGTCAAAGATGCCAGATGGTTCCAAGCTCAGCCCTGACCGTGGGCTTGCTCCTCATTCAAGAGGATGAGGTATGCTCTGCATTCCTCATTGAATGTTCCGCATTCAAGAGCTCCTCATTGTCCTTCTGGCTCCAGAATCAAGTCCCCAATACCAGGCTGCCTTTTAGGACCCTTGAGACTCCTCCAGTCTCCCCAAAGAACTCTGCCCATCATCCAGACTGCCCTTCTCCATAAGCACTCTGAGCCCCAGGCCCCCTGCTTTGGATATGCCCCTTCTCCCCCCACCCCCACCCAGAATTCCCTTCCCTCACCATCCTTCAGCCTCACAGAGCCCAGCCTGCCCTTGATACTTCTGGCCTCTGGACTGTGGGGTCCTGGCAGACAGGGGCCCTGCCTCACCCAGTCCCTGCTCTCCAGGGCAGGCCCAGCGCCTACCTCAGACCGGAAGTGTTTTTTGAATAAATGAGTAAGATGAGGATGAGTGACAGCCTTTTCTCTTCTGTAACATTGCTTTTGTCCGTGACCGAGCCAGTCACAAGTCTGTCCTCAACACTCACCCATGGTTCTAAGAAGCAGGAACCTTCCCTTGCCTCCGTCCATTATCTTCCATGTCACCTTCGGGATTATTATTTTCCATGTGGAACGAGGCCTAAGGCAGAGCAAGGCTCCGCTGGAATCAGGCCTGAGAGGCACTGGTGGGCTCCTCGGGGCGGATGGGAGGCAGGTGGAGTCAGGATCAGGAGACCAGACTTCTGCTGACGAGGAAGGAAACTGAGACTCAGTGCAGGGGGGAGGGGCCTGCCCAAGGTCACAGACAAGCGAGTGGCAGAGACAAGCCTGAGCCCAGAGCTTGTGTGCCTGCCGCCTCCAACACAGGACCTGCTGTGGCAGAGTGGACGGGAGATTGTAGGGGAGGACCCCGGGCTTCTCTCTTCAGCCATACCTTGTCCTTTCAGCTCATCACTCTGAGAACAAACCCAGACGCGGCAACGCAGAACAGGCGATTCCAGTTCACTCAGAATCAGAAGAAGGAAGATTCTAAAACATCCACCTCAGTCACCAGCGTGAACCAAGCAAGCACGTCCCGCCTGGAGGGCCTGCAGTCTGAAAACCATCGCCTACGAATGAAGATCACAGAGGTAGCTCCCTGAGCACCGTCGGCCAGGCCCACAGCCTCCCAGTTGCATCCTTCTGCCCCAGGGCTGCTGCTCCTGACCTCACTACCCGCTGCCCAGGACTCCCCACATATCAGGCCGTGCGGTCCCATAGGCTGGGGTTACAGCGGAGAAAACCAGCGGGGACATAAATTAGAGGCAGTTTTGTCGGAAGCCGCTTGCCTGGCCCAGACTCATGGAGTCCAGCCATGCCCTGATTCCAAACATCCTCAGGAAGAAAGGACTTCTCAGAAAGTTGTGAGCTCCCAGATTATAGGAGCTTCCTAAGTGTGCAGAACCCCCCACCCTTGATTTTTCACTCTCCCAACCCAACCACCACCCTCATCCATACGACGTACAGCAAGACAGAAGGGAGAGAACAGAAACTTCTCAGGCAGGAGAACTTGCTGAGTTGAACCACATGGTCCTCTTGAGGGTCCTTAACTGGTTCTTCAGTATTCCAGAGAGGCCATAACTAGATTCCTTTATGCCTAAACCAGACCTCCGATTCTGGACTTTCTACCTGGGAGAGGAGAACAAATTACCTTCCCCTTCTTCACCTTTGACTTTGTGTCCAGGGGTGTGACTGGCCTCTGGTGTGCAGGCTACCCCAGAGAAACCCTCCTTCGATGAGGGGAACGGGGAAGAAACAAAGGAGAGTGTGTTAGGATAACTGGCTAAGTTGCTGTAACAAACATGCCCCAAAATGAAGTGGCCCAAAGAAAATATTTCTCTCTCACCTAATGGCCCTGAGGAGATGGGTCCAAGTTGGCAGACAGCTCTGCCTCTGTGGCCATAACTGGGTGAGACTCATTCCCTCCTGCTGTCTGCCACTCCCCAAGGTGACTTCCTCACGGGGACAGTTAAAGCTGGGGGGAAGGCATGTCCTGTTCTCAGTTGCAGGAGGGGAAGAGGAAGCCCACACAGGGGATGAGCAAGTGATACAAAAATTACGCACCTTTTGGGTCTACTCCAGTTGCCTTGGCAAGAACTTGCATGGTCACACTTCTGTGTGAGACACGGGGTTGCCAGAGTTGATGCAGGATGTCCCAGTGATGTTTGAATTTCAGGCAATCAAGCATACTTTTTGTGTAAAGATGGCCCAGAGAGTATTTGGGATATACTGGCACTAAGAAAAAAGACGCATCATTCTCTGAAATTCAGATAGGACTGGGCATTCCATATGTGTATTTGCTAGACCCAGTAGCCTTTTGGGGAACTCACATTCGTCTGTCACAAAGATCTACAGCATAGTTGTCCATGCTTCTAAGCCTGACTGCTCTAGGATGGGATAGCCCTCCCTCCCACTGGTCACCAGAGAAAAGGAGGAAAGGTTTCTGTTTATTTGGTTTTAATCTCTGACCCCTCCCTGAGTAGAACAACCATGACTTGACGTTTGACTTTTACTTGCACACTCCAGCAGTAAAGAGCTCCTCACTTCAGGAAACCTGAAAATGAAGCCATTGTCAAAATCCCTAAAGTGCTGGGTGGTTTTTCCTGGAATGGAATCACAATCTGGCCTCCTTTGCTCCTAGCCCCGCTGTTTGAGGCACATAGAAAACGGTATCTCTCTCCTCCTCCACATGAAGACGTATTTAAAAATTAATGGCTGAGGTCTTGACATCAGAACAACACTTTACAGTTTATAACTTCCTTACGCTATAGTAGAACATCCACCGCCTTTCCCAGTTAGCACCCTCCCTCCAACTCACACACATGTGCGTGCACATTCAAGCACGTGTCCACACACGCACGCACGCACCAGGCTTCTCAAGGGCTAGACTGCCCCAGGGCTTGCACCTGAGTTTTCTATAACCTGAAGGCAGCTGCAGTCCGTCTTCTAGAGGTGCCCCTACTGTCCTAGGCTTCGGCGTCTATGTGAGGCTTACACCTGACCAGCCCAAGGGTCCTCCCTTGCAAGAGCCCTGTGGGGCATCAGTAACGATAATTATGGCACTTTTATTCCTGTAGCAGGTTAGCCTTACGCTGTGTCAGGGACTGGGCTAACCTTTGAGTGCCTCATTGAATCTCCACGGTAACCAGAGGTGGGTGCTGTGGTTACTGCATTCTACGGATGATGGAGTTGAGACTCAGTCTCACGAGCCAGTCCACAGACAGTAAGGGGCAGCCCTGGGTTTGCCCCTAGACCTGTCCAACGTCAGAGCCTGCGCTCTGACCCTCTCCTGCCCTGCCGCCCTGGGCTGGCCCAGCTGCTGCCTCAAGATGCCAGCCTGCTCTGAACACATCACTGCGAAGCCCAGGCACCCCGCATCCCCCCCAGCCCTTCCTGCAGCAACAGCCAGCAGGGGCCCTCTGCAGCTCGTCCCCAGCTCTGGGGTCTCTCTGGCTCTGGGTGCCCTCCCGAGGCCCACCTGAGGCCCAGTCCCATGACCTTGGGAGCTGGGGAAGGGGCTGGACCCAGGCCTCTGACTCAGCTGGAGCCTTTGTCTTCCAGCTGGATAAAGACTTGGAAGAGGTCACTATGCAGCTGCAGGACACACCAGAGAAGACCACCTACATTAAACAGAACCACTACCAAGAGCTCAACGACATCCTTAACCTTGGAAACTTCACAGAGAGCACAGGTAGGAGGAGGCGGGGTCCCTGGAATGTACGGACCTGGGTATCAGACACCAGCTGGCCATCTTCCACTTTACCGATGAAGAAACTGAGGCTCGGGGAATGGGGGTGACCTGAAGCCACGCAGGCAGAGCTGGAGCATCTGGCATCCACAGTTCGGGGTCAGTTTGGCGTCCTACCCTGCCTAGACCCGGGGCTTCTGTCCCTCAGTCTCTTGGGTCTCGGTGGCACACGTACATCTCATGGCCAGCAACCCGGGGATCTGACTGGGGGCACAGTGTTCTTAATGAAGAGTTGACCTTACTTCTCCCAGCGACATTTCACAGTTTCAAACGTGCCTTCTCGATGTACGGGCAGGAATGGTCAGTAAGATATGACATGACCCTCCCTCTCACCAACCACTTGGGAGATGCCAGCCAAAATAACACCCAGGTTTAGCCTACATTTTGGCCACATTTTCAGAGATCACCGGTGTCGTTAAGAGTGCATAGAGGGGCACCTGGGTGGCTCAGTGGGTTAAGCCTCTGCCTTCACCTCGGGTCATGATCTCGGGGTCCTGGGATGGAGCCCCGCATCGGGTTCTCTGCTTGGTGGGGAGCTTGCTTCCCTTCCTCTCTCTCTGCCTGCCTCTCTGCCTACCTGTGATCTCTGTCAAATAAATAAATAAAACCTTTAAAAAAAATAAAATAAATGTTCATCGTTTAGGGCAGTTTCATTCATTATTATACAGCCAAACAAGGTTCGTAATACAGCTGTTAGGAAATGGGGCGGATCTATTCGTGCAGATATGGAGAGCCCTCCCAGTGAAAATAGCAAGATGAAGGCGAGCATGATACACATGAATGCACACACTTCTGCACACGTCTGTGTGTGCATGTGCCAAGTGCATTTTTTAAAAGGTCTGGAAGAACAAACACCAAATTGTTAACAGTATCCACCTGTGTGAAAAGGAACAGTAAGTACAAATGAGAAAGGATTCATTTAGTATACTTCTCTGTTGCTGGCATTTTATCAGTATTTATTCATTAATTTGCTATAAAATTATTTTTAAATCAATGAAAAATCTTTAGTTTCTTTTTTTTGTTGTTTATGGTTTCTTTTATTCTCATTACCTAAATCCTAAGTATTCTTATTATAAAAGCAAATTATGAGGGGAGCCTGGGTGGCTCATGGGTTAAGCCTCTGCCTTCGGCTCAGGTCATGATCTCAGGGTCCTGGGATCAAGCCCCGCATCGTGCTCTCTGTTTGGTGGGGAGCCTGCTTCCCTCTCTCTCTCTGCCTTCCTCTCTGCCTACTTGTGATCTCTCTCTCTCTCTCTGTCAAATAAATAAAATTAAAAATCTTTAAAAAATTTTTATTTAATTATGAAATTCTTAGGGTTAGGGTTAGGGTGGGATGATTGCAAAAAAAATTTGAATTGAGGTAAGTTACAAGTCAATTGAAAGAATAAAAATTATTCACAGTAATTTTAGTATCTGGTAAAGGTGGGCATTTCGAATTAGTGGAGGGAAATGAATCATTCAATACAGTTAATGGGGATAAGTGGATAGCTATCTGGAAAAGAATAAACTTAAATCCCTGCGTCACACCTCACACAAAAATGAAGTCCAGATGTATAAAGGATTTAAATGTAAAAAGTGAAACCATGAAAGAACTAAAAAACAAACAAACAAAAATACCCACAGGAGAATTTTTTTAATAATATCAGAGACGGAAAAGCCTCTCTCAATTTGATGCAAAACACAGAAACCACAAAAGAAAAGGTTGATAAATTTAATTATAAAAAAGAATTTTTTAACAACACAAAAGCCATCATAAGTCATCAAAAAATCAAACCAAGCCAAAAAATATTATAATTCAGGTAATGTGCTTATTTTCCTACATATAAGGAGAAATGTATATAATTTATATGAAATATGTATAATTATATGTAAATTAATTTACAAAAAAGAGCAACACAGAAGAAAACTGGGCAAAAGAGAGTTCTCACAGAAGGAAGTGCAAGAGATTCATATGCTTATGAAAGGACTATCAAGCTCACTCCTTATTAAGAGAATGTAGATGAGGGGGCACCTGAGTGGCTCAGCTGGTTAAGCTAAGCGGCTGCCTTTAGCGCAGGTGATGATCTCTGGGTCCCTGGAATGGAGTCTCCCTGTGACCCGCCTTCCCCTCTGACCCTCCCTCTCCCTTTGACCCTCCCCCGCCCCACTGCTCCTGCTCTCTCTCACTCTCCCAAATAAATACATAAAATCTTTTTTAAAATGCAGATGAAATCTTGAGTGAGATACCATTTTCACCAACGAGACTGGCAAAGACAAGAAACCAAAAAGTTACAGAGAGTTTGAGGATACAGTTGGGAAACATTGCCGGTTGAAATAGAAATTGCTCTGACCCAACAGTTCCAGTTTTGGGATTTATCATAAGGATATGCAGTCAGCTCTCATTATTCACGGTGATTGTCTCTGATAAAGTTTCTGTGAACCATGAATTAATGAGTGACTACTAAACCACTGCTCCTGAGGGGGAATACAGGGTTTGGTTCCTGCAAGTCTCTCTCGGGTTGACATTTTGATCAACCCATGACATAACTTTGTTGTATGTGTGTTTCTGCTTGAAGATGTCTTATTTAATATACAGTGTTGATTCGTTAACATTGACCTCATGGTCAACAGTGCTATAAAGTGTGCCTGCACGAAGCCCATCTAAACCATGTATTTTCTCCATCAGGCACGTCACAGCCGTCTTGCACTTGGGCGTGCTTTATAGTGTTGTTGACCTTGAAGTCAATGTGAAGTCAAAGTTTTTCAACATTGTGTGTGTCAGCAAATGACCATGAAAGCCTTACCGGTATTGATTGGGGGTTGCAAATAAACGTTAGCGAGTAGGCGAGTTCACAAATACAGAATCCGTGAATAAAGAGGATCCACCATACTCACATGGGGGCAAGATGACATTCTCAAAGTCACACACTACAGAAAGACAACTAAGCCCCAGTGTTCCTCCAGATCCCTGGGGGAGGGGAGGTTATATTTAATATTTCTTTAAATCTCTCTAGGTAGTTCTGAAGCACAGAGGGTTGCAAAAGCATGCACATCACCACATTTTGTGGCTACAGAGTATTTCTTTGAAAGGAGGCCCCATACACACATGAGTATGTAACTAATCTATTGTTACTGGAAATACTCAGATTAGTCCCAACCCTCTTATATTACCAGCAATACTGATTTGAACATCTTATGCATAATCTCATTATTTCCTTGGGATACATCCCGGAAGTAAAAATTCTGGGTAGAACACTTTTTTTCAGTGTTCAATGCTTATTGACAGTGAACCTCCCCCCCAACCATTACGCCAATTTGTACTTCCACCAGCAGTTTACTGACTATTATTATTCTTTTCCATCCTTGGCAGTCTTATGGATATATATTTTTTACCTTGGAGGGTTATTTCTCTGTCATCACATCCCTGTGCACCAGTGAAAAAGGCCTTTATATTAGAACTTTTCATTTCCAAGTTATGTTGCTTACATTGGTTAACTTGATTTTTTCTTGGAGAAAGGAAGTTCCCAGGCTGCCATTTCCATCCCTGGTTAGAAGCTTCTAGATTCACTGCCTTAGTCCCGAGAGAGCTACTGCAGAAACCACAGCTCTGAGGGGATAATAGGCTCTTTTGCATTCTCTCTCCTTGGGCAGCATCCTAGAAAGACTGCATTTTTTTTTTTAATGAAGTTAACAGAATGTGTTGTGATCTTGTTGTTTTGCATTCAGATGGGGGAAAGGCCATTTTAAAAAATCACCTCGATCAAAATCCCCAGCTACAGTGGAACACAACAGAGCCCTCTCGAACATGCAAAGATCCTATAGAAGATATCAACTCCCCAGAACAGTAAGTACTTTCTCCTTGAGAATTATTGCAGAAGAGCGTGTTAGTCCGGCACAGCAATTTCAGTCTGCCCGGCGTTTTCACGTGCCTTATTTTATTTAAACTCCACAGCGACCCCATGACACAGGTCATATTACAAGCCTCATTTTACAAATGAGAAAACGAATATTCAGAAAGGGGAGGGGCCTTGTCACCGCCCACCCAGTTCCGAAGTGCAGGAGATGGGGTTTGAACCCAGGTCTGCCAACCATCAAGCCCAGCGAGGCACAGTGCCCTCATTAGATATAAAATATTTAACCTTGCTAAATGCACTGACTGCACAACTATTCACTTACAGCTACTGTGTGTCAGACACAGAGGTGAAAAAAAACGGACAAAAATCCCTTCGTGCACAGAGCTTATATTCTACCCAGTGCCACAAGAACTTCTTTTAAAAAGCAGCATCTAGTGTATTACATCATAGGTGCTTTGGAGAAAAATAAAGCAGGGGAAGCAGTCAGGGATTGTAACCTTGAATAGAGTGATCAGAGGAGATTCAGTGAGAAGGTGGCCTCTAAGCGAAGACCCGGACATCTCTGTTAGCTTTGTTCCCACTGGCAATTTTGAGTTCTTCCTTTGCTCATAGCGGCTTGGAAGCAGAGATTAGAAATGTCGGCCCTGGCGCTGCCGACCCTCGGGGCTCAGTCGGTTAAGCGTCCGACTCTTGATTTCAGCTCAGGTTGTGATCTCGGGGTCGTGAGATCGAGCCCTGCTTTGGGATTCTCTCTCTCCCTCTGCCTCCCCCGCTACCACCCCCTGCCCACCCCCACAGGCTCACTTTCTCAAATAAATAAATAAATAAAATCTGAAGAAAGGAAGGAAGAAAGAAGTGTCAACACTGAAACTTGCTCCCCGGGAAGTGACAAGCAGCAGAGACAACCAAATCACCAACTACAGTGTAATTTGAGGCCATTTGGTGTTAGGGCCAATAGCCTTCTCAACCCAGTTAGCTCCAAGGCTTCATTGGCTTACACTCCAGAATGGTCATTATGGTTCTATGGCAGTCGTCAGTGGTTTACTTATTAGTACCCTCCACAAGAGTGTAAGCACCTTGCGTCCCTCCTGTGTCCTTTGGACTGAATGCAGGCTCCCGCACTGAGTAGGTGTTTGGCAAGTGGCTATTGAATGGATGACTGTGTAAACGGGACCCCAGCAGACAGCCAAGTGCCATGGCTCTGAGAGCCTCAGACAGATGGCCACCTTGCCCAGGCCCATAGTCCTTCCAGCTCAGAGTTTATTTCTTCCTCAGCAACCCTTTCCCTGAACTCTGCCAACACCCTCTGGCATTCAGGGGTCGATCATAGCTCAGAGTACACAGACAGGTTCAAGGTGAATTTCAAAAGATCTCCAACATGCTAACCTCATGAGCACTTGTGACATGTCCTTGGTAGAAACTCTCCAGTGCACAGGGAATGGGGGGCACTGCATCTGTCCCCCCTCCATCTCAGGACCCCATCGGTGCCATGAATACACACCAGGGCACACCTGTTGAGATGAGGTGGTCCCCCGTGAGTTGATCTGCCTCCCTCACAGAGTTCTGTGCTCCCTCACCAAGCTCCTTTCCCAGAAGGAGCAGGAGACCCACCCTCCCCACTTCTGGCTTCGTTGTCATGTGCAAGTTACATAAACTTTGTACCCTTCCCTAATCATTATAGTGGAGAATAGCAATACTTCTTTTACTTACTGGGTTTTTGTGAAGATCTGGGGATGGGGGGAGGTCCCCACCTGAGCACTCAGGCACTGAGGACACAGGGAGGCCTTAAGGATACCGAGAATGCAGCTTCCCAGGTACAAGAGAGAACCACACAAGATGCACCTGGGAAGAGCCCAGACCCCCCCCCCCCCACACACACACACACGCTGCCATGAGTCACACACCACTCCAGCCTCTGCCCCGCCTTGGGACTTTTCTGGCTGTGCTTCTGGGAATTTACCCAGAACTCTGGGAGCTCAGAGAAGGAAGGAGCCCACTCTCTGAGGAGTTTGAAGTGGATAGTGAAGGGGAAAGAGTTCATCAGATCAGGAGGTAGAGAGAGTATTCTAGGCTGGGGGAAAATTGTGTGCAAAGGCAAGCAAGAGTGGCCTTTAGCAGTGTTTTAGGGGAAACTAGTGGCCCAAGTGTAGGTTTTGGGTGGTGGGTGGGTAGAGGTTTCACCTGGAGAATTAGAAAAAAGATCTTGGGTAGCCTCAAATAAAATACTGCCCCAGAGGTGGAAAGATGACACTAGTCACCAAAGAAGCTAAAAGACCAGGAAAGAGCCTACTGAAGTCAGCCAAGCAAGAAGGGCGGAGGTCCTGGGCAAGGCATGGGCAGAGGAACCAATGAGGAGGCCGGAGCAGCGAGAAGCCCCGCAGTCCATTTGGAGGCTCGCAAGAGTAGAGTGAGAACTGTCTGGCAGCAAAGCCCCATGAGATAAACAAAACCCATTCTTAAGAATCGCCACACTCTGAGGAAGACTGTGTCCCCTTTGCTGACTGAGTCCGTCTCCCTGGTTCCTCCCAGGGCAGTCATTGGCAGGTGTAGGTCTGCATTAAATACCTGCTAGATGGGTGAATGGCTAGATGATGGGATGGACAGATCTTGGATTCGGGATAACTGGTCTCCCACCATCAGCTTCTTAGCCAAAGACAGTCCAAGGAATATTCTGGTGAGCGGCCAGATAGCCTTCACTAAAACTCCTCTCTCCCTCTCCCCCATCCCTTCCTCCCTCCCTCTCTCTCTCCTTCTCTCTCTCCTCCCTCTCTCCCCACCACAGCATTCAGCGCCGGCTGTCCCTCCAGCTCCCCATTCTCCACCACGCCTACCTCCCATCCATCGGAGGCGTGGACGCCAGCTGTGTGAGCCCCTGCGTCAGCCCCACCGCCAGCCCCCGCCACAGACACGTGCCACCCTCCTTCCGAGTCATGGTCTCTGGCCTGTAAGGGTGGGAGGCCTGGGGCCGGGGCCTCCCCCATGACAGAACCACACGGAGCAGAGGCTACGGGAACACTGTCGGCTCTGGCCGCGGAGCCGCTGGGCGCCACGGCTGGCCTTGTGGGACTGCTCGATGGCACTCAGGTGGACGGGATGGGGGCACTTGGCACCTGACCTCGCGCCTTATTTGTGAAGTTTTTATTCTTTCACAAAGAAGAGGAACGGAAATGACTTCTTCCTTAATGTCTGCGAAGAAGGAGGAGCTGGGATATTTTGAAACTTTGCAAAAAAAAAAAAAAAAAAAATCCTAGACAAGGAGCGAATCACTAGAACTCCAGCTAGAAGTCACCGAGTGTCCCCGAGCAGCCTTGAGAAGAGGCGAGGGGCTTCTGGAGAAACCAGCTCTGCCTCTGCACACACATCCCTGGCTGTGCCCCCCACCCAGGCCAGCCCTTCTCCCCTCTGGGGTAGGAGGGGGGCAGGGCAGCCAACCCCAGCCTTCCTGAAGCAGGGAGTCTGCCGGGCAGCCAGGCGGCCAGAGGGCTGGGGTACGGGAACAGGCTGACTCACATGCCTCCCGGTGGGACCTTACTCTCTAATAAATGCCACACATTAACACAATAACACCCATTCTGGGACCGTGGGGATTTAGGGCACGTCACTGCAGACCCGCTCTGCAGCATTCACCGACAGCCGGTCACGCACCCGCCACGTTGGCCATGTCCTTGTGTTTGTATCAGGTGTTCCAGTAATCAGGGGGACCACCCGAGCTAATCATGGAATGTCTGTTTCCAGCAAACACTCTAAAGAAAGACTGTGCACTTTAACCTCTCATCAGGGCCCAAGGGCTGGCTGGGGTTGGTTTTTTCCCACTGACTTTGTTTCTGACCAAAGTGAATCGGGCATTCTGCTAGAAGACATCCCTGTAGTCGTAGGGAGAGAGTTGCTAGCCGAGGGCTCTCCTTGGTTTCCAGAAGGTGGCCTTCCATCCGGACAAGCCGGGGAGCTCGCCCTTGGGGGTCACGGAGGTGACCAGTCAACACACTGGTTCTCATTCATAAGATCACTCTTCCCTTTCAACCGAACAGAGAGCACTGGCCTGGGAGTCAGACGGACCTGGGCTCAAGTCCTCACTCCATGGCTGACTCCCTTCTTGACCTTGGGAAAGTCCCTACTGTCTCTCTCAGCCTCCGTTTCCCCTTCCCAACAAATTGGGGTTGAGATAACCCCCGTCCTGCCTACCTCACAGGGTCTCTCTGAGGATCAAAACTTGATCTTGTCCAGAAAAGCTTCGTACCAAACAGTGAAGCAGCCGTGACCCGTGAGGAATCAGGATGACCATGACCTTCGGCCCTCACGACCGCCAGGGGTTTGGCCCAAAGAAGCTCCCAGCACAGCCCTCTACCAGGATAACCTGGCAGAGAGAGGCTCCCGACGACTTTTGTGACATTCCTAGACAGGTTCATTCTTTGCTAAAGAAAGGCCTGAAGGACAGCGTCCAGGACGTCTGCACAACCAAGCAGTCGCTCACTCCCTAAAGAAACCTAATGGCAGCTTCAACAGGCAGGCAATAATCTCTTCCCAGACCACTGAAGTCAGGAATATACTGCTGTCACCACCAGACTTTGACAAAAGGGCCCACAGGAATCTTATCATCGCCAACATTTCAAAAACACTCGATTTCACGTAGCATAGCTTTCCCCTCTCCTCCCCGCCAAAGAGAGGTTATGGAGGTACTGTAGCTTTTAGGGAAAAAAATTAAAAATGTCAACACATCACAGGTCAAATTGAAGTCATCGTCTGTTTTAGGCACTACAAATCGGTGTTGTCACTCACTGTGTATTACCAGTATTGACTTGCTTTCTTGATTTCACCAAAACCAGATTTAATTTAAAGGACCACATTAATTTTTCCAAGGGAAGGAGATAATTCATTGTACATAATGTATACACACACACAAAAAATATACCTGTAGAAATATTATTCCAGCATAGCAGGAAACAAAAAGAAACAAAAAGTATTGGACAGTCGGAGGTGAGTGTGTGCGTCCGTAACCCGTTGTGACCCCTGACCGTGCACAGTCTTCTAGGTTCACCCACGAAGTACATTTTCTGTCTTAATGATACTGTAGGTTCACCCTTTTTTTTTAATTTCCCTGCAAATAACAAGACCCACAGAAGTGACTCTAGCTATCTAACGGTTCTGTTCTTTTATATGAAGCAAACACACCGTACATTTCCGAAGAGGCTTCAGCCTGAAGGCATTTTCCAGTGACGTTAGTGCACAAACGCTTTAAATTAGACCGGGACTGCCAGAATCAAATGTAAATGAGGAATTTCTCGTACCCCTATTGCATGGTATCAATTTTTAATAAATTGTTGCAAATTTGTTTTTATGAATAAAAGGAAAAAAAACTGTCCTCTTTAATGCCTACTCGTCCCAAAATGCAGGTCTGAGCAGGTCCTATTCCTCTGCTCAGAAACTCGGGGGACAGTTCTGGGGTGCCTTCTCAGCGTCTGCCCTCCCTTTGGCAGACAGTAACAGAGCAGCCCCGTGACCGTGTCAGCTGGGGTGACCTGAGCCGGGCCAGTATGGCTCTTCCCAGGATTCCTCCTCACAAGGAAATTTAGTCAGCTGTGAGAGAGAAAAAGGAAGCTGATATGGAGAGAAATAGAATCAAGAGATGGGTCCTGATAGTGTCTGAATCCTATTCCTGAAGGGTCCTTCCCTTGCTGAGAAGGGTTCTCAGTTCTCCAAATAAATCACCCTTTTTGCCTAGTTAAGTTCAAGTCCAGTTCCCACCTGTTACAAACAAGAAGCCCCTAACTAACCTATACCAGGCCCTCAGCCTGTAGCTCCACTCCAATCGCGCCATCCTTCAAGGTCCCATCCAAAACACCCTCCTAGATCCGCATGAAACTCTCTCTTTTTACTTTCTGTACTCAGGATGCTCTCTCCCTCTCACGGCCCTGGGTACATGCTCACGCTTGGTCCCATCTCCCCACCCCAGACCAGGAGCTCCCTGAGGATGGGAGTCCTATTTGCCTCATCCATGTCCCACCAGCAGCAGGCCCTCCCACTGGCTCAGAACAGTCTTCCATGAGACTTTTGCAGAATTAACCATTTTGGCTGGGGCATGTCTGTGTCGGTGGCTAGGTCTGAAAGATAGAGCCAAGGCAAGGTGTCCAAAGTAGGCTGGAGAAGCCCAAGGCCATGTGACAGCACGCAGGCCCCAGAAGAGGGGGGACTGGATCCACAGACTTAGGAGCATTCTAGTGCTGGATCCTCAATGATGAGCCTGCCAAGGATCAGACCTCTTGAACCCTGGCTGGGAGAGAACTCTGCTCCATGACATCCAGGTTATCTAAGTACCAGGCAACATTTTCTCCCACAAAGCCATAAAACCTCAAAGATCCTGAATACAAAAGTAGAAATCTCGGAAGGCAATACCGGTAATGCCATGGTCACCTGGATCTCAAAATCAAGTGCATACTCAGAGCTCTGGAGGCCGGTGAGACTGGAGGGGCTCCTGGCCTGAAGGCTCCAGTGGGGGTGAAGAGCTATGGGCTTGGCACTCTTTGCCCCTGATATCTTGGCTGCTGTCTCGATTCTGGTTTCTCCCATCTGTAACTGGAGAGATCCGGCACTCGTGGTGAGTTCGGGCTCCGTGTCAAAAGGAAATACCTTTGATTTCCCTCTGTCTGAATTCCAATGCAAAAACCTCAGAGCAGTGTTTCTAAAACTGAAAACCGTGGGGGGCCCTTTTAAGACACAGTGTCGACTTGAATTGTTCTTATAAAGTTACCTAAATTTGTTCAAAACTAAAAATAAGCTCATGCTTATATCTTTCATATAAAAGCAAAACATATTTATAAATTCAATGCAAATAAGTCAAATGACAAAACCAATAAAAATCATATTAGCAACATGGATTTAATGGGATAGACGAGGTTTTGCAGAAAAATAAATTGCGGCTCACAGCGGGGTACACAGCGCCAACCGCTCCCAGGCACGCTCCTTTGAGCTCAGCCTGCCTGGTGCGATGACTCAATTATCACACTGCTTTTCTTTATTTAAACCACTGTGAAAACTTCATTTATCCAGCGCTCCATGGTATCATTTGGCCTTCACTTGGCTCTCACACATCACTTCTCTGTTAAACCCACCTTTGTGTTTTTCTCATGAACCGTTGACAATGATGGGGCCACCCAGGTAACACACACAAATCAAATGGTGATTGAGGGCTAATGTTCACTGAGCACTAGGTGAAGTGCTTTGTGGGCATAATCTCATTTAGATCTGCAGGGATCCCAGAGTAGGAACGATGATTGCTGTCCTTTTGCAGCTAAAGGCACTCAGCCACAGAGGCCAAGTTCTGCTCTGAGTTGCGCAGCTGAGATACAGGGAGGGAATTTGAACAGGGACAAGGCCAGAACACGCCCTCTTCACCACTTCCTTAAACTACTTCATCGGAAGTAACTGGATTCCAACGAACTGGAATATGCCTATTTAATTTGTTTTAGATTATCTTGAAATACAAGTACAGCCTTTTAAAATTTTACAGATTTGCACACCTCTAAGATTCATCCATGGCCTTGCCCGAGGCTCTAAACCCCAGTCTGAGCCCCTCTGGTCTGGACAGATGAGTGAGTAGGGGATCCCTCCCTGTACTGAAAGGCAGGCGAGCCAACAACGTGGGAGGAGCTACAGCAGAAACAGAACTCTGCCCAGGTTGCCCATTGCCCAGATCCCTGAACCCCCCCATCCCTAACCGCTGAATCAGGAGCACCCAGGCCTCTAAGATCTAGTAAGACTCTGCCAGCCCAGGGCAGAAGCAGCACGATAGAAGGAGCTCAGCCTTCTGGGGAGAAATGCCAGCCTTGGATACGATATTCACTGCTTAAAAATGATCAGGCTGGTAAGAAATGGAAACAACCAAATGCTATCAACAGAACAGAAAAAAAAAAACATAATATATGCACAGAGTGGGATATCGTCTAGCACTGAGAATGCGAAAAAATTACAACTACGTGTGATAATATTAATGGATCTAAAAAAAAACCATGCAGACTGAAAGAAGCCAGACATAAGAGGATATACTATACTGTAAGATTGCAATAGCATCCAGCTCAGAAATGAGCCAAACTAATCTATTAGACATCAGAATAGTGGTTATCCCTGGTGGTGAAAGTTACAAGGGGTCTGGATTTCTTTCCCTGCCATCATTATCTCCAGTTCTGTCATGTGGTTTCTAAAGGGCCATTCTGGAGGAGGTGGAAGTGGACGGGAGGTGGAACTGGACAAGCCTAGAAATCATGTCATGGGGACACAGTTAAAGGAAGATTTGGGGGCAGTGGGAAGGCCTGGCATGACAACTATTACCCTCTGTGGGAAGCCGTCACATATAAGGGGCTGTCTTACTCCTCGTTGCTCCAAAGTGACAAAGGAGGACAGACTTCAGTAAATTCCAGGGAGACAGTTTTGGCTCCAAAAACCTAATAGTTTGCATAATGGAAGAGAGGAGCCACCCCGCCTCTAGAAGGGTTCAAATGGGGAGGCTGGAGAGAGAATTCCTCTACTGGGTGAGAGGCTGGAATGGATAAGCCCAAAGACCTGTATTTCATTGGTTGCCGTCTGACAACGTGCACGTCATAGGGGAGAATCAGATATGTTCACTTTGGTTAGCAAGTGGCTTTATCGTCATCATTATTATGTACGTAAAATCTGCATTTCTAGTTTCTTTTGAAAAGTATAATTGAGCTGATTAGAGGTACTTCTTTATATAGGTCATATCGTCTTTAGGGCCCCATAGCCACACCGCGCCCTATTATTACCCAACATCAAGGCCAAGTGCCAATTGATATTTATCATCCTGCTTGCTCTGGGGTTTTCTTTTTTCCTTATACCCAGCCCACTTCACTCCTGTATGTCATTACCTGTCTTCTCTCTATAGGCATTTTTTTGCTAGATTCTATGGCTCTCAAACTTCATTTGAAATGATGGCATACAGCTATGTTCATCTCAATTCTCCCTCTCCCCCCATTCTCCCTGAAGATTTGCAGTGCATGTGAACAGCACCCAAAGGCCGTCTTCACCCTGCCCTGGAGCTAGTAGGCTCCCAATAACCCAGTGGAAAGAAGAAAGGCAACCCTTGGGATACACTTCAGCTGGTGGGTCATGGAGCCATACCACCTCTCCAGGACTAAAGTCATTTTCCATCATTAAAGGGACACTATTCGTCATCGAAGGGACATTGCTATCTAGTCAGCTCCCGATTGAGAGACTCAGGGCCCTCTGTTAGTTAATGAAACCAACAAGAAATAGAAAAACCTTTTTGTCTTCGGCCTGAAATAAAAGTAAGAGTTTGGCTGTGACCAGGATCAAATTGTCTGGTGGGAGGTCCCTGCTAGCTCAAAGAACCTATGATTCGTAGAATTCCTTCTGATGTGAGTAGCTCTCACTTCTTAAATGCTTCCTATAGCCAGATACTGTATAAGCACTTTACATGGTATATCTCACATAATTGTGTAATAACACTACAGGAGAGTTATTACGATTATTCTCTGTTATATAGATGAAGAAACTCAGGCACAGAGAGGTTAAGTAACTGGTCTGAGGTCACACATCTAGTGATGTTGGGGCCAGAATTCAAATTCAGACCTTCTAACTCCAGGTACCACCAGGATTTGATACTTAATGTCCCAGTGGGATTTCCTCTGCCCACCCATTAAATGACGGTGCTACACTTCTTGCCAAGCATACCAAGAACATAAAACACAGACCTCTAGTTTTCTTTTCCTGTGGCTTATAAATTTGTGAAAATTAAACTAAAAAATTCCCTTACGTTATTTGATTCTTTAAACTATAAAATAAACTAAAAAGCAAATTTCCCTGGGACAAAAGTTTCTCTGGCAGAATTTGATTCACATTCAAATTCAAAGAATTTGAGATGGAATATAAAATAGAAGAGCTTTCAGTGTCCACAGAGTCCAGTCATTCCTTCAAGATTCTTTTTTTTTTTTAAGAATTTATTTGAGAGAGAGCACGTGTGCACAAGAATGGGGGGCAGAGGCAGAGGAAGGGGGAGAAGCAAACTCCCTGCTGAGCAGGGAGCCCTCAAGGCTCCTTGTGGAGCTTATACTCAAGACCTCAAGATCATGACCTGAGCCAAAGGCAGATGCCCAACCGACCAAGCCTCCCAGGTGTCCCCCATTCCTTCAAGATTTTATAGCTAAATGCTGTCAAACGCATGCTGGACATGTGGAACCAAATCTCCATTATGTTCAGGCATGCGAACTTCGACTGATGGGGTGAACATTCATTACAGTGATCCTGTCAGGTAAGTGGGGGGCCTATTTTGACCTCTGAGATTATATGATGAGGTATGCATGCAAAACTAAACATTGTTTCTCTAACTCAATATTTTACAGGAAAACTGCCTGAGAATCCTATCTGCAAATGACTTATGGGTTTATTTTTTTTAATTTTTATTTATTTGACAGACAGAGATCGCGGGGCTCGATCCCAGGATCCTGAGATCATGACCTGAGCCGAAGGCAGAGGCTTTAACCCACTGAGCCACCCAGGCGCCCCGACTTATGGGTTTAAATGAAACTAATTCCATTAAAAACCTATGTATCTGAAAATCATATGTGCCAAATAAACACGAATTCTTTGGGGCTTATCAGTTGAAAATTATATTACTCAAAAATAGGTCTATTAGAAAGGATATGATAAGGTTTTGCTGAACAGAAAGCCTAAAGTTAAGAAAATATATAAATATATATTTCAATAAGACTGTACTCCTACCTGGGGAGCCTGGGTGGCTCAGTGGGTTAAAGCCTCTGCCTTCGGCTCAGGTCATGATCTCAGGTCCTGGGATCGAGCCCCGAAACGGGCTCTCTGCTCAATGGAGAGCCTGCTTCCTCCTCTCTCTTTGCCTGCCTCTCTACCTGCTTGTGATCTCTCTCTCTCTCTCTCTGTCAAATAAATAAATAAATCTTAAAAAAAAAAAGACTGTACTCTTACCTTAATAAGAGAACTGAAATTATCTTGTAGTAATAAAAGGAGGAAAAAATGTGACAAGGAAGACAACTTCAGTAACTGGAAGCTTAATGTTCATTAGTGCATGTAATAAACCCTTATATTGAACACAAATATATGATTTTGTTGATAGAAAACCCATTTCTCTTGCCTTCACTAAATAAATGGGTTGAAGGGATATGTAAAATACACTGACTTTATGGATATCAGATTTTTGGAGTGCCTGGATGGCTTAGTTGGGTGAGTAGCTGACTCTTGGTTTTGGCTCCGGTCCTGATTTTGGGTCCTGGGACGGAGCCCCCCAGTCAGGCTCCATGCTGTTTGGGGAGTCTGTTTAGGGATTCTTTCTCCCTCTCCCTCTCCCTCTCCCCTTCCCCCCTCTCCCTCTTTCCTTCCTCTCTCTCTCTCTCTCAAATACATAAATAAATCTTTTTTTTTAAAGGATCTCAAGTTATTAACCTGCCTGTATGGGATATGTTGTAGGGGAAAGGAATATTGCTTGGTTCCTCTTTTAAGCCCTTTGACAAAACTGGGAACACCCAATATTCCCAGGGGCAGTACAGCACAAACGCCACAAGGAGTCGCTTTCCAACAACGATTTGCCCTGCAGTTAACCATATTCTCCGGAGAAGGGAGGAGAGGAGAGGGATGTTAGCTGTATTTTGATGAAATAACCAGAAGTGCATTTATTAGAATACACAGCAATTAATGTATCCAGATCAAAGGAAGTTTCCCTATACTGAAAACCTCAATTTTTTTTCCTTTTTATTTTATTTTCCTCTGGAGCAACACTGAGCCTTGGTATTACTACAGATTAGGAATACGGACGTGGAAATTTTCCATCATTACCTCTTGGTCTTCACAAACATTCAGTGGGATTATCCTGGAGGTGGACTGTGATACCCGTATTACAGATGAAGAAACCAAAGACCAGAAAAGTTGTAATTGGCCAATGAAAATTCCAGTGGCCAGGCTTCCTGACACCTGCCCAGCGGGGAGCCCTATGCCCTGCCCCTCCTCCACATCTCTCAGAGTAGAGGAGCTTGGGAGCAGGGCGTGACTATTTTGCTTTTTGGAAATGAGTGTAAATATGTTAGACAAAGGTGTCTGATATGAATTTTACTTGTTTATGTTTATAAAAGAAGGCTTCAGAGAGTTTTCATGGGTGCTCTAAGCCACTTTGGGCTGTGTCTAGGATGAGTTTCCAAGGGAGCTCATTTTGTTGTTAGAGGTGTGTGTGTGTGTTTGTTAGGGTTGCCAAGCAAAGTACAGATTGGGTGGTTTAAACAAGAGAAGTTTATTTTCTCACAATTCTGGAGGCTAGAACATCAAAGATCAAGGAGTCGACAGGGCTGATCTCAGCTGAGGCCTGCCTCCTTTGTAGACAGCTAGCAGTCTTCTCCCTGTGTCTTCACAGGGTCTTCCCCGTCTGTGCCTGTGTCCTAACCTTCTCTTCTTATAAGGACACCAGTCTGATTGGAACCTCGTTTTGCCTTAATTACCTTTTTAAGGGCCCCATCTTCAACAATAGTCTCATACTGAGGTACTGGGAGAGGGAGCGGTGAGGGCTTCCACATAGGAATTTAGAGGAGACAACAATTCAATCTGTAACAAGGTGGAAAAGTTGAGAAACCTGCGTTAGCCTTTCCAACTCTTCACCACCACAATGACAGTGTTCTAGTGTGGGTCCTTAACTACAACTTCCAAGAGTTGGATGTTATGGATTTCTTTCTCCAAGAAAGCTCCTTAACTTAATCTGCTTTTTAAATGTGACTCTAATTGTTTCCTGTAGGAGTAGAGCTTAGAGAAAAGGTTTATGATCTCCATTCTTATATTTTTTTCTTTAATGCTCTCCATAATAAGTGTAGTCACCATCTGTCACCGTACAAAGTTATCACAACACTATTGACGATATTCCCCTTGCTGGACTTCTCAGCCTTGTGACTTCTTTATTTTACCCCCAGAATTCTGTATGATCCCCATTCTTGAAGCAAGGAATTATATTCAACTTTGGAGTATCTTAAAAATAGGAACAGATGGGTACTTACGAGTGCATTTTTCTAAGGATTTAAATTCTATTTTTTAAACTTGGAAAATATGGAAAAGCAATAAGAAGAAAATGAAAAGTATTCTTCACCCCTAGAGAAAATGCTACCGACATTATGCATCATCTTTCCAATCTTTGGTACATATACAAAATATATGTAATACATCTATAAATATATATTTAAATTGTGTGTGTCTATGTGCATATGTATATATACACATTTTTTCACAAAAAGTAACTCTTGTGAAAATAGTTTTGTGACCTGCTTTGTTAACCTATTATTCTCCATAACATTCCATCTCCTCCTACAAAACGTTCTTAATAGTTACATAGTGAGCTTCAGATTTTTGGACAGTTGTATTTCTTCCAGTTTTTTGAAGGAGCAAGTACTGCTGTGGTGAACATATTTGTAAGCATTTGTGATTTTTTTTTATGACAAATTCTTACAAATGGAACTCCTAAAACACAAGACATGCAACTCCCAGGACTTTTGACCTCAATTGCCAAGTTATCATCTGGGTTCCTCGGCCCAATTTCCACAACTCTCCTCAATCCCTCCTCTAGCAGACTGACCTGGCTGTTGCCCCCACTCCAGGGACAAAGAATACAGCCCCCCCCCAAATATATATATATATGACCAATATTATAGGTCAAAATTACTGAAGTGTTTGAAAGATTTTGCCCTTTACACATTTAGTCTTTTGTGAATGGATTTTTTGATTTATCCACTATTTTCATTGCTTCTTTGGCTTAACTGACTTGTGCATGCTGCTTATAAATATTAATTCAGTATCATGTGTTATAAATGTGTTTCAAAAAATGTTCTCCTTTTGTACTTGTCTTTTTAGGCAGTTCCTGATATTTTCTGGTACACACATTTGGAATATTTCTAAGGTCAGTTTAGCACTCTTTCACTTTCTGTGTGCTGTTTGGTTTGTTTTTAGGATTTTATTTATTTATTTGTCAGAGAGAGTGTGCACGCACAAGCAAGGGGAGTGGCAAGCACAGGGAGAAGCAGGTTCCTCACTATAAAAGCAGCCCTCCAGGACCCAGGCATCATGACGTGAGCCAAAGGCAGACACTTAACCCACTGAGCCACCCAGCCATCCCCGTGTGCTGTTTTTTGATATTGTGCTCATAACAGGCCTTCCTTCCCTCTATCCAAGATTATATAGATATTTGTCTTTATTTTCTTTGAGTATTTTATGGTTTTATTACATTTTTTATTGTGGTAAAAGATACGTAACAAAATTTACCATTTTAACCCTTTTTAAGTGGAAAGTCACTGCCATCAAGCACATAGTATTCTATAATCATCATCACTATACATTTCTAGAAGTTTTTCATCATCTCGGAGACTCTGTATGCATTAAAAAGTAATTCCTCATTTCTCCCTCCCAACCTCTAGTAATTTCTATCACAATTCCTTGGAGAAATTTGCCTATTTTATTACCTAAAATTCTATTACCTAAAATTACCTCTATTACCTATTTTAGGTAACTTATATAAGGGGAATTATACAATATTTGTCCTTTTGGGTTTTGTTTATTTCACTTAGAGGAATATTTTCAAGGTTCATACATGTTGTATATCAGAATTTTATTCCTATTTCAGGCTGAATAACATCCATTTGAATGTACATTATGGTTTCATTTTTATGCATAATTTTCTAATCTACATAAACAGTATTTTGATATACAGTATTAGGTGAATATCTAAACTAAATTCTTAAATAGCTCATCATGTCCCCCACTGATTTGAAATTCTAGCTTCATCTTACATTCCAATACCATGCGTTCTCAATAGGGACAACAGCACCCGCAGGGGGTTGAAAATTGGTTCCTGGGGTACAAAAGAAAATCTTATTCTTTTTATGTATGATACACAGACATACATGCAGTACATAAAGAGATACATAGTATATCTGTGGTGTTAAAATTTTATGGGAGGTGGTGAATAGGGGAAAAAGTCTGAAAAGGCTCCTTTAGGGATAATAATGGGGGAAAAGGTTGAAAAATCCTGCCCTGTACTATATTCCTACACTTATTTGTATGTTTTTCTGAACTTACTTTGCTCCATTGATGTGCCTGTCCCTGTACTAGAAACACTAAATTATTTTATCATTCTGTTCATTTCCTTCCTAGAAAGTATGAGAATCTGAGGTCACCATGATCATATACTTGTTTACCTATCAATGGCCTGTCTCCTTGGACTAGAATGAAAGCTCAGTGGGGTCTGGGACTTGTCCTGTTCATCACTGTGGCCCTGTATTTTAAATGATGCCTGGGAGAAGGCGCCCACAAAATACTTTTTGGTTGAATTAATAAATTTGAATATCTAGTAGGTCAAATCCTTTCTAAGTGCTTTTTTTTTTCTTCAAAAATTTGGCTACTCTCACCTGTTCATTCTTGGAAATGAACTTTAGAATCATTCTAATAGACTGTAAAAAATCCTATCAGCTGCCCCCACCTCTACACCTGCCAGAAGGTGGAGCATCTTGTGGTGGGGACTCAGTGACTCTATTCCAAAGAACAGAGTGTTGAAAGGGAAAAAAATGGTGACTTTATAAACAAGAAATCTGGCAGAAACCATCTTAACTAAGTGATGGAGTTTACCATCACCATGTGCATATCACACAGCTGAATATTACGTGATGAGAGGGGCACTTCCCTTCTGTGGTAGTCTTCCCCAAAACCCATCACCCCAGTCTAATCATGAGAGAACACCAGACAAACCCAAATTCACAGTATTCTACAAAATAGCTGACCAATACCCTTCAAAAAATGTCAGGGTCAAAAAAGAAAAAAAAGGTAAAAGCTGAAATACGTCATAGTTCAGAAGAGACTAAGGGAAAGTGATGCAGAAATGTGGAATCTTGGATTAGATCCTGGAATATTAGTGGGAAAACTATTTTTTTCAGATTAAGTTGTGTATTTGAAACTATTCTTTCAAACATTGATCATTGTTTAGCTAGAAAATCTAGAACAAGATGTGCTATTTGTTTTATTAAGAAACTGAAACACTGTGTACCAACTATATTTCCATAATAATACATTTTTAAACTTTAGAAATAGATGTTGAATTTGATCACACACCTTTTTAGAAAATACCTTTTTGATCAAATACCTTTTTAGAAAATATTAAAATGTTTGCTTTTGCACTACAGATGTGATTTTTTTTTTCTAGTTATTAAAATATCCCTGCATCTCTAAAGTAACTCCTTCTAGATGTGGTTTGCAAATATTTTATTTAAGATTTTAGCATCATCATTTAGCAGCAGCCGGGCCTGGGGGGCTCGCGGAGGGAGGCGAGTGGGAGCTGGGACAGATGCACGGGAGTCCACAGCCGTCAGCGAAGGGTCACCAGGGTGCTAAACTCTCCGGACGGAAGCCTGCGGGAAGGGCCCCAGACACGCGAGCGCCCGGAGCTGCGCCGGAAGTGACGTCATCGAGCCGGCGTCCCTCGCAGCCAATGGCGGGGGAATGCGCCGTCCGGTGGTAAGCTTCCCTGTACCTGGGGGTAAAGGCAGACGGCCCTTAAGGCGCAAGAAGGACCATCCTTCTACGTTATTACGCAAGTTACCGAGGCAGCTTAGTCAGAGACAGGTGTCTCTTCCCGCTTCTCTGCCGCCCGTTAACCTAGCTCAGTGACACCACGCCTTCAACCTGAGGGCCCCCTCAAGCGTCGCAGCTGCCCTCACTAAAGACTTAGCTTGACAGTAAAAGCCGGAAGCAGACGGAATGGGCGGTGCTGGCAGAGGGCGTGTCGAAGGCGTGGCCTGACTGCCGTGAGGTCGGACGGGGCGTGGCCAGCCGCCCCACCTGGGCTTTCAGTCAGAGCCGCGGTGAACCGCCGCGGTCAGCTTTCTAGCCGTCTCCGGGGGGCGGGTCGCTACTGGCCCCGCCCCCGCCCAGATTTCTCCTTCTTGGGAAGCACCCCCAGAGTCTCCAAGATTTGGCCCGGGTTGGCTGCTGGCCTCCAATCGGTCTGGCGGTCTCTAGCGGCGATGGAGGGCGCCCACGAGAACCCCGCAGAGTCTAGCTCCTCCGTCCCCAGGTCCGAAGAGCCTGCCGGCTCGGCCAGGGGCCCCGAGGTGCTGCCTCGGGAGGAGTCGGAGGGCTGCGCCCGTCCCTTGGACGCGGCCCCCAAGAAACTCTGTGGCTATCTGAGTAAATTTGGCGGCAAAGGGCCCATCCGGGGCTGGAAATCCCGCTGGTTCTTCTACGACGAGAAGAAATGTCACCTGTATTATTCGCGGACCGCGCAGGATGCCAATCCCTTGGACAGCATCGACCTCTCCAGTGCGGTCTTTGACTGCAAGGCGGACGCCGAGGAGGGGACTTTTGAAATCAAGACTCCTAGCCGGGTTATTACTCTGAAGGTAAATGGGGCAGTTTTTTCCGTTTTCAGCCAGGATGAGTTCCCAAGACACGGGCGGGCACGTGTGAGTGGTCACAGTAAATTCACTGGAACAAGGATCGCAGACCTTGGTCTCCCCTAGTGAACCCTGGGTGGCCAGGGATTAGTGCATTCCAAAACGCAGTCACACCCATTTCCTCACTGGGTTCCCAGACAAAGGCGACAAAGGTGGGGATGATGTACCCATACTAGAATCCTAGAATCAAGAAACTGAGTCTTGGAGAGATGAAGTGACCAGCCAGAGGTCATGCATCTCGAGAGTGGTGTAACCCACATTTGGAATCCCTGAGTCTCTCCACCTCTCAGTACTGTATCAAAACTTTTACTTTTTGGTCACCCTTAACTTTCTTACTTGGGGCTGAAATATAGCCAAGATACGAGCTGTGCAATCCTCTCATGGCCCAGATTCTGAATCACTTTTCTTGTTATTTTGGCCAAGGGGACTGAATGCTTAGCAAACTTTAGCGGAACTGGGAAATAAAATACTTAGGTTTCTTGGATCAGCCTAGAATGTTCATAGAGGCATGTCTTAACGTGTTTTATCATCAGTAGGTTTTGTTTTATTATCACCTTTAACTGGGAAAGCCTGAAACAGTGTGAGAGCCATGTGCTTTGAAAACAGACAGGCTTGGGGGCACCTGGGTGGCTCAGTGGGTTAAAGCCTCTGCCTTCAGCTCAGGTCATGATCCCAGGGTCCTGAGATCAAGCCCCGCATCCGGCTCGCTGCTCAGCAGGGAGCCTGCTTCCTCCTCTCTCTCTGCCTGCCGCTCTGCCTGCTTGTGATCTCTGTCTGTCAAATAAATAAATGAAATCTTAAAAAGAAAGGAAGGAAGAAAGAAAACAGACAGGCTTGGATTCAAATTCTACATCAGCTGCTTACTAGCTATGTCACCCTGGGCAAACTACTTAACCTCTCAGAATCTAGGTAGTTTGTGCGATTTAAAACAAGGTGTGTAAGCATCTGGCAGCTGCAAATTGTTGAATTAATCCCAGCATCTAGATACAGCCTAGCACCTAGTGGGTGCTCAATAAATTCCTGTTTAATGACCCCACATGGTGATATGAAACGTTATGGTCATAACGTTCATGTCAAGAGGAGGTACCCCAGAACTTGAGTGGAAAGACAAATCTGGGTTAAGAGTTCTGAGATTCGCATTCATCAGAGAAGACTGTGCCAGGAGACAGCCTCCCCAGCCCCACCCTGTCTTCCCACCTCTCCACCCTGACTTCCAGCTAACTGGGCATCTGCTGAGCCCCTGGATATAGCTTGTAGTTTCAGTTCCCCTTTAATGGCTGGGCCTGGTTGGTGACCAGGCTGGGGAAATCAGATAAAATAAGGCAAACCTGGAATTCCAGGCTGGGGAAGGCAGGCATTTTAGAGGTCATGTGGTTTACGGACGCATCCCCTCCCACACAGGCTGAGTGCTGTCTACTGGATCTCCAGCCCCTGTCTTTTACTGTTCCCTTGATCTGTGTGTGTGCCTGGTTCTGGGCTAAGCCCTGGGGCACGGAGCCTAATCAGATCTGCCTCCCTGGTTCTCAAACAGCTTACAGTCTGCTGAGGTAACTGAAAGATTGACTAGCACACAACAGTGAAATGATCTGTAGAGACACTCTGATAAGTCTGTACCAGCCAAGTGTGGTTCTGCTGAGTGGAAGAGTCTACCCAGGAGGGAAGCATCTGAGGTCTGAAAAACGGGTTTGGTTTTCCACGAGCAGATAAGAGGGAGGGTATTCCTGGCCACAAGAGCCCCATGAACAAAGACAGGAAACAGTGTCCTGGCCAATCACAGGAGCCTGGGTTACACAGGGGCCCAAAAGATGGAGTGGGAGAGCCGAGGCCCAAGCATAGAGCATTTGTGAGATAGGCCTGGGAGCTTGGACTTTGTCCTGTGGGCTGTGGGAAATTGTCAAAGAGCTTTAAGCAAGGAAGCTCTGTGAGATTAGAATGTTTAGAAGACTTATTGTGGCTGCTGGGTAGATAAAACTTTAAAAGGCAAGGCTGCTGGTCACGAAGTCCATCAGGAGGTGGTCGGGAGAGAATGAGCTAGAGCTGTGATGCGGGGAGGGAGACCAATGGGGGTGACTAGGGATGTGAGGGAGGAGGAACACAAGGGAGGAGTTGGGTCAGTCACGATAGAGGGAGCCCAGGATGGGGAGTCTGTAGGACGCCCACTCAGTAGACTCTTAAATTCTGAGAGGATCGACCATGACACGTATAGTAGGTGCTCAGTATACACTTGTCCAATGAATTAATAAAATGGGGTATTTGGGCATGGGCTGGAACTTGGCAGCACAAGGTCATGGTGAAGCCCTGGGAAGGGCTGAGGTATCTCAGGGAGAGTATGTAGAAAGAGAAGACTGGTAGGCATCATTTTATCTTATATGGTACCTCCCTGACAGGCCTAGGGCCTCTTTCATGGAGCCCCCAGTCTCGTACACACCTTATCTGTGGACCACTTAGAATGGGGAGCCTTCCCTGGTTGCCCATAGCAGGCTGCTCTTCTCACATGGCCTTGTAGGCAGCTCTGTGAGGCTCACCATCCACTCCCAGCAAGCTGCCAGGCTCCCTTGGCCCAACTGATCCCAGGCCTTCTCTAGGGAAGCCACAGTCTCCTGTCCATATATGACAGCAAATCTCTGGCCTAAAGGGGGAGACCCGGGTTCTGGGATCAGCTCTGCCACCACCTGCCTTCAGAGCAACTTCAGAGCCTTAGTTCTCCATCTGTAGAAGGGCGGGTCCTTCCTGAAGGATCCAACAATGGAATAGATGGGAAAATAGGTATTTGGATCATCCAGGGCTGGGAGATGAATGACCAGCATCAACCATTGCCTTGTGTGGGGTACCTGGAGGGTGCCACTGTGTTGTTACCGTATGCATATGGCTTTCCAGTTCCCAGTCATATCCATGATTTTGGTGTGTCCCCAAAACAGAGGAGGGATTCTTTCCACTCCATAAAAAGTCAGTCTTTTAGGATTCCTGCTCCCAATTCCAACATGGCACATGAAGGGTTCCCCCACTGCCACTCCTACCACAACACCAAGCAGTTCTCTGTCTCTCTCAGTAGGCTCCATGCTCAGTTTGGGTCTCAAACTTAAAACCCTGAGATCAAGAGTTGCGTGCTCTACTGACTGACACAGCCAGGCGCCCCCAACTCAATTCTAACACTGTCTACCCAGAGACAGCATCAGATTCCACAGCTTAAGGGCTCAGTCCTGTAAGGCTTCCCCCACACCTCACTGCAGAGGCCAGTCGCAAGCCCCAGACTGTTATTTTTGTGTCTAACAGCCGGCTGCAAATTGGAGTCTCCAGTGACCTCCTCAGGTTCCATTAGTTTGGTAGAGCAGCTCCCAGAACTCAGAGAAACACTTACTTACATTCACCAGTTTATTAAAGGGTATGAGAAAGAATACGAGTCAACAGGCAGATGCACAGAAGAGATGCGCAGGGGAAGGTCTGGGGAAAGGCAGGAATGACCGCACCCTCTTCAGATGCGCCACTCTCCCCACATCTCTGTGCTCACCAGCCCAGAAGCTCTCCAAACCCAATCCTTCAGGGTTTTAGGGAGGCTTCATTACGCAGTAATGATGGATTAAGTCGTTGACCATTTTCCCATTCAGCCTCTAGCCCCTCTCCACTCCTGGGAGTACGGGGGTGGGACTGAAGGTTCCAAGCCTCTAATCACATGATCGGTTCTCCTGGCAACTAGCTTTCCATCAGTAGGTTACCTAAGGGCTTTCCAGGAGTTACTTAAAACAACAAAAGTCACCTTCTGATCACCCTTATCCCAGGAAATTCTAAGGGATTTAGGAGCTGTGAGCCAGAAACCATGGATAAAGATCAAATACATATGAAAAATATATTTTTGGTCATTTGAAAGACCAGATATATGTTTCTTATTAACCACAATATCACAGTAGGTTAAGACAGTGTGATGTCACACAGGGAGATGGTGATGGTGCCGGGATCCCCCCTCATCCCAGGCCAGAACTTCAAAGCTCCCTCCCTGTCTCTTACCATCCCCAAATGCCCTTGTCCAGTGAGCACACACTGAGCGCCTGGAGTGTGTCCGCTGCCGCGCTGGGCGCTTCACCTTCCTGACCTCACTGCGTCCTCCTACCGGCCCTGTGACAGGAGCACCGTCATCACCATAGCACAGATGAGGAAACTGAGACCCAGGAAGGTTAAGGAACCTCAGGGTTTGGGGCCGGAGCCTCCTTCACTTCTGTGGCCAAGAAGCAGGTGGTGCTTCAGAGGTGGGCACCTGTCGGCCGTGACAACTTTTTTTTTATGGGAGGGAGAGAATTACAAAGCCTCCCGTGACCTTCCCGCGTCTCAGAGCCAGTGCCACGCCAAGGGCACAGGGCCATACCGATTAACCCTTGTGCTCCTTAGGCCGCCACCAAGCAAGTGATGCTGTACTGGCTTCAGCAGCTGCAGACGAAGCGCTGGGAGTTCCACAGCAGCCCGCCCGCGCCCCCCGCCGCCCCTGCTACCCCGGCTGCCAACAGGCCCACCTTGCACCTCGAGCCAGGTACCCAGGGGTTTGCCTCCTGCCCATAGCCCCTGGACTTGTGGGGACCAAGCCCTTCGCTCCTGTTGGGAGTGAGCAGGAGGATCCTCTGCTGGAGCAGCCAAGAGCCAGGGGGAAGAGTCACAGTCAGGCAAGACACAGCGTAGCCTCGAGGACAGGGATGGGGCTCTGAGGCCAGGATGTCTGGTTTCAAATCCTAAGCCTGTGTGGTCTTAAGCAAGTGGCTTAGCCTTTCTGAGCTCCCGTTTCTTTCCGTATAAAATGAGCTTCAGAAGTCCTGCCTGCTTCTCAGGGTTATTCTGAGAATGACATGAATCCGTGCACCTGGAGTGGTTGGAGCAAGGCTGGCGCGTTGTCCGAGTTCAGGAAACGGCAGCTCTTATTTCGATGACTGTTATGGGAAGTTCTGGAGAAATGAACCTCGCACAGGGCGGCTGTGAAGAAGGTTAGTGAGAAAACGCAGTTATCAGTGCTGCTTCTGACATGCATGCGTTTGTGCCGCAGGTCGGACAGATGGGTGATTTTAGCTGGAGTGTTCCCCTCGGCAGAGTCCTTCACTCCCACGTGGCCAGCAAGGGAAGTGTTTTGGACCCAAGTCCTAGGACATCCCCAGGCCGAGGAGTGCTGGAGCTCTCTCGCTCCCTCCCCCCCTCCCCTTCGCCCCACGCTGTGCTACAGCGGCTGATTGGCAGGCAGCCCGAGAATCCAGAATCCGGACAGACCCCCCCCAGCTGCTCCCAGAACAGCTTGCAGTCTTGTCGCAGCTTGCAGCTTCGTGCTGCAGCGTGGTGACAGGCGGCCAGATAGGCGAGGGCATGACTTGTGGCCAGGCACCTCTAGATCTCTGTACCGGGCTGTTTTAAATGCCCCCAACCCAGCTCGTCCACCCTTGACCCTCTGCTCCCCCCAGCTTCCTTCCTCTTGTTAAATGATGCTTCACTTGCTAGGCTGTTCCCGGATCAGGGTCCCACCCTCGCCCCTTCGGCAGTCTTGGTGAGCCAAGCAGGTCAGTCACCAAGCTGGCCGTGTCTGCCCTCCGGCCTCCATGCCAGACCAGCTCCTGCTCACTGCTGGTGCCCTAGGGCAGGCCCCAGCTCCCAGCAGGAAAGTCCCAGCAGCCTCCTTGCCCCCGTCCTGCGTCTTGTGTCCTGGCCTGCCAGTTCGGACCCGTCCTCCCTGCTGTGGCCTGAGTGGGCTTTCTAAAATGAGTGCTGGAGCCCCATCCCCTTGCATGGCCCCCCACCACGTCCCTGGCCCAGCTTTTCACCACAGCGCTCAGGGCTCATCCCCCCTTGCCTCACCTCTGCCTGCTCCTCCAATGCCTGCCTCATGCTGTGAGCTTCAGCAGCACCTGAAGCGTGTCTGCTTGGCAAATTCCTGCTTATTCTCTACAGCCACGCTCCAGTGTCACCTCCTGCTCTTGCCAGCCTCCCCTTGGAAGCCTCCCAGCACTTTGCCAGCTGGCCTCTGTATGAGGCCTCAACGCTTTGTTCACATGGTTCTAACAAGGCCTGGCACGTTGTGCCCTCATTATAGCATCCTTGTCAGTCTCTGCCCTCGGGGCTGGGGCCTATGTCTTTGTCGCTTATGTCCCTGGTACCGAGTACCCTGCTGGCACATCAGATATTTGTGAGCAAATGCATCGGATTTTGTAATTAAATGAGGAAGGGAGCGCAAAGCCCTTAGCCTCATGCCAGCACATAGTAATTGCTCAATGCATAGTAGCTGTCCTAATAAAGTTGTTATGTGTATACCGGTACAGTACTACACTTACAATAACGGCTATTTTTTATTGTTAATAATAATTATCAGTCATTTGCTCCAAGAGCTTGCTGGGTGTTTCACGCTTTTAAGGGCTTTCTTTGGAGAAGGGTTTCTTTGTGCTTCTGTACTTGCATTCCACCGTCCAGTCCCCATCGGCCAGAGAGCGGAACAACCCTGGCTGAGTGCACAGCGCAGCCTGACTCAGCACAGTTGCTAGAGATCAGCCTCCGATTAGAAGCAACAAGACACTCCCCCTGATAACAGAATTCTTGTATGTCTGGAACTGAAGTTGGAACTGAAATTGCTTTGGGATCTCACAAGTTCTTCTACTGTGCTGAACCCTTTTGAAGCTCTTGAATTCTGTGGCTTTGGTTTAGCGCACTTAGCAGGCCTCTCCTGGGCCAGCCCCTGCTGGAGACATGTCCAGGGGGAGGACACTGTCCAAGGAGCACACAGGTGGGAGACGCGGGAAGCTGGGATATGGTCTTCTCCTAAAGCCTTTCTCCTACCACAGCAAGCCTTCACCCTCCCCGACCAGGTCCCTGGAAAACCTTCCCCAGCCCCCACCCCCCAAAAGACATTTCCGGACTCGTGAGCAAGCTGGGAGGCCCTGGATTAGCTGCCGGGAGCAGGTTGCCCCACT
Source organism: Mellivora capensis (assembly GCA_004024625.1). Lineage (NCBI taxonomy): Eukaryota > Metazoa > Chordata > Mammalia > Carnivora > Mustelidae > Mellivora > Mellivora capensis. The sequence goes on from PISX010000688.1 coordinate 199,917, forward strand.
GCCAGTCTCCACCCTTCCTGGGAGGAAGCAGAGCCTGCTTCCAGGGCAGTGAAAACCAACTGACTCACATCTGACTTTGAGTCACAGACATTTCATCCTGTAAGAAGTGTCCTCTCACTGCCGTTGAGCAATCTGCAAGGCATGTTCTCTTCTCTACAGCTTTTAAGTGTTTATACCTTTATTTTATGCTTCACCTAATCATTGGCCTCCGCAAGAGCTGAGAAAGATCAAGGGCAAACCAATTTATAATTTATATGTTGCCAGAGTAGGACACAATTTACACTAAATAGCACTCTTGTAAGTATATGTTATCATAAAAATGTGCATACTACTTACACTGTTCTAACACAATGCATCATGTTATCCAATCCTCACATCAATGTTATATGTAGCGTTGTTCCCATCTTACAGAAGACAAAACTGATGCTCACAGAGGCCACGGGAGCTATTCAAGTTCACAGAGCAAGAAAGTGTCAGCACTGAAATTTGAACCCTAGTCTGCAGGCTCACAACCCTCTCCTCATGCTGAGGAAGCAACGGCCATGTCCAGTGCCGGGCGGGGAGGTGACCTGCTGGCCCAGTCCCTTTCCATTGGGCAGTGACTTCCTACTGGTGATAGAGCAGCGCCTACAGCTCGGGCAAAGGGAGAATTACAAATAAACGTAGCCAAAAATTCCTTGTGTGGTTTGCCCACTGATAGTATTTCTCCTTCCTGAGGGCATGACCCAGACCAGAGCCTTGGGTCATCAGTTCTGTTTCCTGAAGGAAGTGCTGACCTTCACTGTGCCATCACCACCATAGCCATCCCTTGAAGACCTTGCTCTGGAGGCTGCTGCCTTCCGGGGCAGCCTCTCCCTTCTTGGAACCCTCTGCCTGTCACAAAGCCTGCTCTGACAAGCCACATAGTTTTAATGGAAAAGCAAGGAACTGTGTTTGAGTGCGGGGCTCTGCTGCCGGCTTTGTGACCCTGGCCACAAAAAAACCTTCTGAGCCTCTGTTTCCTCCCTGGTGGATCCAACCAGTGGTGACAGTTACCACCGAGGCCTAGTTGGTGTGACCTCAGAGGACATTTAGAGCCACAGGTGGAAGTTAAAACAGATATTGGCAATTAGGAGAAGTGCTTGCCAAGACATTAAAATCTTAGACAAATTGACCATGTTTTTGTACTCAATGAGGGAGAATAAAGATGGTCAAAGTATTGAAAAACCAGAAGATCTTAATTATTTTGGATCAGCTCAAGGTCTGGATTAAGGACAACTTTTTTGAAAGATGCAAGTCCACAGAAAGGGGCTTTATGGTTTTCTTTTTTTTTTTTTTTAAGATTTTATTTATTTATTTGAGAGAGAGACAGTGAGAGAGAACATGAGAGGGGAGAAGGTCAGAGGGAGAAGCGGACTCCCCTTGGAGCTGGGAGCCCGATGTGGGACTCGATCCTGGGACTCCGGGATCATAACCTGAGCCGAAGGCAGTTGCTTAACCAACTGAGCCACCCAGGTGCCCAATGGTTTTCTAAGTATGTTCATATACTTTATCTCTGCAGGAGACAGAGACTTATCTCTGCAGGAGACAGGTTCTGCATGTTTAAAACACTGTTTTAAACATGTAGAACCTGGGGCGCCTGGGTGGCTCGGTGGGTTAAAGCCTCTGCTTTCGGCTCGGGTCATGATCCCGGGGTCCTGGGATCGAGCCCCACATCGGGCTCTCTTCTGATGAGAGCCTGCTTCCTCCTCTCTCTCCCTGCCTGCCTCTTTTGCCTACTTGTGGTCTCTGTCAAATAAATAAATAAAATCTTAAAAAAAAAAACCATGTAGAACTTGAGGCTGGAGGAGAATATATGATTTCCAGCCTGATCACAGCACCCTTCCAACAGAAACTCGATCCGGCTTCAGGTCTTCTAACCCCACAGCTGAGCCCAGGTTCCTTGGGGCTTCTGTTGAATCCCCCAGGGAATCCCGTGCGTCCAGCCAGATGAGATACCCTCTTAGCACTCCCCTGCCCATTTGTCCTTCCTAGACCTGTCTCCTCTCTGGTCCCTCCCGGCATCCCCAGCTCTGGGTCTGGAACCCCTTGCTGCTGCCTGTACTTATCCAGAAAGACCCTCCCTCACTCCTTTGGCAGGTCAAAACCTGGAAAACCCTTTAGGCCCTTCCTCCCAGAAGTCTTCCCTGACTTCAGATGAAGCAATCTGTCTCAATCCCCCAGACTCCCGTATGCTTTGCCTGGCCTGCCCTCCAGCTTCCGCTTGCTTGGTCTTCCTGAAGCCTGCGCTTTTCCCTGCTCCTTAAGCTGGAAGCTTCTTACACCTTTGATTATCTTACTTTCTCCAGCTCCACCCAGAAACATCAGGACAGATGCCAGAAGTGTTTGGTGAGAGAGTGAGCCGAAGAGAGGAGCTCAAGAGAATGACTTGGCCTTGCCAAGTACTGGTCAGTCTGCTGGATGTGAGCGAGCCTAGTAGGAAAGAAATATATTGATTGCAAAGTGTGTTTGTGAGTAGACTGAAGAGCTCCTCTGGCCCCTACCATTGTATTTAATGTTTTTGCTCCCACACCCTGTTTGCCAATGGAGTGCAAAAATAAAATTCCCACTTCCCCTACGTTTTTCACCTCCTTAGGAAGAAGGGTCGAATGGAAGGTGTCAGCTGCCCTCCACGTCTCCAGAGCTGCCTGATCCAGATCCTGCCATCCAATCAGTGGCCTTAATTCTCTTCTGCTTTTTATAACATTCAAAACAAGCTTCTTACTATTTTACCTCCTCTCTCCTATACATCAAATATGTTTCCTTAGCTTTGAAATGTTCCTTAACATTAAATGTTTTGAAGCACTCACTGTATAAGAATCATTGTTTAAGCAGAAGATTTATAAAACCTAGAGAAGTAGAAGAAAAAGTACCCGTAATCCCAGCACCCAGAGACAGCCGGTCTCCACATTACATTATGACCACCACCCCACCCCCCCGCAAGTCTGCCTTGTATTTAAAAATATCTCAGGTCATCTAGTAATACAGATGGCCTGCTTTGCTTTTTGGTACTCCACATTGTGACCCTAAAACCTCGATGCTATAAAATCTCCTTATAAACTTCTACTTTTGATGAATATGTATTATTTTTCTGCTTATAAAAAATAACCCATGTTTACTGTAGGCGGTTTGGGAAAAAATACAAAGCAATAATGAGGACATCCTGCTTCTGATCCCACCATGCACTCTGACCTCTGTTCATACACAGAGTGCATTTCTGTGAGACTTCTTCTATACAATTAAGATCTTGCTATAACCCCAGTTTATATTTATATTTATAGATATAGATATACAGATGTAGATATAGATATATCCCATGCCTATTCCTTGTGTTCTTAAGCATTCTTCATTAGCGTCCTTTTGAATGGCTAATAATCTGTTTTCTGAAGGCATCGTGATTTATTTCACCTCTCCCCAGGTCTTTACTTCCAGTCTGAGGGAGTTATTTCCAGTTTGAAGCCAGACAGGGCCAGGATGAACCACTCGGCTCATAAAGCTTTGTCTGCATGTCACCTCACTTTTTTAGGATGGATTCTCAGAGGTAGAAGTATCTGCAGTTCTGCATATTTTAACAGGATTTTCAGGAAGACTTTCTCAGCAAGATGCATCCTTTTCCTGGGAGAACAGTTGATGAAAAGCCTGCTTCTTTGGATGCTCTTTACCTACAAAGAAGGCTTGCTCGGGTGGGAGCGAGCCCATCGCACCTCTGTCTATTAGTCTAAGTACAGTGACCCAAGTGGATGACTGCCCTTTGCTTCATTCCCCAGAGCTAGAGGAAGCGGAGCTGGAGGATTTCCTGTGTCCTGTGCAAACGCCCCCTGGGCTTGTGGGCGCAGCGGCTGCCTTGCAGCCCGCACCTGCCATGCCCTTGGCCCTTCAGAACATTTCCCTCAAGCATCTTGGAACTGAAATACAGTAAGTGCGGTGGAACGGAGGGGCTGGCCAAGCTGCACACAGCCCCTTCTTTGGAGCTTACAATGATCTGGTGTGATCCCTGCAGGGAGGTGGGCCTGGGGAAAGGGTTAGGGGCTTCATTTTTAATTCATCACATCATTACTTTAAAATACTACATTTGTTCTGGTTTTTTAAAGTAGTGCATATTTTTTTTAAGATTTTATTTATTTATTTGAGTGCAAGAGAGAGTGGGGTGAAGGGCAGAGGGAGAAGCACACTTCCTGCTGAGCAGGGATCCCAACGCAGGACTTGATCCTAGGACTCTAGGATCATGACCTGAGTCAAAGGCAGATGCATATCTGACTGAGCCACCCAGGTGCCCCAGAGTAGTGCATACTCTTTGTAGGAAATTAGAAACATCTCAAAAGGTAGAGATTTTCAATTACCCATAATCCTATCACCCAGACAGCATTCTTAGCCTTTGGTATATCTCTTTCCTCTGCATTTTCTGTATACCTGCATGCCTAACTGAGATCCTACTGAATGTAACATGATGATGACATCAAAAATGTCTTCATATGGGAAATGCATCAGATTATTCACTTTTTTTTCGAGAGTGACTGTATGCAACCCACTTTCTAAAAAAATTTTTCTAGAAGTTTTATTTTTCATCATGATAAGTGTACTCTCCAATCTTCATCACATATTTCACCCATGCCCCCACCCAGCTCCCCTCTGGCAGCCACCAGTTTGTTCTCTGAAGTTAACAGTCTGTTTCTTGCTTTGTCCCTCTTGTCTCTCTCTCTTTTCTTTTGCTCATTTGTTTTGTTCCTTAAATTCCATGTACGAGTGAGATCATATGGTATTTGTCTTTCTCTGATGACTTATTTCACTTAGCATTATATTCTCTAGCTCCATCCATGTTGTTGCAAATGGCAAGATTTCATTCTTTTTGTGGCTGAGTAATATTCCATTATAAGATTTATAAATCTTCTGCTTAAACAATGATTCTTATACAGTGAGTGCTTCAAAACATTATATATACCACATCTTCTTAATCCATTCATCTGTCAGTGGATGGACACTTGGGCTGCTTCAACAATTTGGCTATTGTAAATAATGCTACAATAAACATAGAGGTGCATATATCCCTTTGTGATAGAGTTTTTATATTTTGGGGGGCAAATACCCAGTAGCGTAATTACTAGATTATAGGATAGTTCTATTTTTTTATTTTTCCAGGAACCTCATTACTGTTTTCCAGAGTGTCTACATCAGATCACATTCCCATCAATGATGAGGAGGGTTCCATTTTCTCCACATCCTCATCAACACTTCTTGTTTCCTGTGTTGTTAATTTTAGCCATCCTGATAGATATGAGATGATATCTTATTGTAGTTTCAATTTGTGTTTCCCTGATGATGGGTGATGTTGAGCATTTTTTCATGTGTCTATTGGCCATCTGGATGTCTTTTTTGAAGAATGTCTATTCCTGTCCTCTGCTATTTTTAATAGTTTTGGGTTTTGAATGGTATCAGTTCTTTATATATTATGATACTAATCCTTTATCAGATACGTCATTTGCAAATATCTTCTCCCATTCAGTAGTTTGCCTTTTAGTTTTGTTGATTGTTTCCTTTGCTGTACAGAAGCTTTTCATCTTGATGTAGTCCCAATAGTTTATTTTTGCTTTTGTTTCCCTTGCCTCAAGAGACATATCTAGAAAAGTGTTGCTACACCCAATGTAAGAGAAATTACTGCTGTGCTCTCTTCAAGGATTTTTATGGTTTAAGGTCTCACATTTAGATCTTTAACCCAGTGATCCAGTTTCTCTCTTAGGCATGTACCTGTCCAGTTTCCCCAACACTATTTGTTGAAGAGACTGTCTTTTCCCCATTGCTTATTCATTCCTCTTTTGTCAAGATTAATTGACCATATGATTGTGTGTTTATTTCTGGTTTTCTTTTCTGTTCCATTGATCTACGTGTCTATTTTTTTTGCCAGTATCATACTATTTTAATTACTACCACCTTATAATATAACTTGAAACCTGGAATTGTGATGCCTCTAGTTTTGTTTTCCTTTTATTAAATTTACTTTTAAAATGTGTAACTTACTGTATGTCTATCATATCTCAGCTACTTTTTCATTTGTTCATTATTTATATAATTTCCCACAAGTAGGATTTATTTTAAATAGTTCATAAGAAAATAGCAGTTATGGCCTGAGCTTTGGAGACAGACTGCCTAGATTCATATCACCAGTCGTAGTCCGCACTGCCCATGGCAACTTGTTTGATTTCTCTGTGCCTCACTTAAATTGTTAGAGAAGTAAATACAATAGTGCCTTCCCTACACGATTAGTGTGGGAGTTAAATGGGTCAATGCATCCAAAGTGCTTTAGGACTGTGCTTAGCCATGGTAAGTACTTTATAAATATTGTCTGCTGCTACTGTTGTTAATCTAACTGAAGAATAGGAAGCTCTTGGGAATTCAGATGGTACCCAATACTGAGCCTGTTGGGGTACTTATTTTCTGTGGACTTCAGATAGACTGGGAGCTCTTAGGAAGCAGCCTACATTGTTTCCTGGACTTGGATTAGAGACCCCTGGCTCTCTGTGACTCAGAGCATTTCCCTGTCGACCTCAGTGTTTGAAGTCCCTCGAGTAGCTAGGAAGGTGGTGATGCTTGCAGGAGAGAACCAGGTTTTAGGGAAAGATGATGAGTGTCCTCCAGGGTCTGCTGGCTGGAGGTAGGACTGCCCCTGTGAGGCATTTGGATGGAGGGGCCCAGAACTCAGGAGAGTAATCTGAGCTGGGGAGAGAGACTTGGGGGTGTCGGGCATGGGTGAGCTCCCCAGAGTGAGTGGATAAGGAAGGTGCCCTGCAGGGGATCTTCCCTCAGTGGGAACTGGAGAGAACTGGGTACATTGGGAGCCTGCTGTGGGGCAGAAGGGGCTGAGATACACCCATCCAGGTTGTATCCAGTGTGGTCTCACCAAGCTTAAGCCAGGTCTGTGCCATGAAGGCCACAAACAGAAGTGGAAGAGAGAACATGCAGAGACAGAAGGGAAGGAAGTTTCAGAGGATCAGTTGGTTACTTCCCTCCTGACATTTGTAATAACCCACAGAAAATGTGAGGAAAAGGTGCAAGAAGTGGGCTACTTGCCATGGGCTGCTGACAGCCCCAGTAAGATCGGGGTTGCTCTTGTCTCCTGCACCCTGGGCCCTGGCTGTTCTTAGAGCTTACTATGGGCTCTGCCATGAGCTGGGGCCATACTCTGGAGAAGGGAGTAAGAGTGCTTCTAGAGCTCTGTGCTAGGTTCCTTGCACCGTCGCGGAGTTGGCTGCACAAATCTATGAGGCGGTGTCATAACAGTTAAGTTCTTAAGGCGTGGAGTCAGACATCCGGGTCTGATGCTCAGTCCCCCCACTCACTAGCTCTGTGCCTTTGGCTACTTATCCTTTCTGAACCTTCATTCTCCTCTCTGGACAGTGGGCGTGACGCTGGTACTCACTTCACTGGACCCTTGTGAGGATTGAGTGAGTTGAATGACTAATGTCAGCTTAGTGCTTGGCCCATGGAAGGACCCAGTTGCTGTCTCTTGTGGACATGTTCCTCATCCCCATTGCAGATCAAGAAACCCTGGCTCAGGGAGGATAAATAGCTTGCCCGAGGTTATCTTTCCAGAGCAAGTCTTTATGACCACTCCCCCACACTGCCGGGCCTTTCAGACATAGGATCATGACCTGAGCCAAAGGCAGGCCCTTAACCAACAGAGCCACCCAGGTGCCGGCCAATATTATCCTGATACCAAAACCAAATAAACATTGCTACAAGAACTTGGAGCCTTCACCTAGAATTTCCTTGTGTTGATTTGTCAGCAGGTTTTGTTCCTAACTCACCTCTTTGCAGGACTCCCAGCTGTATGTGAGAATTTCAGTTTCAACACTGCAGTTTATATGGGTCCAAAACGTTGCTTTCTTTCCTCTCTTGCAGCCAAGGTTCTAGGTCTCTGGTATCAACAGTTGATCTGTGATATCACACACACACACACACCATCTTGTAGCTGTGTGTGGTGATGGATATTAACTAGATGTAGTGCGGTGATCGCTTCACACTATGTTGAATAAATATGTTGTACACCTGAAATGAATATGTTCTGTGTTTGTTGTATCTCAGTTTAAAAAAAACAGACAGTTGACCCCAGAACAAACTCATGTCCTCAGTCAACTTTCACAACAATAATCCTGCAGACACAAATTTGAGAATTCAGTGTCATATGATAAGCGTTTTTATTTCTTAGAGCTCTGGATTCAGCTGATATAGGCTAGGTACAGCCGGTCTTGACTCCAAGCTGTTGGTAAGATCTAGGTCTGCTCCTCATATTCCTCATCTTCCACAGACCAGCAGCTGCCTGAGCCATGTTCTCAAAGAGGCCATGCTCTGTATACAAGGACATTTTAAGCCTATGTTTACATCACATGTGCTAATGTCCCTTTGGACGAAGCAAATCCCATGGCCATGCCCAAGCCCAGAGAGGAAGTACTCTGCTCCTAAGGAAGTGGTGGGAAAGGGGTGAATATTTGCTGAGGAGTAGTCTGATCTACACATTCACCTTCCCACTTGAAGTTCATCTTTTCATGTCCCCAAGAATTTTCCTTCCTTTCCTAGGAATTCAGCTCAGTATTTTTGAAACATGTTTGGTATTTATCTAGCCTCTAGGTGTCTGTGAATAAGGGTTTTTCAGGGTAATCTGTCCACCGTACTATTAGATGTGTACATTGCCAAGAGGGATGATACAATAAAGCCAGGACTCCCATCATGAATCTACAGAACTTCATGTCCCCCACCCCCACCCCCTTTTTTTAAGATTTTGTTTATTTGGGAGAGAAAGCATGAGGTTGGGGGAGGGACAGAGGAAGAGGAAGAAGCAGATTCCCTGCTGAATGGGGAGCCCAGTGCAGGGCTTGATCCCAGCACCCTGGGATCATAACCTGAGCTAAATGCAGACACTTAACCAACTGAGCCACCCAGGTGCCCCTCCCCTTCTTTTTTGACCACACAATTGCTGCCTTTTAAGTGAATGATCTCTACATTGTTTTTCAAACTGTTGACCACCATCACAGCAAGAAATACATTTTATTTTATAGTTCAGTCAGTACACATATATGTAATTTACAAAATATTAACTCCATTCTGGGTGGGATGCATTCTGATATTTTTCCATTCCATATTTTTTTAATTTAAATTCAATTAGCCAACATACAGTTGGCTACATACATCATTAGTTTCAGATACAGTGTTCAATAATTCATCAGTGGTGTATAACACCCAATGCTCATCACATCATGTGCCCTCCTTAATGCCCATCACCTCCCCTCCAGCAACCCTCAGTTTGTTTCTTTTAGTTAAAAGAGTCTCTCATGGTTTTTCTCCCTCTCTGATGACTTCCCATTCAGTTTTCCTTCTCTCCCCCTAAGATCTTCTGCACTGTTTCTTATATTCCATATCTGTGTGAAACCATATGATAATTGTCTTTCTCTGTTGACTTATTTCGCTCAGTATAATACCCTCCAGTTCCATCCACGTCAGTGTAAATGGTAAGCATTCATCCTTTCTGATGGCTGAGTGATATTCCATTGTACATATACACCACATCTTCTTTATCGATTCATCTGTTGAAGGAAATCTTGCCTCTTTCCACAATTTAGCTGTTGTGGACATTGCTGCTTAAACATTGGGGTGCAGGTGCCCCTTTGGATCAATACATTTGTATATTTTGGGTAAATACCTAGTAATGCAATTGCTGGGTACCTCCATTTTTAGCTTCCCTTTTTTTTTTTAAGATTTTATTTATTTATTTGACAGAGAGAGACACAGTGAGAGAGGGAACACAGCAGAGGGAATGGGAGAGGGAGAAGCAGGCTCCCCGCAGAGCAGGGAGCCCGATGCAGGGCTGGATCCCAGGACCCTGGGATCATGACCTGAGCTGAAGGCAGACACTTAACGACTGAGCCACCCAGGCGTCCCTCCGTTTTTAGCTTCTTGAGGAACCTCCATACTGCTTTCCAGAGTGGCTGCATCAACTTGCATTTCCACTAACAGTGTAAGAGGGTTCCCCTTTCTCCACATCCTTGCCAACATTTGTTGTTTCCTATCTTGTTAATTTTAGCCATTCTGACTGGTGTGAGGTGGTGTTTCATTGTGGTTTCGATTTGTATTTCCCTGATGCCAAGTGATGTTGAGCATTTTTTCCTGTGTCTGTTGACCATTGTATGTCTTCTTTGGACAAGTGTCTGTTCATGTCTTCTGCCTGTTTCTTGCCTGGATTATTTGTGTTTTGGATGTTGAGTTTGATAAGCTCTTTATAGATCTTGAATACCAGCCCTTTATCTGATAAATATCCTCTCTCATTCTGTAGGTTATCTTTTAGTTTTACTGACTGTTTCCCTTGTTGTGCAGAAAATTCTTATCTTGATGATGTCCTAATAGTTAATTTTTGCTTTTCTTTCCCTTGCCTTTGGAGACTTGTCTAGCAAGAAGTTTCTGTGGCCAAGGTCACAGGGGTTGCTGCCCGTGTTCTCAAGGATTTTAATGGATTCCTGTCTCACACTAGGTCTTTATTCCATTTTGAGTCTATTTTTGTGTGTGGTATTAGAGAATGATCCAGTTTCATTCTTCTGCATGTGGCTGTCCAATCTTCCCAGCACCATTTGTTGAAGAGACTGTCTTTTTTCCATTGGACATTCTTTCTCGCTTCATTGAAGATTAGTTGACCATAGGGTTGAGGGTCCATTTCTGGGCTCTCTGTTCTGTTCCATCGATCTATGGATTGTGCTAGTGCCATACTGTCTTGATGATGACAGCTTTGTAATAGAGCTTGAAGTCTGGAATTGTGATGCCACCAGGTTTAGTTTTCTTTTTCAACATTCCTCTGGCTATTTGGGGGTCTTTTCTGGTTCCATACAAATTTTAGGATTATTTGTTCCAGCTCTGTGAAAAATGTCGATGGTATTTTGTAGGGATTTCGTTGAATGTGTAGATTGCTCTGGGTAGCATAGATGTTTTAACAATATTTGTTCTTCCAATCCATGAGCATGGAATGTTTTTTCATCTCTCTGTGTCTTTCTTAATTTCTTTCATGAGTGTTCTATAGTTTTTACAGTACAGATCCTTTGCCTCTTTGTTTAGGTTTATTCCTAGATATGTTGTGGGTTTTGGTGCATCCATTCCATATTTTGAATGCTTGTCACACGGCACCTGAGTGGCACAGTCAGTTGAGCATTTGACTCTTGGTTTCAGCCCCAATCGTGATCTCAGGATCCTAAGATTGAGCCCCATGTTGGGCTCCATGCTCTGCATGGAATCTGCTTGAGATTCTCTCTCCCTCTGCCCCTCCTGCTTGTTTGCTCTCTTTCTCTCTTTCTCAAATAAATAAATCTTAAAATAATAAAATATGTTCTAGTCATGATACTAAACTGACTTTACAATCTACCAATGGTTCACAACCTCCAGTTTGAAAAACACTGACCTAGCAAACTGCTTTAATTATCTTCTCTTCCTCATTATTAATTTTGGAATATATCTACTTTTATCTCTTTGCAAAGGGAAAATAAACTCAGTTAAACTGTCCTCTCATCTGACTCATTATGAATTTCTCTGGTACCTCAGCCAGCCTTTGGTGCCACCTAGTTCCTTCCTGCAAACCCAGCATGCACTGAGCCTGCGGTCCGGGCATGTGCACCCAGCGACAGGTGCCAACAGGCATGCAGGCTGGTTGGTGCCCAGCTCTTGGAGGAATGACACCATTATTCAGCCTAGACAAGTACTGTGTCAAAGGGTAGCCCATGGACAAAGTGCAATAAGTTCCTTGGAGGCCATGAGATGATTAGTGAAGGCCTCCAAGAGAACAGATCTGAATGGGCAAAGAAAACAAGAGGAGAAGGATCCAGGAGGGGTTTGAAGCTTTCCTCAGCAGAAGCAGGAAGGCACGGATCATTTTTGAGCCAAGTGGTTATAAAACCAGATGAAGGTTTCAGGACAGTTGATTTGGCAAGTCTAGCATTCATTCAGCACATACACCGTAAGTGCCCTCAGTGTTGCCGGCACCGTGCTAGGCATTGGAGTGTTTAAGTGAACAAAACAGGCAGACATCCCTGTACGCACTAGAACTTACTCTCCGAGCCTGGGCAGCTTGGTCGGTTAAGCGTCCACCATCTGCTCAGGGCATGATCCAGGGTCGTGGGATTGAGCCCCTCTTCCGGCTCCCCGCTCAGTGGGGAGCCTGCTTCTCCCTCTCCTGCCTGCTGCCCTACCTGTTTGTGTGTGCTTGTGCATATTTTCTCTCTCTCTGTCAAATAAGTAAATAAAATCTTTAGAAAAAAAAAAAAAGAACTTACATTCTAGCAGTGTGGCTGGGGGTAGGGGAATCAAGCCTGTATTGTTTATTAGCGATATTATGTGTGGACGGCCATAAGCATGATGAGAAAATGAAAAGGAGAGGGCGAGGGGTTGGGGAGTGGCTCAGGTGGGACGCACCTTCAGGAGTCCAGCCTGGAGTCCTGGAGGTCCACCCTGGCTGTCTGGAGTCCAGCCGACCGCTCTGCTCGGGGCATGACTATGGTGGAGGAGGTGGCTCCAGCAGAGGCAGCAGGGAGAGCAGAGAGACAGTGGAGGGGCAGGATGGCAGCCCCAGGCTCCCGTTTTCCTTTCAGAAACACAATGTACAATATTCGGGGCAATAGGCAGACCCAAGGAGCAGGCCACGGACCTCCAGGGGAAGATCCTCCCAGGAGTGCGGAACCTCAGAGGGCGGAGCAGCTCTTACCCTCCGACCCAGGCACCCCAGGTGAGCTCGTGCCCTCTGTATCCTCCCCAGTGCATTTTGCGTTGAACATGAAACTCTCCAGGTCACTCCTCCTGGTTTCCATGGGTCTAGCAGCAGTGACTCCTTTCTTTTTTTTTAAAATTAGTATTACTATGGTAAAATACACATGAAACTGACCACTTTAACCAGTTGTAAGTGCACAGTTCAGTGGCATGAAGCACATTCACGGTGGTGTTCAACCCTCACCACCATCCGTCTCCAGGAATTCTTGCTCGTCTTCCCAAACATTGCTCTTAGCAATGACTCCTGAAGTAGTAAAAGAAAATGTCTTTCACTTTTTCTTTCTTACTGTTTTTTTTAAATTTATAAGGAAAGGATATAAAAATGCCTCCCTGAGGTGATTAAAATCAGATCTGCCTGAAGAAGCAGAATAAGTGACCTTTAGCTGTCCATCCATAGCTGTTCCATAGCACTTTACTATTTTTTCCCAGAATGAGCACCGCCCACACCTTCAGGGGGAGGGATTGGCCTTTTTTTTTTTTTTATTAAGGAAATTGGGATGGGTGCCCTTAAGACATTTTGTAATCTGGAAACAGTTGGAAGAAAACTGGCTGAGGCAGCACGGTGGGGTCTTCTAGCTGGGAGGACCCCTGGGCTATATAGAAGTGGCTCCAGAAACAGCATCCCTTTGGATCAGTGCCTGGTGAGGCCCCATGGATCGCAGTGAACAGTGCTCGAGGGGCTCAGTACCCAGGGGAACCAGGGCTAATGGAACAAGCGCTGCTATGTAGCAGCTACTTTGTGCCGAGGCTACCCTAAGCACTTTTTTCCCTTTGGTAACAGTTTCATTAAAATATAATTTACATACCAAACAATTCACCCCTTTAAAGTATACAGTTCACCACAATTAATTCTAGAACATGCTTATTATCCCCAAAAGAAACCTCCCATCCCTCCAGCTCTAGGCAGCCGCTGTTCAGCTCTCTGTCTCTGGATTTGCCTGTTCTGGATAGTTCATATAGAGGGTCTCTGTAGTGTCTGGTCCTTTAGGACTGGCTCCTGTCACCAAACAGAATCTTTTCAAGTTTCTTTTATGGGTACCAAGCGCTTCACCTGCTTTAACCTCTTTGACCCTTCCAGCAACCTGAGCGGTAGCTTCCGTTGTTCTCATTTACTAAATCAGAGGACCGAGGACATGGGAGTGACTCGCTCATGACTGTACTGCGTGTGAGGAACTGGGAACTAGAGTTCAGGCCGAGGCTTTAGAAAAGTCTCGTTTTCTAAAGCAGTGATTTTTCACACTACGTTTTTATTGCCATGACTCCTTGACTCCTATAAATAAAATCTAATATACAGTGCAGATCAAAGCAGACTTGAGGCAGGGGAATGGGGTCTGGGCTCCCCTCAGCTCCTCCTACCATCTTCCCCTCCCAGCTAACCCTATAGCACACCCGTGAAATCCTACAGCACTGACGGAAACCTCTCTCTTGGGCCTTATCTTCTCAAACTATGAAATGGGTGCAGTGATCCCTACCTTGCCTGCCCTCAGAGTCAGTGGAGAGTAGTGTTATCAGAGGGCAGCAGGGCTGTAGGGAGCCTCTCTGCTCTTCTATACCCCACGCAGGAAAGAGAAAGAAAGAAGCCTTGCTGTCCTTTGACCTCTGCAACTGGGTTTGTACCCAGCGCAGCCGGATTTCTTTTAAGTCTAGAACAAAACCATTCTGTTCTTGTATTCAGCAAGGCCAGGCAGGTTCTGATTCCTCCTCATTTCTTCTCCATTCGAGATGGTTTGGCTGAGCCTAGAAGAAACATGCTAAATTATTCGACTCATCCTCAAAGCCCTACCTGTCCCCTCACCTGGGATCCCCTATCATGTCCTTATTTTTAACACCCTAGTCCCAAAAGGATTGGGGATAGCTTATTAAAATATGTATCAGGGGAAAGTAAGTGAGGAAACTAAATTTCCTGGGTTAGGAAATTTAGATAAGACAAAGATAAGGTCCTATAGAATAGCTATGAGTGAGCAGCAGATGTGGCTCTGAGCTTCAGTAGCCAAGGCAAAGAGGGAAATACAAGTGTTAGATTATTTCCAGTGCCCGCAGAATAAACATGTATTTTCTAAGAAAAAGCAGAGCCTTTCTCAGAGGGCTGAGAGAAATTTCTTCTGCTGGTGCCTCATAATGGGCATGGTGTGTATGTACCATGTAGACAAGATTTTCAAGGTCTTTTGACTATATAATCGGGCCTTTAAAATGTCCCTGGATGTAGGCTGATAGCAGATCCCTAAAGTGTAGGCTTGGGGCAGGGCAGGACAAGGCGTCGGGGGTAGGTGAGTAACTCTGATGTTGGATTTGATTTAAGAAAAAAATAATAGGGACGCCTGGGTGGCTCATTTGGTTAAGCGGCTGCCTTCGGCTCAGGTCATGATCCCAGCGTCCTGGGATCGAGTCCCACATCGGGCTCCTTGCTCAGCAGGGAGCCTGCTTCTCCCTCTGCCTCTGCCTGCCACTCTGTCTGCCTGTGCTCACTCTCTCTCTCTCTGACAAATAAATAAATTTAAAAAAAAATTTTTTTTAAATAATAAAGTAAGAAATTCAGCAGTGGTTGGCAGATGTTTTCTATAAAGAGCTAGATACTAAATGTTGGAGATATTGTGGGGCATATGGTCTCTGTTGCCAGTACCCAACTCTGCCCTTATAGAGTGAAAGCAGCACAGACAATGCATAAATGGATGTAGCCATGTTCCAATAAAACTTTATTTACAAAAGCAGGTTGTGGGCTGGATTTGGCCTGTGGGCTTCTGGTTGCTGACTCTGGCTCTAGAGGAAATAGGACTATGCAGCCTGGAGGCAGTCAACTGTGGGGAACACGTTCCCTAATTTAGCTTGTAATAAGAATCCAACTTTGACTTAATCTCGGGGGCAAGAATGCCAAATACAGATATTCCATACTCCTGTCTATGGACAGATCTCCGTACTTCAAAAATTGCCCAGAGGGTAGAGGTGGGATCTTGAAATAAGAAACAAGACATCCTGTCAGGGCTTGTGCCTGAGATGGCCCCTGGCACACAGCAGTGGTGTGGTGTGAGATAGCCCAGACAGGCGGGGATCCGAGAGTGGGTGAGAGGCACACGTCAGAGGATGGCCTGAAGGACCCAGCCAGTACAGTATAAATAACATTTATATAGCCGAAGCATTCTCAAAGTGTGATCCCGGACCAGCTACAGCAGCATCCCTTAGGAAAGTTTTAGAAATGCAAATTCTCAAGCCCCCCCCCCCGCCCCCACCCAGACTTATTGATGAGAAGCTCTGGGAGTAGGGTCCCACAATCTGCATTTTACCAGGCCCCCCAGGTGCTTCTGCAGCAAGTTCGATTTTGAGTACCACTGAGGCCACTGATCATAACCTCTGTGTTCCTCCTTTTGAGCAGGGAAAGATCCAGCGGATTCTCCAAAGCCTACACCCAAATCCTCTCTGACCGCCAATCTCATTCAGAAGGCCAAGCGTCAGAACAACACCTTTCCACTCTTTGCCGAAGGACTCACACGAACCCGAACTGCCCAGGAAAAGGTTCTGGCCTTGGAGCAGCAGGTTCTGATGCTCACCAAGGAGTTAAAGTCTCAGAAGGTGAGCTCTGGCCCCAGTGGGGCCCCAGGCTCCTGTGTACCCCTTTGGCCTGGAGCTTCTGAACAAGCTAGACATGCCATGTTAGCCCAGCTGGGCACGGGCCAGTCTCTGTCCTTACCAGCCAAACTGCTGGTGGAGGGAAATGCTGTGCTCTTGGCTACTAAGGGACCTGTGGACACTCAGCCTAGGTGACAGAAAGCCTTCCAGGGCAGGGTCTCCGGAACCTCCTTTGTATTGTTCTTGGACTCCTGGAAGGCTGTGCCTGGCCTGACCCCACACTGAAGAGAGGCAGTATTTGGAGGAGGGGGGTCTGGATGCAGGGTCCTGGGAGGGGCCCCTGAAGGAACTGGCAGCTACTAATGGTGCAGATTGCTGAAGGACTCTCACAGGAGAGAGAAAGCAGGCAGGTCTGTGTAGCTCTGGGGCTCAGCCAGGCCCCACAGGGGACAGTGACGAGGAAGATTCTACAATGGCCATTGTAGAACACAGACCACATACATACACAGACGTTAAAATCATCACCAAATCCTACAACCCAGGGAATACATCATGTTCACATTCCGGGGCAACTTTGTGAAGTCCCCGTGACCTCCTTGCCATGATTGCCACCCTGGGCACAATGAAAGTAGTTCAGATAGCACAGTTGTTACTGAAAATCCCGAGGATGGTGCCCGGTGATGTCCCCAGGCGTGGGCTCCACTGAGAACCCAGGCTTCTTTTCCTCTGAGGGGAAAGCCCAAGTCCTCATGTTGAGGTTTGGCTGCCCTCAGTCTTCCTGCTTTATTTCCTAGCTCTTGCCTCTGGGGTGGGCAGTGGGGGATGTAGTATATATACTTCTGAATAGTCTCCCTCCTGTACATTTCTTCTCCTCCTTTCTGCTGCTCTGTTTTTGGAGAAGACAGTCCAGAAAAACACTCTCCCTACCTAGTTTTGCCCCTTCTCTGCCTTTCTTGCCTTAAGCAGGTAGTAGGGGAAGCAGCTGAGGCTTCCCTAATGAAGACGCCCATGACTGGAGTTCTCCAAGGAGGAAGCTCATTCATTCATAGGTTCTCCCTTCAGTTGTGAATTCACCAGGTCTTTGTCGAGGGCCTGTGGTGTGCACACAGTAGTCTAGGTGGTGGGAACAGTGAGAAGAGACATGGGCCCTGCCTCTCAGGGGCTTGCATTTCACCGCAGAGGCAGGTGGTAAACATGCCGACACCCACGTATAGCATTACAGCCTGGGAAGCCCCCTCTGAGTCCGCTTAGCAGCCCAGCTTCTTTTTCTCCGGCCATCTTCCCATCCTGCGATGGAGCTGCTGGCGCTCCTGAGAGCCCAGAGGGTGTCCAGCTGCCTCCAGTTGGATCCTGCCCGATCCCTGGACCAGTACAATATAAGGCCCAGACCCAGCCTGGCTGGGAAAAGCAATCTGGATGTGAGCACTGCCTCTCCTTTCACCACACCTTCCCCTTCTTTCTAGGAAATCTGGGCAGCCTTCCGAGGCTTGGCCTTTGCTTCCAAGGTGTCAGGAGTTGTCCAATGAAGGAGAGAGGCCAGGAGCCTGAGATCTCATTGAGGTTTGCCCCCAATGGCTGTGCCTCCCTGGAATATGTGGCATTCTTAATAAATGGAGGCAAGCTCTTGGAGATCAATAAGGGCTTCGCAGGCTGCTACTAGCTTTCCTGCAGTCAGGATGAAAATGGCAGGAGGAAGTTGTGCAAACATTACAGAACCTGGACTTTTTTTTTTTTTTTTGTATACCATTTTTTTTTATTAACATATAATGTATTATTAGCCCCAGGGGTACAGGTCTGTGAATTGCCAGGTTTGCACACTTCACAGCACTCACCATAGCACATACCCTCCCCGATTTCCATAACCCTACCACCCTCTCCCTACCCCCTTCCCCCCAGCAACCCACAGTTTGTTTTGTGAGATTAAGAGTCTCTTATGGTTTGTCTCCCTCCTGGAACCTGGGCTTTCTTACTAGCTCACTTTTCAGCAAACCTTGGCCTGGCCTGGGACCAATAGAAGGAGAGGAAGGCTTGCGGTTTCACTCTTAACTCACCAGATGAGTGCTGTGCGTGCTCTCCAGCCCATCTCACAAAGGTGGTTTTTCTGGTGGGTGTCTCAGAGCACAGGCCTTGAAGTGGACAGTACTATCTGCAGTTCTGGCCCTGAGCAAATTTCTTAACCTCTCAGAGCCTCAGCTTCCTCCTCTGTACCTGGAGGTTCAGTGGTCCTTACTGGAGAGGCCTGTGTCCGGATTCATAAAGCCCAGTGCCTGGCTCACAGCAGCCCCACACCAGATGCAGACTTTGGCTGTCGCTGTGGCATTCCCTGCCCTCCTTGTTGATTCCTTCCAGCCTAACAAGGAGTGGTGCATTCCTCTGAGGGGCTCTAGGAAGACAGATGGGCACCTGTGAGGGTCTCCAAGAAACAAGTGGCATAGCAGTGATGGATGGAGGTCAAGTCTTCATCCCACATCCATCACGGGGAGCCCCAGCCCTACAAACTCTGGCCTTTTACCTCCAGCCCAGATACCAAAACCAAAGAGCAGGAGGAGAGAACATCGACTCTTGGCCCAGAGCTAGGACAGGGGAGGCCTGCAAAACCTTGGGGTGCCCAATGGTGTCCCAGATGTGCAGTAATTCTGATTGGAGGGCACTGACTGTTCATCTGAGATCCTCTGAGTCCAGTTCCTCAGCTGGGCAGACAGTCCCCCAGATGTCCCTAGGCCCACATCTACAAGATGCCTTTCTGGGTCTCTTCAGTGGAAGGTGCTCACTCTCTTTCTGCCTGAGGCTACAGGAGGATGTGGGACCTGGGAGGTCTTGTCCTGGCTCAGCCACCCAGGTGCTCATTGCCAATAGCTTTAGGGACCCTTGAAGAATTTGTATCTCAAACTCTGTTGCATGCTGTGGAGGGCACAGAGGTACATAAGGTCCCTGCCCTCAGGTGGGAAAGGGGAGATAAGAGCGTACACACCTGGTGTTGAGTGTGGCCCTAGCTCTGTGCTCGGGCTTTCCATGCATTAACACTTATCCTCACCACAGTTACCAGCACCCTTTTCTTGAGGAGCAAACCCAGGCTCTGAGAGATTCTGCATGCCCAGGGTCTCCCAGGGGCCAAGGCCAGTTTCAGACTCTAGTCTGTTTGCTTCTAGAGTTTCTGCCTTTTTCACCATGCCATGGTCAAGGAGCTCAGAGATGGTGGGTGACTGCCCTAAGGTCGCACAGCTGGAAGAGCACAGGACTGAGACTCTGGTCTCCTTCTCCAGGTCCAGGACTCATCCCAGCCTCACTGCCTCCTCCGTGGTCTCCTGGTATGGCCCAGCATCAGACATGAGTACCGTAACTGCTTTTCAGAAAATATGAATACGCTCATGTCTGGTGTCATATTGAACTACAGGACCACTGCAGGACCCATGGAGCCATTATCTGTCCCAGGCCCTTGCAGCATGCTGTCCCCCAGGAGATAGGGCCTCCTGAAGATAGCACCAGATGGCTGCTTGGCTGGGTGACTCAGGCTCTCCAAGTTGACAAAATTGCACCCAGCCTGAAGGCTGCCTGCTCTGGCAGATGGAAGCCCATGTTTGTAGTGATGTTGGCCATCTGTTGACTGCTGGGAATGATGAACTCCTCCTAGGCCCTATCTGGGGACAACTTAGCTTGCTGAGGGTAATTTATTGAGGAAACTCAGTGGGGACAAAGTGCAGCCTCTTACTTCCCTAGAACCCCAGCCAGAGACCTCAATGTACACTCCCCTTATCCAGAGTACAGAGTACAAAGACTTCAGAGTGCATAGAGGGAGGGTCGATGTGGGCCTTGACTGTTTCCACTTGGGGAGGGGCACTTGCCATACTTCCTTTCTCTTCCTTGAAGTGGCTGTCCCAGGAGTAGGGAGCATGCTTTCCATTTTACGTATGACAAAGCCAAAGTTCACTTTTCTGAAACACCATCGTTAGAAACACCCTCGTGGACCTGGAATGGCAACCAAGGCCTCAGAGACTCCAGAGCCAGTGCTTCTTCACCTGCACCCTGCTGGTGCCCAGCCTCTGAGGGGCCAGTGCCTGGGGTGCCGGACTGGGATTCTGGTTCTCTTTCCCCAGCAACACTGGGCCCATCCACCTCAATTTTAGTGAGTGAGGAAAGTGCCGACTTTTTAATAAGGGAAAGGATTAATTTTTAAAAGATGGTTTGTTGGCTTTTAAAATTTTAAATAATCAACTATACTTCAATAAAAAAAATTTTTTTTAATGACAACTTGTGGCCAGTTATCAAAATCTGAAATGGACCAAACAATGATTTGATTAAGAAATATTAGAAGTACCACTTGATCAGCTCTTGTTTCTAAGAAGAGGTCCTAAAGCATTGCTTATAGACGTGGGAATTGGAAAGACCCCAGGTGTCCCTCCTTGAGGGCAGGACAGGGCACTGGGACGCATCCAGACAAGGAACAGTCCCTACGCTGTTGCTAGTGATGGCCGTGCTCGGCGACACAGCATAGTGTATCGTAAGGCCCTGAGCGGCTTCCCTTTTGGTTTTTAATATTTCTGTATTGTGTGTATGTGCATTTTTGTGATATGATGTCCTCTGGTCCATCCATATGGTAGCATGTAAAGGGATTCCCTTCCTTTTTCAGGCTCAGTAATATGCCATCACGTGTATATGCTACATTCCGTTTATCCGTTCACCGTCAGAGGCGTGTGTGTTGTTCCCATCTCTTGGGTGTTGTTACTAATGCTGCTATGAACATGGATTATTTCTATTTTTAAAGAAATGGGAAGAAGTGTCTCAGTGCAAAATGTGTTAACTACACATCATGGAGAAGTGGAGGACCCTAGATTAGGAGTTCGGGGTCCTCTGTTATGGCCACCTGTGGAGACCCACCAACTCCTTTTAGTCTCCTTCCTTCTTTCTTGGGCTTCAGTGTCCTCCTGTGACAGCAAGGTGACCCGCCTGACCAGGTGGTCTCCCCGGGCCTGCCAGCCACCAGGTTTTCTGAACCCCAGGTCCATTCGCACTCTTCACCTCTTGCTTTCCGCTCTGACTCCGTTCCTTCCCTGCTTCCTTTCTCCCTGTCTCATGCTGCAGCAGGGATTCTGGGATGGGAGGACAGCCTCCTGGGCTGGAAGTAGGAGTGGGGAGGCAGCTGGATGTAATAAAATGGGCTTCAGAGTTGACTCTCCCAAAGTCGGGGGAAAGATACCCGCCTGATGCTGAGCCCCAGGCGAGTCTGAACTGTGGTGTCGGCTGGTCATCTCACTCGGGCACGTGCCAGGGTCATCTCCACATCTCAGCCAAACCAGAAAATGGTCTCAGCTTCTCGGTTACCCTGGAGCCACAGGAATGGTGATCTCTCTCAGCAGAGCCTGAGAAACCAGTTCATTCCAAACATTCCAGTCTGGTTAGCAACCACCTCCTCACCCTTCTGCCAACACCCCAGAATGTCCACAGCCCCACAAAGGGTTAGGGTTAGACCTTTGCTGGAGCTGCTGACTCAGCACGTGTGGAAAGGCCTATCAGCCCTCATCTCCTGCCTACTTCTTGACTGTCTCTGGCCCTCATTCTTCACAGAACTGTTCTGCCTTTCTATAGAATATACTGGTCTTCCCCCACCTCCGTCTCAGGTAGAAGTCATTGCTTTCTGCTCTGTATCCCCACCAACACACTTGCTTCCCCCTTGCAGTAAATCATTACATTGTAGTAGTTCATTTTTGCTCCCACCAGCCTTGGTGGTGTTTGGAGGTGAGAACTCTGACTGGTCCCCCTTCAGGCCACCTGTACCAAGCCCAGGACCTGGGACTGGGTGGGGCTTAATAAGTTTGGATGGCTGGAGGGAAGGGAGAGAAGCAGAAGAGGGCCAGTCTGTGGTCCCCAAGTTTCAGAAGATGCACGCTATTTCGATTTTGCCATTATTTCTCATGATTTGGAGGACTTTTCTTCCAAAATGGTATTGTTCTTAGCAAGAACCCTATCCAGCTGATCCATTTAGTTGAACACTTTGGTGTGGATACAGGTAATGTGTTTCTGGGAAGCCATGTTCTCTGGCATAGAGCATAGCAATGGCCCAGAATCCCTGTCCCCCAGGTCTGAGGTTCATGTGGGACTGGCCGCTGGGCTGCCTGGCTTCTGATATTCTGATCCTGGCCTTAAGTGAGTCCACATCCCTGCTTTGGGACAGAATAAGTCCCGGGGAGGTTGGGGGCCTGAAGGCGTGTAGAGCCAAGCAGACCTGGAGTTTCCATGTGAATATAGTGCCCCACCAAGGAATGAACAGGGGTCTGTTGTTCATGAGCCCTTCTGGTTTCTCGCACCGGCCTGCAGGCATTGCTTGGTGGCCTGAGGGGCTGGGCACAGGGGACCGCATGAGGCTCTGTGTGTGCTTTAGCCTGAGGAATGCCCATGTGTTTCTTCTCTGGTGCTCTCCCAGCTCCATTGGTAGCTGCTACCTGAGGCCTATCCTGAGGCCTCCACTAGGCTTAGTAGGAAGGAATATTGAGACGAATCAGTGAGGTCTGCCACAGGAGCTGGAGAGAAGAGCCACGCCAGTGTCCCACGGGCTGCCTTCACGACTGACCGAGCACAGGCTTGCAATGATTTAGAATTGAATTCCATTCTACTCTGCGGGGCTCAGTTTTCCCATCTCTGGAATGGACATGTATCAGTCAGGGTTCCAGCTCAGCTACTTTGACAAAGAAGCCTCCAAGTACTACTTATTTCCCTCCTACCTTCTCATGGAAGAACCCAGAGATTCAGTGGGCTGTTCTGAGCTGGGAGGACAGCCGCCGTCCTTCATACATCTTCTGCTCATGAGCCTGAGGGGGCTGCTCTGGCTCTTGCGGCTTCCCAGCCAGGAGGAAGGGCAGCGCGGGTGGTGGTTTATAAAGGAAGGACCCAAAAGCTACTCACACAATCTCTGCTATCCCGTGTAGCCAGAGCAGTCACTAGGCTACACCTCACTGCAGGCCTGGCTGGGAAATGGGGTCTTCAGCTGGGGAGCCCTGTGTCCAGGTAAAACTCCCCTGAGCAGGAAAGGAGAAAATGAGCCGGCCCAGCAGATGATGCTAGACACTGCTCAGGGCTGTTAGGAGAACCAGGGCCTGTAGCAAACGCCGAGTCCCTGGCACCTCCCAGGCCTTCCCCAAGTTCACGAGGTGCCTCCCTTTCCTTCCCCAGGAGCTGGTAAGGATCCTGCACAAGGCGCTAGAGGCTGCCCAGCAGGAGAAGAGGGCATCCAGCGCTTACCTGGCCGCAGCCGAGGACAAGGACCGGCTGGAGCTGGTGCGACACAAGGTGCGGCAGATCGCAGAGCTGGGCAAGCGGGTAGAGGCCCTGGAGCAGGAGCGGGAGAGCCTGGCGCACACGGCCGGCCTGCAGGAGCAGCAGCTACAGGAGCTACAGCGGCACGTGCAGCTGCTCATGGAGAAGAACCAGGCCAAACAGCAGGTCATCTGCAAGCTCTCTGAGCAGGTCACCCGGGACTTCATGCAGCCCCCTTCCCAGACGCCTGTGCCCCCAGGGGCGGCTGACAGGGACTTCCTGAGCCAGCAGGAGAAGATGGAGCACCTGAAGGTAGGGGCCCCTCCCCGCAGCCCTGGGCCCTTGCTGGTGGGGGCGGGGGAAGCCCACTGCCTTCAACCCTGAGGGTGTCCTAGGTAGAGCAGGGATAACCCTTGGTACTGGAAGGTTCGTGTCTGAAATACATATCAGTGAAAATATTCTCCGCATTTCCTCGCTGTCTTAACCAGAAGGTCCAGTGCAATTTGACTTTTTCGTGATATCCTAGGCTGGAAAGGGAGGGTATCCCTAGATAATCTCTAGAAGTGGAAGAGCACAAGGTGAACTCAGAACTCCCTAGTGCCAGGCCAGCTAAGTGTCATGCCGATGCCCTTGGGAGCCCCCAGGGTGCCTGGTGGCCTCCCCCAGCACGCAGTCCAGGTGATGTGTGGCCGCCTGTGACTTGCCCAGAACCATGGCAGGAATCGCTGCTCCTCTATGAAACTGTGTGCTGCACGGCGGCCACCGTTGCGGCTGCTCTGCTCCCATCATCTCATCTGCTGTCCCACCAGCCCTGGGAGGGTTGTGTGCTCCCCGCTGTGGGCCCGAAGGCTGAGGCTGAGAAGGGGCCGTGTGCGGAGGAGCTGGAGAACTGGAGCTCTCCCACACGCGCCCGCTCTGCTGCCTTCCAGTTTCTTTGGGCCTTCCCGCTCTGGCCACCGTCCCTGCCTCCCCCTTGCCCAGGAGGTGGCTCTCACTTGAGGAGGCTGTGCCCTCCCACAGAGACTGATTACAGCATGGGGAGCAGGAACTTAATTTTTAGGTGTGATGCCTGCCATGGACGTCAATGTCCTCTCTAAGACATGGTGACAGAAGCTGCCAGGCCACCCGAAGGCCTGAGGCTGGGGATCGGCACTCAGAACCCCCAGTGTCCTTAAAGGCAGTTGTATAACAGGGCCAGTCCTGCCCAAATCCCCCCATGTACATGAATACGTATGTACCTATAACCCAGGGAGCTCCCTTGCCACGGGACCAAAGCATTGCTGCTGGAAGAGGGGAAGCAGAAGGAAAAAAAGAAAACTCCAGAAGCTTTTGAGGGACCATTGGGCAGTGTGATACAGTGTCCCCTGCCCCAGCTGTGAAGCCAGGCCTAGGTTTGGATCCAGGCTGTGCTGTGTGACCTTGGGCAGGGTCCCTACCTCTCTTTAAAATGACCTCACTGTTCCTACTCACGGGGTTGTTGGGGGGAGGGGTGGTGAAGGAAGATAACATGAAACAGTAGATCCCTCCCATTTCCTTCAGCATGAAAAAACCGTATAACCAGTCTTTGAATCTTGTCCCTTTAAAATCAGATTTTTTTGACTTCAAAATGAAAACAAAATCCTTTCAAATGCAGATGGAGCGAGGCTATTAGAAAGCTCTCAGGACTGGAAAATTGGTCTCAGATTGCTTCCCTGCCCTCCTCTGCTCTGCTAAGAGTCTTCTGTCTGTGCCCATCCTGCTGGAATCCACAGGTGAAGACCCCGTAGAGCAGCTCCGAGGTCTGAGAAGTAGATGTGTTGGGCACCCCTGAGAGCCAACTGGAAGCAGGGGCTTGCTGTGGGAGCTGGAGTGTGCCCCTGGATTTGCATGTTCAGGAATTTATCAGTGAGCCCAGATAGGAGGAAATTCCTATCAACCAAACTTGCCTTGCTGCCATCCTCAGAGGCCCAGTGTGTGTGCCAGAAAGGAATCGCATGTGCTAGAATTCCTCATTTGTTAGCCTTTACGTGTCTGATCTAGAAAAATAGAAAACTCCAAAAGCCATGGTCTTTCCATCTGGGGACAGAGCAATGTTCACATCTCCCCCTTGCCCTGGGACGGAGGGCATGCGGCTTTAAGGAGATGCCCCATTGTTGAAGCTGCCAGTTTGAGAACAGAATCACTGACCTCTTGAATATCAGAATCTCTTGAAGACTCAGAGACCCAGTCTTTGACATTTTCTGGCAGGGACAGCTGAGCCCTAACGGAGTCCAGGGTCCCATATCACAAGCAGCAGGGCTGCAGCTAGACCCCAGGTCTCCCTGCACACCATCCACTGCCTTCCCCATTAGCACAGGGGTCAGTCCATGCGGTGTTTCCCCCAAGAGAATTCCGAGGCTTGTGATCCCTGTGAGGACAGATAGGCAGACTCTCTTCCTCCTGTCCCCTTCTCCAGTTGTGTTTTCCTCCTTTGCTTACCAGTGACTGTCGTATGCCTTTCTTTTCTCTGAGCTCTCTCTTTTTCCTCCCTACAGTTCTGAGCCATGGAGAGCACTCAAGGTAGGGCGATGAGCTGAAGGGGGAGGCGCCGCCCAGATGCCCCCCCCCCCCACCGCCCCCACGGCTGCTCCAAGGGGCCTCACACCCGCCCTCACTGTCTGGGCTACAGGCAGGGTGCCCCCGCCAACATGTCCAAAGCCTTGGAAGTGCCAGGGAGTGTCTCGGGGCCTGGGGTGAGGACAGAGGGACAGAAGCAGGAGGCAGAACGGAGCTGCAGACCCCAATGTGCTGTCACCAGCAGTTTTCCGTTCCTCTGTGGACCTCCCACACTGAGCTTGGATCCTGCCTCTCTTGCATTCTAAGCACGTGACTGAGGAGGACTTACCCTCTCTGTACTTGTTTCCTCATCTGTAAAATGGGGACAATGGTACTTTAACACATAGCCCCCCCCCATAAATTACACACAATAATGTGCGTGAGGGAGACGGGCGTGGCACACAGTAGCAGCTCCAGCAACCGGTGCTCCCTTCCTCCCTTGCCTGGAAACGTGTTGTATTTCCTCAGACATTTGGGATGAAGGCACAACAGCATCGTATCAAAAGCAATTAACAGTAATTAACTCGTAGGATGGTAGTATCCAGTCAGCGTTAAAATTTTCCAACTGATTTGTAAATGTTATTAATAGCTTTGGGGTTCTTTTATATAATCTTTAAATAAAATAAATTCATGAAAATAAGAGGGCACAGCAGCAGCCATGGGAAGTCTGTCAGTGGGGGCGGGAGGAGTACAGCGGGTGACAGTAGCTCTGCAGGTGCCCAGAGAGCCCAGAGAAGGAGGTGACACTCATATTCACCACAGGCCAGTCACCATTCTCAGCCTTTTGTGCATATTAACTAGTCGCACTCTGCCCACAGTGCCTGAGGTGGACCTGTTATCCTTCCTGTTTTCCAGGGGAGGAGGCCCAGAAAGGGCAAGGAACTGCTGGGCTCCGCAGGGAAGGCAGGATTTTTGTCCAGGCCACAGGGCTCGGGGCCAGCTCCCTGACCGAAGGCAGTGCCTGACTCTCCGGTGTTATTGTGCTCCAGGGTCAGAGGTCAGACGAGCCTGTGTGGGGTCAGCCCGACTGCCAAGCATAGCCCTTGAAGGACAGGACCGTTCCTCTGTGGACCTCCCACACTGGGCTTGGATCCTGCCTCTCTTGCATTCTAGGCGTCCAGGTGGCCCTGCTGTCATCCACCTGGCATCCAGGTGGATGACAGCAGGCCCAGAGCTTGGGGAGGATCTAGGCTGTTCGTGCGGTGGTTGGACTTGGCTTCAGAATCAGACACATCTGGGCTCGGTCACACCTGGTCTCGTACAGCCGTGTGACCTCAAACAATGCACTTGTCCTCTCAGAGCCTCTGAGACCGCACCTGAGTGCCTTTCAGGGCTGCCGGGGAGGTTGAGTGGGGTGATGTGCTCAGCACGGGCTGGGGGCTCGGGGTGATGGTGTCGGGTGCCCACACAGCTTCTGTGTTCCTAAACCTGTCAGTCCTCAGACACCTAAATGGAAGACTGTCACAGGCGGGGGAGGGGGCAGTCCTGAAAGAGCCTGATGTCCACAGGAGGTTGGTCCTCATGCTGCAAACATGAGGACTCGCACCAAGCCCTCCACCCCTCCACCTAGGGATAAGAAGATGGGGGCCATAGAGAGGAAGCAGGCGGATGCTTGTGCAGAGAAGAGCTGGCACCCCCTGGCAGCATTTCTGAGAAAAGGGAGCCCAGAGTTTGATCTAAGGTAGACACAGTGGGAGAGGAGGAGGACATCCAGGCTGGGGAGTTGGAGTTAACCTGGGTTCAGGCTGGATCGTGAGAGCAGAGAACCAGCTCAGCCCGAGTACATGAAGCCTTGCAGCCCAGGCACAGTGAAGGACACAAAGGCAGGGGTGGTTGGGGTAAGAGACACCTTGGACAGCCCCAGTGGGGTGGTGAGAAGCCTTGTGATGAAGCCAGTCAGGGGCTTTTATTTCTAGCTGAGGAGCCCTGGGAGCATGTGGCCTTCCCACTGGGTCAACCATCCAGGCAGAAGGCAGCAGACCCCAGGTATGAATTGGAGCTTCTGGGCTGGGAAGGATCTCGGCCAGGATGGAGGCCCACCCAAGGAGGATCAAGATAGTCTGTGAGCAGGGCACCTGTGACCCGTCCGTGATAATGAGATGCCACAGCCATCACAGGTGTGATGCTCTTACTTTCCAGATAAGTCAGGGCCTACCCACGGTCACACCTTCAATAGTGTCTCTCTCACGCACTTATAGCCCAGTACATTTCTTGGGTGGGAGCTGAAGGGTTTGAGTTGCAGCTAGCGAATGTCCTGGAATTGCTGGGTATAGCTGTGAACATGCATTGTCCATTGCTTCTGTAATGTCCATCCCAGCGGAACAAAGGTTGAGAGCCAGTGCTGTGGCTGTTCCTTTCCAAGGCTCAGGCTTCTGCTTGAGCCTCCCCAGTGCTTGGCCAGCTTCTCCTCAAATGCCCTGGCAGCAGGAATCTCACTCCATCCACTGGACAGCTTGCAAAAGGAAAACTCTAGGCACAAAGATCTGCATCAGAGCATTATTCATAATCAAAAGCCAACTGGAAACACTCAGGGCTCAAATAAAAAATAACAGGGGAAGGATTATGACCGAGATATAGTAAATTCACCCAAGAAAATTGTCATCAGACATTTAAAGTAATCATCAGGAAGCTTATGTAACATAGAGTACAGTTGACCCTTGGATAACGTGGGTTTGAATCGCACGGGTCCACTTACAGGCAGATTTTTTTCCTGATAAATATGGTATAGTCATGTTAGTGTATTTTCTCTTTATGATTTTCTTAGTACTCTTTTCTCTAGCTTACTTTATTGTAATAATACAGTATATACTGCACATAGCATATGAAATGTGTGCTGATTGGCTCTTTGCGTTCTCAGTAAGGCTTTGGTCAATTGTAGGTGATTAGCATTTAAATTTGGGGGGGTAGTCAAAGTTATATACAGACTTTTGACTATGTGGCAGGAGTGGGGGGTTCAGCACCTCTAACCCTGGTGTTGTTGAATGGTCAACTGTATTTACAAAGTGGCATTACATAAAAAAAATTTTCCACCCAAAATTGTCCAGTATGATTGCAAATATGTGACAATATATGTTTATTTTTAAAACAAACACTACTTGGATGTTTATTTGTTTTGGTCTCTATACTTACTATTAATGATACTTGTTACCTTAGGTCATCTCCCAGCCCCCCAGGGAGTAGTGTTTGCCCCTTTTACAGATGAGAAAACAGAGTCAGAGGTGTTCAGTGAAGCATCCCGGGCAGGAAGTTAGAACCACAGCTTGAATGCCAGACTTGAGGCCCTCTCTACCGTATCATGCTGGAATCAAGATTAGTGAAGGGGTCTGCCTATAATACTACTTCTTGCAGATTTTTTCTTCTGTTGTCATTATCAGACATTTCTAAAGGGAGAAAGTGTTGGCAGCTCATCTGAGGGTGAAGATGAGGGAGATGTTGGTGGTGCAACTCATCAAACGCTTTGGTCTCATTTCCAGGATGACATGGAAGCTTATCGGACCCAGAACTGCTTCCTCAACTCCGAGATCCACCAGGTCACAAAGATCTGGAGACGGGTGGCTGAAAAGGAGAAGACCCTCCTGATGAAGGTAAGAGCTGGCGTCCATCTCCAAGCCCAGCCATCCTTCGGTCCCTCAGCTTCTCACCCCTGTATGACTCTGTCCTATCAACTGTGCTGCCTCTGGACTGTGCCCCTTATGAGCTGTCTTTCCAG
Organism: Mellivora capensis; assembly: GCA_004024625.1. Lineage (NCBI taxonomy): Eukaryota > Metazoa > Chordata > Mammalia > Carnivora > Mustelidae > Mellivora > Mellivora capensis. The sequence continues at coordinate 229,813 of PISX010000688.1, forward strand.
CCTCAGGCATCTGTGCTGTGCTGATTGCTGCTTCTGGTCACAGAAATGCTCATGAAGAGGCAGGCAGCCATCATTGCACCTCCCCTCCTGGCTAGAGTAACTTCTGGAGGATTCAAAGGGCTGCCACTCTTCCCCTCCCCCATTCATTTCTCTCTTTTCCCCCTGCATTTTGGGAGCCAGTTATTAAAGACTAGATATTCCAGAACAACTGCATATATGGGGAAATTAGAAAGTGGCCTTGCACATTCAGGGAAAGGCTCAGAAAAGACTTGAGAACTTAAGTTTACACTTTAGGCTACCCTTAGCACAGAGATAGCCTATAACAATCAAAAAACAAAAACAATTTTTTTCTCAGATTGGGAGAATCTGATTTCTAATGTTCAGATGTCCAGTTTTCAACAACAAAAATCTCAAGGCATACGAAGATACATGAAAGTATGGCCCATTTGAAGGAAAAACATAAATCAATAGAAACAACCCCTGAAAAAGACCTGGTACTGGCTAATACCAGATAAAAACTTTGAAACAGTTGTCTTAAAGGTGCTCAAAGAACTAAAGGAAGACATGGAGAGTCAAGAAGAAATGTATAAACAAAATAGAAATATCAAAGAGTTAGAAAACCTACAAAGAATAAAAAAAAAATTCTGGAGCTGAAAAGTACAGTAACTGAAATGAAAGATTCACTGGAAGGAGTCAAAGGTAGATTCCAGCAGACAGGAGGAATCAGTGGGCTTGAAGATAGGACAGTGGAAATTATTCAGTCTGAGAAACAGAAAGGAAAAGGATTGAAGAAAAGTAAACAGAACCCAAGTTATTTGTGAGACACCATTAAGCAGACCAACATACCCTTTATAGTATGGTTGTCCCAGAGGGAGAAGAGAGAGAGAAAGGGGCAGAGAGAATATGAGAAGAAAAATAAAGGCTGAAAACTTTCCAAATTTGATGAAGACATGAATATAAACAACCAAAAAGCTCAACAAACTTCAAGTAAGATAAACTTGAAGAAATCCACACTGAGACACATTACAATCAATCTTTTGAATGCCAATACAAAGAGATTGCTTGAAAGCTGAAAGAGAAGCAACTCCTCACATACAAGGAATTTTCAAGATCATGAGTGGATTTCTCATCAGAAACTTTGGAGACCAGAAGGCAGTGGGCCAATATACTTTTTTTAAAAAATGGTGAACCAAGAGTTCATATCTGGCAAAACTTTCTTCCAAAAATGAGGGAGAAATTAGACATTTTCAGAGAAACAAAAGTTGAGAAACTTTGTTCCCACTAGATCTGCTCCACAAGAAATACTTGGACAGTCCTGGAGGGTGACACTTGACAGTAACTCAGGGTATATGAAGAAACAGAAACCTCAGTAGAGGTAAATACATGGGCAGTTATAAAACATAGTTGTTGGTTTTTTTTAAGATTTTACTTATTTATTTATTTATTTGTCAGAAAGAGAGAGAGAATGCACAAGCAGGCAGAGTGGCAGGCAGAGGCAGAGAGAGAACCAGGCTCCCGGCTGAGCAAGGAGCCCAATGCAGGACTTGATCCCAGGACCCTGGGATCATGACCTAAGCCAAAGGCAGCAGCTTAACCAACTGAGCCACCCAGGCGTCCCATAAACCTAGTATTATGATAAAAATGGTTTGTAATTTCATTTTTGTTTTCTATACAATTTAAGAGCATAGTACATTTCTTAAATGATTAATCCAAAAGCTAGTATTACAACAACTTTGGTTTATAACTCCACATCTTGTTTTCTACCTAATTTCAGAAACCAATGCATTTAAAAGAATTATTACTTTATGTTTGGGGGCTTACAATGTGTGAAGATGTATTTTGTGATAACAACCAAAAGAGTAGGGATGGAACTATAAAGGAACAAAGTTTCTGCAAGTTACTGAAGTTCATCTGGTATAAATTCAAATTAGGATGTTATAACTTTAGAATTTTAAAGTAATCCCTATGGTAGCCACAAAGAAAATAGCTATAGAATGTACACAAAAGGAAATGAAATGGGAATTTAAACATTTCACTACAAAATATCAACACACAAAAATGGCAGTAATGTTGGAAATGAGGGACAAAAATGCTATAAGTCATAGAAACCAAACAGCACAAGGACAGAAGTCTCTTCTTATCAATAATTACTTTAGATGTAAATGGATTAAACTCTCCAAGTAAAAGACAGAGATTGACAGAATGGATAAAAATGCATGATCCAACAATATGCTGTATACAAGAGACTCACTTTAGATCCAAAGACACAAATGGATTGAAAGTGAAAGGGTAGAAAAAGATATTCCATGCAACAGTAACCAAAAGAGAGCAGGATGGCTATATCAGACAAAAGAGACTTTGAATTTTTTTAAAGTTACAAAGGACCAAAGACATTATATGTTAATAAAAGGTTCAATACAGTGAAAAGATACAAGTCATAAACATTTACACAACTGATGACAGACCAGCAAAATATATGAAGTCAAAACGGACAGAACTGAAGGGGGAAGTAGATAATTCTACGATAATAGTTGGACACTTTAGTAGCCCCACTCTCAGTAATGGTTAAAATAACCAGACAGAAAATAAGTAAGGCACTAGAGGCCATGAACAACACAGTCAACTAACTGGATCCAACAGGCATAGCATAGAACACTCTACCCAGTGTCAATAGCACACATATTCTCCTCAAGTGTGTATGGGACGTTTTCCAGGACAAGCCATATGTTAGGCCACAAATTCTGTCTCAGTAGATTTAAAAAGATAGATACCATGCTAAGTATCCTCTCCAACTGCCACAGGATGAAGTTAGAAATCAATAACAGAAGCAAAACTGGAAAATTCACAAACTTGTGGAAATTGAGCAACACACTTTTCAACGATGAGTCAAAGAGGAAATTACAAGAGAAATTAGAAAATACTCAAAGGCCAAAGAAAAAGAACCAAAACTTAGGGAATGCAGCAAAAGCAGTGTGATGGCCTAAAGCTGGGGCTCAGCCAATGTTTGGAGATGGTAACCCTGGGCAGGAGTGCAGCAGAATGGCAGCCATGGCCCAGAGGCAGCCATGGCCCAGAGGTTCGCCCTCTGCCACCCCAGGACGAGACAGGAACCAGGCTGGTCCGGAGGTCACAGCAATGCACTGAGGCCAACTTTTCCTGTCCGGCTTACACAGAAGGAAAGTGGGCCCAGGAAAATGACCTGACTTGCTCAGCATACCCAGCTTATGGAAAGAGAAATACAAAAGTTCAAAATAGGAGCAGGGAGTACACAGGAAGGCCACCAGTGGGAGAGAGGTGGTATGTTGGAGGAATGGAGAGAGCTGAGACTGCAGAAGCAGAAGGCGCAGGGCAGTGGCCAGAGCCTCGTGGCCCTCTCCTAGGCACTGCTCAGTAGTAGCACTACAGAGAGCTGCTCTAGGCCAGGTGCCCTGGGAGGGGTTTACACACACTCACTCGCCTAATCCTCACCAGAGTCCTGGGGCAGGCTCTATTATTTCCATGGTTTAGATGAAGGAGCTGAGGCACAGAGAGGTTAAGCAACTTGATGTAGGTCCCCCAGCCAGCGGTGGCTGAAGCAGGATGGGACTTGCAGTCCCCAGCAAGAACCCACACTGCCCCCGCCCATTTCTCCCCTCTTTCTTTGGAATCCACCTGCAGCCCTGGGCCTGGCTGTCTGGCTTGGAACTGCTTGTGCCTTGCTATAAACCCTTGGGTTTGGGGCCCATCTCCTTTCCCTTATGTGATGGGCTGGGGGTGGGAACGGGGTGGGAGATGCCGCTGAAGAAGGGCTTTGCTGCCTGCAGCTGCTCGGGCCTCGTGGGCGGTGGGGGGTGCCAAGCAGATGGCCTGACAGCTGCTCCCCGCCCTCCACAGTGTGCTTACCTTCAAGCCAAGAACTGCCAGGTGGAGAGCAAGTACCTGGCTGGGCTGCGGAGGCTGCAGGAGGCCACGGGGGGCGAGTGCGCCGAGCTGCTCAGACAGCTCATCCAAGAGGCGCTGCAGTACGAAGCCAGGGAGGCCTCGGCCGAAGGCATGGAGCTGAGCCCCGTCAGGTGAGCCCGGCAGCCATCGAGGGTGGCTCTTGGTCTATGTGACCTGAGGGGACCTGGCCGCCCTGGTGCTGGCTCCTGCTGATCACATACAAGCCCTAAATGTTCCTTACTTTCTCATATCTTCAGATAAACAAGCATGCTCTTGGCATGAGCCCCATATTACCGTTGGGGTGATGCAGGCTCAGAGGAGGCCACCCCTTGCCCAAGGCCACACAGCCTATTCTCCTAAGAGCACCATTTTTTCTGCTTCCCTCCGCTGCCTCCCTGAGGTGCTTGTCAGAGAGGGGAGGAGGGGAGACAAGCCCGCTGCCGTCCCTGAGTCAGGTCCTTGCTGAGAACGTGGCAGTTAAATATACCCATTGTAAAGATGAGCAAACTGAAGCTCAGAGAACTGAAGTGACCTGTCTAAAGCTGCATGGCTAAGCCACCGTGAAGCCCAGGCAGAAAGTTTGCCTGGGGTCCCCCCTTGTCCTGCCCCTTGTCCAGGAAAGGGCTCTGCAAGGTGCTGCTAACATAGGCTTTTGCTGGCAGTGAGTATGATGAGTATGGCTTCCTGACGGTGCCCAACTACGAGATGGAAGACCTGAAGCTGCTGGCCAAGATCCAGGCGCTGGAGGTGCACTCCCACTACCTGCTGGCCCATGAGGCCGTGGAGCGGCCGCTGCGGGAGCGCTGGGCTGCCCTGGGTGATCTTGTGCCCTCAGCTGAGCTCAAGCAGCTGCTGCGGGCAGGTGTACCCCGAGAGCACCGGCCGCATGTCTGGAAGTGGCTGGTCCACCTCCGCGTCCGGCATCTGCAGAGCCCCGGCCGCTACCAGGCGCTGCTGAGCCAGGGCCAGGTCCGCGAGCACCCTGCCGCCCGCCAGATCGAGCTGGACCTGAACCGGACCTTCCCCAACAACAAGCACTTCACCTGTCCCACCTCCAGCTTCCCTGACAAGCTACGCCGGGTGCTGCTGGCCTTCTCCTGGCAGAACCCCACCATCGGCTACTGCCAGGGCCTGAACAGGTGAGCATCAAAGCCCTAGGGAGGGCACAAGGCTCTTTACAGCACCCCTTTGTCTCTTTGAAGCCTCCCAAGAACCTGGAGAGGTGAGTCCTACCATACAGATGGGGACAACATGGACATGTTCAAGATGGAGGGGCTCCTCATGCTGTGCACTCTCCTTTGGCTCGTGTTCAGGGTGGTGCCACTCATACAGACAGCCTTGTGAGCGGTCCCCTGGAATTCTGTAGTGCACAGCTCAGCTCACATAGTGCAGAACTGTCTGGGTCAAGGATCATTTACTTTAAACAAAACCCATTCAAGGGAGCCCAAGAAAAAGAGAATTAGTAAATGTCACAGCAGAAGTTCATAAAAGCCAGGAAAAGAAAATAGAGGACAACAGGGCACCTGGGTGACTCAGTAGTTAAGCGTCTGCCCTCAGCTCAGGTCATGATCCCAGGGTCCTGGGATCGAGCCCCACGTCATGCTCCCTGCTCGGTGGGGGGCCAGCTTCTCCCACTCCCACTCCCACTCCCCTTGCTTGTGTTCACTCTCTCGCTGTGTCTCTCCCTGTCAAATAAATAAAATCTTAAAAAAAAAAAAGAAAAAAGAAAGACAGTAGAGGACAAGACCAGATGGTCATTAGAAACCGAGGCATCTCCTCTCTCCTGCAGGCTACAGCACTACACAACCGCAGGGGTGCTGTGGGGACAAGTCCCCCAGGCTGTGCAGCACCACAGTCCTGCTCTGCAGCCCTGCATGGAGCCGCTTGATCTCTGGCCTCACTCTGGTCTGCTGAGAAAAGGAAGCAGACATGTAGAGTCTGCTTCCTTTTCTCAGCAGACCAGCCTCTGTCTGTCATTCCTTAGACATTTAGGGCCCCTCAAGGCTGTCAGAATGGAGACCTCCGTCCCTGAGCCTGGAGCCTTTTCAGCAAATCTTCCCACTGCTCAACACCCTCATGTTCCAGGCAGAAATTCCCAAAGGAAGGAATGTGATTGACTCAGCCTGGATTCATTTCTGCTTCTGGTCCAACAGTAGGACGGAAGGGTTTGGGAGTGGAGGTGGGGTGGGGTCACCTGCTAGGGCTGCCCCCTCCAGTACTTCAGGACTCTCATGGATGCCCCCCAGCTGTCTCGATAGGGATTACATAATTTCAGATATTCTCTAAAGCAAGTTTTGACTCAGTTCACTTTAAACACGCATATACTCAAGTGAAATTTACATAAGACATTCTGCCCCCACCCCCAGAGGCGGTGTGTGACATTTATTTAACACAGGATAAACTTTCAGAGAGTCCCTGCTCAAATCTGAATGATTCCTAAGGGTAGAGATTTTCGAGCCTGATTTCCAGCATTAATTGGGTGAAATTGAGCATATATACATGTTCAGTTATTGGAAATTCAGAGTTAAGGCACAGCACAGCTAATCTAAGCTGAAGGGGCAGAGGGAAATCCTTTAGCGGGAAGGGTCTTGAGATAAACCTCCCAGAAGGAAAGAAGCTTCTCCCTGTGTGGAAAAAGGCAGCATGAAGGCTGTGGAGGGGCATGTAGGAAAAACAGATGAAGGGGGGTGACACCCAGGATTATTTCTTTAACTCTTTCTCTGAATGCTTTTTTTAAGTGATAATTGATGTTTAGGCAAATATTCATATTATTGCTTAAAATCGAAAGTTACTTGTAATGGGAAGAGCCCCTTCACCCATGGAGAGTAGGCCCCTTTCACTTGTCTGAGAGCCGCCATCTAGTGGCAGCCGGTAGAACAGCGTGCATGGTGTCCCATAAGACCCTGCAACAAATCAGCCTGTTGTTTTTTTTTTTAAGATTTATTTATTTGTCAGAGAGAGAGAGCACAAGCAGGCAGAGTGGTAGGCAGAGGCAGAGGCAGAGGGAGAAGCAGGCTCCCCGCTGAGCAAGGAACCCGATGTGGGACTCGATCAGTCCAGGAGTCTGGGATAATGACCTGAGCCAAAGGCAGCCACTTAACCTACTGAGCCACCCAGGTGTCCCCAGCCTGTTTAGTTCTATTTTATTTTATTTTGTTTTGTTTTTCAAATCATCCTGTTTATAGGGGACAGATATAATAGTAATAATACAGTGCTAATTTAGGGCAAAAACTTTAAAGCCAATTCTTTTTAAAATATAAGTGGAGTGCGTTAGAAATAGCTGTTTCTTTCCCACATCACCACACTACCTCCTTTGCAGACCCACCTGATCCTGGATGCCTGGGGTTGGAGTCTGGCTGCAGCCCCAAGCAGTTGGTAGGCCCTGGTTGGTACCAGCAGCCCCTCTCTACTGACCTTTCAATGTGTGCAGAAGTCTGTGCTGGTGTCTGCATCCAGCTCCTGGACTGAGCACGCCCCGAGGCTCCAGTGGGATGGGGTGGGGTGGGGAAAACACCAGGCTGGACTTGGGGAGCCCTGGGTTCTATCTCCACTCTGCTAAACTGACCCTGTGACTCTGAGCAAGTGACTTCTGCTTTCTAGGACTCGGTCTTCCTATCTGCAATAAGTTTATCTAGACCAGGGATGACCAGCAGGAAGCAGGATCCCTGTCTTGTGAGTTTCTGAGGCAGCCTCCAGAGTCAGGGGGAAAGAGCACAATTATTAGTTACATCTGCCCTGGACATAGACAAAAGAGAGTGGTGGCTAGTGTTTCACGCATTTGCTACCCCGGAACTAAATGGCCTCAGAAGACTCCCTTCCCCAACTTTGAGAGGGGAGAGCTCCCCGTTGCCCAAGAAACCTGTGACTCTTCTTTCCTCCACTCAGCTCAGACTCAGGAGGGTTTGTGCAGATATTTTAGCCAGAGTGGAAAGGAATTCCTTCCCAATCTACTGGGGAGAGAAAAGGGTTTCTTTTTCCTTTGGAGAATTGACCCTGTTTCTTTAAACTCAGAACTGAGATTGGAGATCATGAATCCAGTCTAGTAAGAGTCCAGAGAAGGAAAACTAGCTGGACAATGAAATGTGTTCTTTAAGCCCAGCAAGAGTGTGAGGCTTCACACTACTATAAGGTGGCGTTTCCCTAAGGGTGTTCAGTGGGTGCACTGTACAAAAGGGGCTCCCTAGCTCCACTGGACAGCCTTGGGTTAGAGTCACATAGGGTTTTGTCACTGCAGAATTTCTCAGAGGCTTTTAGGAAGATGTTGTATATCATCAGCCTCTAAAAGGGGGCTAAAGTACGTAGCATTTCCCAAACATTTTTTGAATTTGGGACCTTGTGTTCACCTAGCATCTTGAGAGACCACTGCATCTTGGGTAATGTATTTCTGGATTGACTGTGGGTGAGACCTGCCAGGAAAGATGGGAGAAGTAGAGAAAACAATACTTCCTCTAGGCCGACATCCCTGCTCAGCCCTGTGGGTTTTTTCCTTTCTTACCATGATCTCAATAGAGCCTTGTGATAACTCTGTGGGGAGTTCAGGAAGCAAAGGAGAGAAAGAATTCTGTGTATTGAGCATCTGCTATATGCCAGATAGTTAGCAAGGCACTGTAACTCTGCCTTCTCGCTCCAAATGCCACACAGCCCTGGGAGGTAGAGATTGTTAATCCCACTTCACAGATGATGAAAATAAGGCTCAGAGAGGTTAACACACTTGTTAAGGTCTTAAAGTCTGTGGCTATTAAATGAGGACAGCTCACATTCATAAAGCACTCACTAGTGTCGGGTCCTAAGCGGGGCATTTATCTCCTGCTAACTTCATTCATCCTCATAACAGTCCCATGATTATTATGAGGAGGTTGAGCCTCAGAGAAGTTTAGGAACTTGCCCAGGATCACCCAGCCAGGAAGCAGCAGACCCAGAATTCATACCTAGGTAATGGGACTCCAGAGCCCTTCCCTAGAGACTCAGATCCCCCCATTGCTCCAGAAATCCCTCTTTGGTCCTCCCCCAAAGGTCCTCCCCCTGGGTTCATCTCACCCCAGGTGCCGGAACAATAGCCTGGTTAGGGAGTAGGGTTGGACCAGAGGTCTACCTCTGCCACCGTCTGTCTAGCTGCAGCTTCTACACATCACCCCAGGCCTCCTTTCCTCCCATTCCAGACTGGCGGCCATCGCTCTGCTCGTCCTGGAGGAGGAGGAGAGTGCCTTCTGGTGTCTGGTGGCCATTGTGGAGACCATCATGCCGGCTGATTACTACAGCAAGACACTGACATCATCCCAGGTGAGCAGGGCAGGGATGGCCAGGACTTAGAGGCCACGTGGGTTGGTGCCCCTGGAGTAGTTCCTTCAAGCCAGTGAATCTCAGAAGAGTCAGGAAGCTCTTAGTCCTCCATTTATCCCTCTGTTCAAGGGGCCAATAACCTCTCCCCCGGACCCGTGGGCAGTTCGGGTGAGCTGATGGGCTTTAGACTTGTGGGGGCCCTGCCCACGGCATAGATTGTTGTTATTCCAGTGGTGACACTAGGTCGTGAGAAATGGTTTGGGGGGGTGTGTTTTTGTTTTGTTCTTTTCAGAAATGGTTTCTTGGCAGGGGGAAGGAGAACACCTAGAATCTCTTGCTTTTTGCCAGTAAAGAATTTCAAAACCGAGGTCAGGTGGGTGGAAGTGGGCCTCAGGGTGAGAGGTGGGGACGAGTCTCTGCACACGCTCGTCACAGCCTCCCGAGAAGCAGGGCTGCCTCCATCCTCGCTGCCCTCTCACTCTGAGCCCCAGCCAGCCCTAGAGTCAGGTGCAGCTAGATCCAGAGCCTACCCCTCCCCTGGCCAGCTGCAATGCCTTGTGGCCTCCCCGGTCTCAACCCCCAGTTTGTCTGCTTTGGGGTGGGAGTACTTCTTCTTGGGCTTGTTGACAGGTGTAAATGTGAAACCATTTCCAATCTCCCATGTCCTCTCTCACTTCACCCCTCACCCGGGCCCTGATGCTCCCGCGCTGTCTGCTTTATCTCTGCTTTATGCAGGGACGCCATGCAGAGGGGACTTTCTCACTTCCCACCTCGAACCTACCAAGTCACTTCCTGCCCACCCACCCTGTTCCTCTCCTGTTATGATCGCTCAACACTGATTGCTCCTGTGGGACACCCACCTGGGCAGGAAGGTCAGCAGGCCACGTGGGTGACCAATGTGAAGGAGGAAAGTCAGGGCCGGAGATCGAGACTGAGGAGTCACCAGGGAATAGGTGATGAAACGGAAAGGGAGGCCCAACCTCATGGTGGCTCAAGGGGTGGCCCATTTCCCTGAGAATGACGAAGCTGAAGTCTCCTTCAAGCTCGCTGCTCTGCCATCACTCACATACTGCTTTCAGCCCCCTGCTCACGGTCACAGGAGAGCCGTACCACCTCTGCCACTCTGGCCATGGTTCAGGCTGGAAGAAGCAGAGGGTGCAAGGTGGGCGCGGGCTCCACTTCCCACAGCCCTCCCGTCCGTCCGGCAGGTGCTGCTTACACTTATTGGTCAGAACTATGTCACATGGCACCTCTCACTGCAAGGCAGGCTGGGAAATGTTCCATATTTTATGGTCATGCTTTAATGTCTCCAAAATTGAGGTGTGTTGTATAAGCAGTGGTGTGGGGTTGTTGGAGAGTTTTTTTCTCATTTTTTTATGTAGAAAATTGTGAATGTACAAAAAAATAGAGAAAATCATATATGAACCTCCATCTATCACCCAGCTTGAGTAATTATCAACCCAGGCACCCAACTGCTGTTCCATCTCTACTCCCACCCACTCCTCCTGCTTTGGTGATCTTGAAATAAATCCCAGACATCACGTCAGTAAATCTGTGACTCCTTCGGCAGGTTCTGTGACATCTTAGGGTCAGTGAATCACCCTCAGTCTTGAGCTGGGTGCAGTGCGCAGCTTTTATGTCAGGCCCAAAATGGAGGTACAGAAGGGGCCACGGTGTCAGCCGATACAAGTCTGAACTCCTGCTTGGCTTCGGGTTCAGGAGGGTAAATGGGCCAAAACGCCACTAAAAACTTAGCCCACAGAGACCTCCAGCCCAGAACCCAATGCTCCAGCCCAGAAGACTGCCAGCCTGTGCTGGGAGCAGAGGGTGCTGTGACGCTGTGCCCGTCTCCTGGCCATGGCAGGCCCCAGCTCCTCCAGGGACTCTGTGCTGCCTGGGGCCCAGGGTGGTGGGCCGGGGCGGTGGTGGGAGTTGGGGGACATAATTCCGGGACTGAGTGGGAAGGGCAGGCAGGGAGGGAGGCAGCCCCTTCTCTAGGGTGGCCCCGGATAAGCCCTCTCTCTCTGGCTCCCAGGTGGACCAGCGGGTGCTCCAGGACCTCCTCTTGGAGAAGCTGCCCAGGCTGATGGCTCACCTGGGGCAGCACCGTGTGGATCTCTCCTTCCTCACCTTCAACTGGTTCCTCGTGGTCTTTGCAGACAGTCTCATCAGCAACATCCTTCTCCGGGTTTGGGACGCCTTCCTATATGAGGGCACCAAGGTGGGGCCCTGTCAGGGAAGAGCAGGACAGTCCTGAGCAAAGCCCTGCAGCCTTCTGGGTCTCTGTTCCGCCTCTGGAGAATGGAAAGACAGTCCTCCCCTGGCAGGGCTGTTGAGGGCATCTCCTGGGAGCATGGCTTTGTAAACTAAGGTGCTTTGCACACGTAAGGAGAAGGGGTGGTTCTGCCTCTGAAGATGTGTTTTAAAGTTGGGGGGATTTCCTTTTCTTAGGGAAGAGGCACGGCCATGATCCAGGAGGCCCATCCCTGTTTTCTCTGCTGCCCATACAGTCACCCGGGCCCCTCCTTCTCTTCCCCTGTTTGGACTGAGCCCCCTTTGGGAGTCTGACATGTGGGTAGGGTCCCAGCTTTGCCTCTTACTTTTCTAGGAGACCTTGGGCAGGCCTCCCTGTGACCACCCCAGTTTCCCCATGGTGGTTGATAACGTACCACAGTGTACAGAGCACCTTCAGATCTATTACTCTGTTTGACTCCTGCTTTACTCTGTTTGACCCCATGAAAAGACAGTATTTCCCCCATTAGGTCCAACAGGGTAGCACCTCAACCAAGGCTCTGGGACAAGGCAGGACAGAGCCAGGACTCAGTCCCCATGCCCAGGTTCCACACTGCACTGTCTGCCCCTGCCCCTCAGCCACCCCTCACTCAAGCTTTCAACCTCTGGGTATGGGGGTTTTCCTCCCCCTGGGGATTACCTGCCCTGGCCCCACCCCTCGTGCCTCACCTGAGCCCCCACTTTGCCCCCCCAGGTGATATTCCGCTATGCCTTGGCCATTTTCAAGTACAACGAGGAGGAGATCCTGAGACTGCAGGATGCCCTGGAGATCTACCAGTACCTGCGCTTCTTCACCAAGACCATTTGCAACAGCCAGTGAGAGCCCACTTCTGCCCCCGCCCTGCTCACCCCGCACTCCCACTACCCACACGCACTCCAGGACCCATAGCTGAGGGTAGGCAGGTGTTCCCTGAGTGGAGATTTGTTAGTGATACTGATTCTCCGTTACAGCTTAGAAATCTTTAGGGACATCCCACTGCCCTGTGGTCTGTCTGCCCCTTACCACGGCATTCAAGCCTCTAGGCAGTTTCATTTCTTTCCCACCTTTTCCTGCCAAACAATTATTTGAGTTCCTGGCTCAACACCAGCCTGTGGGATTTTGGCCTTGCACTTTCTTCTACTTAGAATGCCTCCCTGTCACCTCCACTGCTGCCATTTTTGCCAGGCCAACCCCTACTCGTTCTTTAAAACTCTACTCACATGTCACCTCTTCCAAGAAGCCTTCCCTGATAAACCTTTTCTTACTGAGTTAGAACTCCCATAGCCCTAATCTTCTTCCTGCCTCAGTACACATCACTTGGGTGAGAGTTGTCTTCTTATTCACTGTTTCCTTCCTAGAAGGTGAGCCTCAGCCACATGGACAGAACGAATGGCAGGGTGCCTGGGAAGGCCCAGTGAATGCAGACCCAGCGGGGCCCTAGCTTTGGACTAACTGTGCTCTCCCCCCAGGAAGCTGATGCACATCGCCTTCAACGACATGAACCCTTTCCCTATGAAGCAGCTGCGGCAGCTGCGGACGGCCCACCGGGAGCGGCTGGAGGCTGAGCTTCGAGAGCTGGAACAGTTGAAGGCCGAGTACTTGGAGACTCGGAACTCCCAAGGCCCAGCGGTGTCAGAGGGTTGCACCAGTGAGGACGAGGGGGAGGGGGAGGCCTGACTTGGCCCCCTGCCTTTTCCAAAGCCCTTTCTCCCCTTTGGCTGTCAGGCCCCAAGGAGGATGGCCATGGAACAGGGGTCTGGCCCATGAGCCCCAGCACCATGTGACACTGGGCAAGTCCCTTCCCCTCTCTCGGCCTCAGTCTCCCCATCAGAACATTGTCTGCTGTGAAGCCATTGGTTGGGACTCATGAGCACATACCCAGGGATGCCACCCCTTTCTCTCTCCTTCCACAGAGCACTTTAGCACACAGACAAGCAAGAATGTTGTCTTACAGGGTAACCTGAACATTCTCTAAGTTTTATCTATATAAAACAATGCAAATGTTGGAAATAGTTGACCAGCTTTGGAATTTGAATGATTCCTAGTCACTAGCTCCTCCTGAGCAGGCCCAGGGCCCCAGCATGTCCCATCACTAGGGCCTTCCCAGCCTGGGACATCCCTGAGTTCTGTTTCCATGGGTGTCCCTGCAGGGCCTGTCCCCCTCCTGGTTTCCTGAGGAGCAAGGGCCCTGTGCATTTTGGGGGTGTCCTCCTGGGCCATGGCACCTCTCCAGTGCTGGTTCTGCTTGTGTCCCAGGCCCAGCTCCCGTCCACTGAAGCCTGTTTCCTGAGCCTTGCACCTATACGCTCCTTTCCATTCACAGCCCGTTTTGGGAAGAGGGGTTCCCAAAAGGAAAAAAAAAAAAAAGAGGGAAAAACTCCTGCCCACACCAAGAGGAACTTGGTGTGGGGGTTGGGTAGAGAGCCCTGGGTCAGGCACCAGATGCCTGATCTCCCTCTGCCAGCTTCACAGGCCCAGGCAAGAGTCCCCTCCTCTCTGAAAAGTGAGTGGCTGGAGGGTGAGGAAAAGGTGGTGAGAGGGACAGAGCTACAGCCTGTTGCCAAGTCTGGACCGGCTCTTCTGGCACCCACCGTGTGCAGGAACTCAGTTTCAGTTCTTCTGGGCTCCTCTGGACCCTTCCTCAGCAGTCGGAGGCCTCCCCATTCCCCTCAAGGTGGGGGTCAAGACTGCACAAGTGATTTTGGCTGCTCTTTTCTCAGCAAACCCTTGGCTGAGTGGGTCCAGGCTCGCGCTTGGGTAGTCTTCGGCATGAAGGACTAGGGCTGGGGGATTCTGGCATGGGAACTTCCAGTTCTGATCTGAGGTTCCTGTCCAGGGCTGGGAAGGAGACCACACCTATTACTTGGGACTTTGAGGTGTTGGTGCACCAGACACCCAGTTCCCTGATACCATGCCCCTACAGAGCTCTGGGGAAGAGACGTTCAGAGTTCTTTCCTCCCACGTGGTAGAGGCTGCTGGCTGGCCCCAGGGCCCCGGCTTTGCCATGAACACCCCACCTAGGGTCTTAAGGGCCTTCCTCATTTTTCCTAAACTTTTACATCTGCTGAGATCCTTTCACGGCCAAATAAATGGCATCTGTGAGGTGTGAAGGCAGGCTGTGGAAGGGGGGTGCGGGGGGGGGGTTGTAGCTGCATCCCTAACAGGCTGGGTGCTGTGCCCCTAAGGGCATCGCTGAGGAGACAAGGCCAGCCTTCCAGAGCTCCCAAGAGAGCTAAAGGACACAAGGCTGGTGCCTGGCACAGAGTAAAGCACCACCACCAGCAGGGAGAAACGTCACCCAGAGAGCTTTGAAAAGACCCAAGGCTCCAGGAAAGATGACCTTCAGGTCCAGCCTTGAAATTCAAATTCCCTCCTTAACAAAAAATAAACAACCCCAGATCAGACAGGGCCTGTCAGATAAATGACACCTCCCTCTCCCCTTCCTATCTCTCCCCTGCTTCCTCTCCCTGTCCTGCCTCTTTCCTCTCCTTCCCTCTTCTCCTTCCCTCATCCTCTTGCCCATTCACTCCACCCTTCCTTTCTCCCTCTTCCCCCTTCATCTCCTCTCCCCACCTCCTGGAGGAGAAGCAGCTCCGCCCACAGCTCGGTGCCTCCACCTTGCCCCTCCCAGACTAGGGGAAGGGGTGGTGCTTTGCTGCTGACCCAGCCCCCAGCCCCCAGTAACCTGCTTTTGTACCTGGCCCCACCACAGAATCACCTAAGTGGCTTTTAAAGAACGCTGGTGCTGTGTGCCGCACAGCCTGTGGGGTTGGGGGCATTCTGATACACTGGAGGTGGGGGGGGGGGGGTGAAGACCACAGGACTGGCCCTGGTCCGGCTTCCTCCAGCCCTGAAATGAGATGCTTGGAGCTGGAGCGGGGAATCAGAACTGCCTGTCCTAGAGCACTGCTCACTCCAGGCTGCGCTCAGTTTAGAAATAAGACAGTGAAGCCTTAGGGAGGTTAACTAACTTGCCCAAAGTCACATGGCCCACCACTGAGTGGTTAAGCCATGCTCAAGCCCCAGAGGTGCTAACTGTCAGACCATGGAGGGTTCATTCCAGCTCACCTCAGCTTCCTCTGGAGCCTAAAACACCAAAGGATCCAGGGGAAAGAACAGGCCTGGCCTCTAGCTTCCCGAGGGGCATAGGTCCCCATGGGAGAGCTCCAGGCAAAGGAAAATGGAAGAAGCATCCACCTGACAGGGAGGCTGTAACAGCGACTGGTGGGGGTGGAGGCTGTCACAGCTCAAGAAGGTCTGTGGCTCCTGCTGCCTTCCCTTCCTCCCTTTTTCCCCAAGGGCGCTGGGGGCCCGCCCGTAGTGTCAGATTCCTGGCCCTGCACCACAGCTGTTGCCCCCCATCCCCAGGGGCTGCGGCCTTCTAGAGCTGGAGGATCTGATTCCTCACAGCCCCACCCTCCTATCCCAGGGGATGGGACCTCTCAGCTCACAGCATCTCTCTCAGCCACTAGGCCCCCAGCAAGCTGCCATCCATGCTGCATTGGATAGGGGAGGGGACAGGAGTTGCCCAGGGAACCGCCCTAAGGCAATGTCCAAAAAAATAAAGGGACTTCTCAAAGGAGGAGGAAGGGCCTGAAGGGCACTTTGGGAGACACCCCCACCTCCTCCTCAAAGTGGGAGGTGCACAATGACTTCTACAGAATGCCTGCACTCCACTAACATCCCCGCACTCAGAACCTCACCCCTAGGCACTGCTGTGCCCTCATTTTTCATTCAGTCTCCAGGGACACAGGCCATGGTGCCCAGAAAGCTCCATGTCGGGCAGGTAGTTGAAGAATTTGCCACCCTTCCTCACACACATTCTCGTCCTGCACATGGCATTGATCCACACGTGGCAGATTAGACAAAACTGGCCATGTTGACACATAGGGAAGGAAGGGGGTGGCCTGTCCCATTCAACCAAGACCCAATAGAAGATACTGGCAGATAGGCCCAGCTTTGAGGCCAAACCTATTGTGTGATTTTCTAACTAGGAGCCCCTGGGCAGGTCATCCCTGCTCTGGCCTCAGAATGTGTGCAATTCATAAGCTTGAGCGGGGCAGGTAGCCCTCCTCAAAAGGACCAGGGTTAGGGAGAGAAGAGGCAGGAGAATAAAGACACCCCCCCCACACACACACACAGGTGTACAAGCATGCACACATGCAGCATCCCCAGAAAGGGTCCTGGATTGTGTCTACTGCAGAGGCCTCCAGTGGCCTCCCAATAGTCCATATGCCTGTGGCCCCCAAAGGTCCCTGCCAAACTGTCCTTTCCCCAACACAGTCCCAGCCATCCACCACCATGGCTCTGGGGGAGGTGATGCAGCTATAAGGCTGGGAGGGCACGCCCACTGGGCATGTAGGAAGGCTTCCCGGGAAGGCGGCGAACCTGGAAGGAAGGATGCCTTGGTTCAGACAGATGGAGATGCTGTAGGAAGAGACTTCCTCATAGAGCGGAGTTTGTGGGGGCTGGGGGGATGGACCTGAGATACTGGCCCAAGCCCTAGGTGAATTAGGACATTCACCTTAGAAAGGTGGTGGTGCTCACCCACCCCCAGGAGTAATTAAAAATAAAGGCGATATTGAGCCATTAAATATAAGGAACTCCCACAACATTCTGACTTCTCCGTATGCTTTTCTGAAACATGAAATACCCAACTCAGGCTGATACTTGTAGCTCGCATTCTGTCTGAGCGGGGAGGGCAGGGCTTTGAGGGCCACACACAGGAGGGATGGGGAGTGGGGAGGGGACTCGGCGGGGGGAGTGGCCCAGTGAACACTGAATAAATTGCAGGATTTGACCCCGTATTCTTTCCAAGGAGATACTCAAGAGCCCCCACTTAGCCACTCTAAGTCTCAATATTCTTACCTGTAAAATGGGGGTATTAATAGCGGCTAAATAGTCACTAGGATTAGATGAAATAATATACGTAAAGTACATAGTAAGCTCTGTTATTCACTCAGAATTGAGCTGGCTACTGCTCTAGGTGCTCCGAGATACACAACTGAACAAAACAAAGAGCTCTTCTCAAAAGGGGTGGTGTGATAAAGCGGCTCTGAGCTTGAGCTTGGGAGCCGTGCTGCTTGGGGTTGATGACTAGCTGTGTGATCTCAAGCGAGGTGCTTAAACCTGTGTCTCAGCTTTCTTATTTGTAAAATAGGTAATAGTGTAACCTCACAGGCTTGTGTGACGGTAAAGTGAGGTAATGCATTTACGGTGCCTAGAACAGTGCCTGGCTCCGTGAGTGTGAGGTGGTCGTATTATCAAAAGGAGGGATCTCCCCATCTCCCATTGCCTAGTGTGCTCAGGACCCCAGAGCCGGCGAGGCCGGGCGGCAGCGCCCCCTCCTGGCTGCCGAGAGAACGGAGTCCCCCCGTTACTGAGCTGCCCTCCCTGCTCTGCTCCTCCCCGCCGACAGGGAAGCCTCGGAAATTTCTCTACCAGCCCGGGTTTACCAAGCGCCACTCCCGCGGCGGGCTCTGCGCGCGCACTTTGCCGGGTCGGTAGATTAAGTCGTCTCGTCTAATTCTCCAACACTCTCGGACGCGGAAACAGTTACTGTTAACATTTGGCCAGGGGAGGAAGGGAGGCTCGGGAGGTCGAGTTCCTTGCCCCGCGGCACGCAGCGAGGGAGCGGCGGGTTCGCTTCCCCCAGCCTCCGCTCTGGCGCCAGGCGGCCCGCCCCAATCACTGCGGCGTGTGCGCTGTGCGCGCCTGTTTTGTGCGCGTGCGCCCGCCCCGAGACCGGTCCCGGGGGCCAGGAGCGCGGTCGCGAGGGTGGGGAAGGAGGGGTGCCCTTCGGCACCGGGGCGCGCGGGCGGGGCTCGTGCCCGGCCCCAGCCCCGCCCATCGGCCCCGCCCTCTCGCCTGCGCGGGGAGGAGGCGGTGGCGCTGCGCGCGGGCACTCGGCGGGCGGTGAGGAGCGCGGAGCCGGAGCCGGACGCTGCCGCCGCCGCCACCGCCACCGCCACCTGCGCGGTCGTCATCAAGGTAGGGCGGCCCCGCGCCGCCAGCCATGCCTGCCTTCCTGGTGCGCGCAGTGTGTGCGCGCTGCGCCTCCGGGCTGCAGCGCCCTGGGCGGGATGCAGGGCTCGGCGCGCCGCGGGGGACCCGGCGGGGCGCGGGGGGACAAGGCTTCCGTCACTCCCGCGTGACCTTACAAAGCACCGCTCCTCTCCAGCCCTCAGTTTCCTCACTGGGATAGCGGGAGCAGGGGTGGCCCCTTGCGCTCCGCGCCGTTGGGAGAGGCCGCGCTGAGGTCCAGGCTCCAGACGGCTTGGGGGTGGGATCCGTACTGTCTACATCGCGCACCCCAACCCGCAGCAAGGGCTGCTCACGCTGGGTGTGGCGAGCCGGTCCCGACAGCCCCCTCCCCCCTTGGTGGCCTGCGTGCCCCCCGCGGGACCCGTCTGGACGCTCCCCCTCCTGACCGGGTGGCCTGCAGGGCCTCAGCTTCCAGGTACGGGAAACTGGAAGGGGCGATAGCCCGCGGTTCCCTAGGCATGTAGGGTAGGGCCCTCAAAGCCGGCCGGCCAAGTCTGCCTTGCTGGGGGAGCCCTGAGTTGGGGGTGATGGGACCGTCAGCTGCAGACTTGCTTGGACCAGACCCATGAACCCACCAGGTTTTAGAGCATAGTATCAGACACCCTCATCCCCTTCCCTGCCCCTCCAGGCATGATAGGGCTGGATCAGGTTTATGTGTGTGGACCACAGAGGGGCGACAG
>PISX010000689.1:0-249648 GCA_004024625.1 Mellivora capensis
TAATATGGCAAAGGGAACAAGCATCAAAATCCAGGAGGTGCAGAGAACCCCCCTCAGAATCAACAAGAATAGGTCCACACCTCGTCACCTAATAGTAAAATTTACAAGTCTTAGCGACAAAGAGAAAATCCTGAAAGCAGCCTGGGAAAAGAAGTCTGTAACATACAATGGTAAAAATATTAGATTGGCAGCAGACTTGACATTGGGGAGGGTATGTGCTATGGTGAGTGCTGTGAAGTGTGTAAACCTGGCGATTCACAGACATGTACCCTTGGGGATAAAAATATGTTTATAAAAAATAAAAATTAAAAAAAAAAAAGTTAAAGGGGGAAATGGTAAAAGTAGTCTCCTGAGCTAAAGGTTTTTTTTCTTTTCCCTTTCATCCTCTGATGCATTATACCTAATTCCAGATTACATGTACTACTAAAATGCAGCAAATACAAATATTAACAATGATATCTTCTCTTTTAGTGGATATGACATTATTAGAAAATAAGTTTATCACATTTGCTCCCTCTGAGCTATTATCAAATTATTTCATTCAGTGTGTTTTCTGATGTTTTTCTCTAATTTATACATAGAAACCATAGATTAAAAAATAACAAGCACTATTGATGTATGATTCACATACCATAAAATTCACTGATTTGTAAATTCAGTGTATATTCCCAGAGTTGCAAAACCAATACCACAGTGAATTTTAGGACATTCTTGTTATTTCTCAAAAAACTCTTATACACTCTCCCAGTCATTCCCTTCTCACTTCATTGCCCTCTCCTTGCCCTTGGCAACCTCTTTCTGTAGATTTCCCTCTCCTGGACTGTCATGGGGACGGAAATATATAATTTGTGGTCTTTTGTGTCTGGCTTGTTTCAGTTAGCATAATGTTTTTGAAGTTCATACAAGCACATCTTGTTTTATTGTGCTCTGCTTTATTTTACTTCTCAGATATTGCATTTATTTTTATTTTTGTTTTTGTTTTTACAAATAAAAGGTTGTGGCAATCCTGCATCCAGCAAATCTATCGATGCCATTTTTCCAACCACATTTTTTTCAGTTTGTATCTGTGTCACGTTTTGGCAATTCTTGCCATATTTCAATTTTTTTTCATTATTATTGTATTTGATATGGTGACTTGTGACTGGTGATTTTGTCTCACTGAAGCTCAGAGGATGGTTGGTAGCATTTCTTGACAATAAGGTATTTTTTTGTTTTGTTTTTTTGTTTGGTTTTTTTTTTTGGACAATAAGGAATTTTTTAATTAAGGTACATACATTGTTTTATTAGACATAAGGCTTTATACACTTAATAGTCTACAGTAAAGTGTAAACATAACTTCTATATGCACTGGAAATCAAAATCTTCAATCGACTTTCTTTATTGTGACACCTGCCTTCTTGTGGTGGTCTGGAACCAATCCTGCAGTATCTCTGAGGATATGCCACTTTTATTGCCAACAATATTCCCCCCCACATCATGCTTTATTTATCCATTCACCATTTAATGGACATTTGGGTCATTTCCAATTTTTGTTTGTTATGCTGCTATAGGCTTGTAGAATTTTAAACCTAAAAAAAGTATTATATGGCTTATCTAGCCCATTCCCTCTCAAATTACAGATATGCTAAAGGCGTACGAGGAAGGGTTAAGTGTTTAGGGCATATCTCACTGATGCTTTTCAGGACCAAAACTTTAACTAGAACCCAGGTCTTCTAATTGTTTTATGACTACCAGTCCTACTCCATCAATAGCATTTGCCAAGTTTCAGAAAGCGGGCCTTGTGCTGTTACAATGGATGCAATAACAGATAAGAGCCATTCTTGGTACCCTCAGCACCATACAATTTAGTGAAATGGTGATTGTATCTGATTTTCTTCATCTCTGAAACACTTATCTTAGATCAGCACACATAATGAGTATATAATAGGAAACTGTGCAATTGGTGCATCGAAAGAGCTAAACACACTAGCAACTTTGTATTTGACTTTTTAAATTTTCCCTTTAAGCCTGTTCATGGTGGTAGTTTTTTCCACTCTCCTAGATGAAAACTTGGATAGGCCCCAAGAAATTAAAAGTCCTCGAGTTTCTTTATGTCACAAAACAGACTCCATTCAGTACTTAGAATGCCAAAGCTCTGCAACAGTAGAAATTTCCATTGTCCTCATCGGGAGGAGTTTTCTCTCTCACTTGTAACAGGCCAGCAGCCTGCAGGTGCCAGAGAGAGAGGGTATGAGGGAGCTGGGGAGCTCTAGCAAGGCTGTAATGGGATGGTCCTATGCTCTTTGTGGCTGGCAAAGGCTTACATACATCTTTCTTGCATGGTCGCCTTTGTAGTTTCTTTAAACACTCTCTCTCCTGCATCCCTAGGTGACTACACTTCTCTCAAAATGGATGATTTATACTTTTCTGGCTTGTCACTCTCTCCTTCCTTAGTCTCTAGGAGGACAGCAACCCTTCTGCTTCTCTTGGCTGCAGCAGGATCACCCCTTCTGGTGGCCCTTGGAAAATTCCAGATATTCCTTTTTTATGGATAGTCCACATCTGGTTCACTGGAAATATGTCTGTACCCTTTGCCCCAAAGAAGGTCAAACCCAATATAGCTTCTCTTCAGCTCATCTATCATCAGCAGGCAGCTGGTTCCTATTTCACCTTTCATATTTCTCAGACCATTCAATTTTGTCTCTTTCTCTCCACTGTTATATCCTGCGGGTCACACATATTTAGTGTTCTGTCTAGTTTCCTTGAAATTGCTCTCTTGACTGGAGGTGGTAGGAGAATGTTTCTCTTACCTGGGGTGTTCCGGTGTTTGAGGGGCCAGGAGAACTCGAGCCACAATTCTCTCTAAGGAAATGCCCCTGAATATTATTCCTTCCTCAAGCTTTTTACTGTAATTTTAAGCAAGTTGTTCAAGAGTCACGGATCTGCTTTAAAAACAACAGCAACAGCAACAACAACAACAAAATCCATAAAATCTCTGAGATTTTGCATCTACCTCTGTTACCTTACCTTGGAATATCATATCTTTATTGTTTGGAGCCTCAAATGTAATTTCCAGTCAAACATCTGGATACATGTTTAAAATGTCCAGAAGCTAGGGTAATGTAATAAAAGGAACACTGGTCTCCGGTGATATTAGCTATCAAGTATGAAACTCTGCTTTACACTAGACACCATGTTAAGTAATTTGAAAACATTATCTCATCAACTCTTGCAGCAACTCATTGATAATAGCATTTATGAGCTTCATTTAATAAAACAGGGAATTAGATCTTCAGAGTTTATCATTTAGAATGGCGTGTGAAATGTATCATATAGTTGGATGCTTTTAACAAGAACAGAACCCTTCACCACCAACACCAAATGGATTAAAACACAGAAACAAAGACTATCTTACATAGTAGTTAATTCAGAGGTAGGGCAACTCCATTGTTGGTTAACCTAATGGCTCAAAGATGTGCCAAGCATCTGGTTCTTTCCATATTTCTGTTCTGGAGCCTTGGTATTTAATTCTATCTTGGGCTCATTCCTTTCGTGACCATAGGATGGTTGCTCTATTTTAGATATCATACCAAGATGAGACCAGGCTTAGCAGAAGAAGAGCTGTTTCTCCCCTTTGGAAAAAAACTTTTCCTAAATACCCACCCAGGAAACTAAGCAAAATGTCATCCTGCATCAAGGAAGAAAGAAGATGTACTATAGATGTGGGGTGGGCAAACCTACCACAAGAGCTTAAATAACTTGCCTTAGATCGGGGGTGGGATTTGCATCCAGGTTTGCTTTCTCCCAAGTGTATGCTCTTGTGCCATGCTATATAGTATAGTGTGTAGTCAGAGGGACAGTGATTTGGGTTATAGCTCTTGTAGTTATGTCACTTTAAGAGGTGGTTAACTTCCCAGATCCTCAGTTCTCTTACTTATAAAATCAGAGTTGTGTTCAGGTGACAGTCTATTTGCTTTTTAACTACAGTGGGACAGACAGTACTTACTGCTGTCTTTTAAAAGAAAAAAATATATAAGAGTACATTCACATCATAGCCTGTATGAAAGATGCCCGTGAATTGGGGCAGTGGCAGCCTGCATAGCTATGTGTCTTGACCTTGGTTTGACCTTGAGGGTTTACATACTGTGCTGTTTCACACTATCTTAAAGCAAGGCATTCAACAAACTGGTTTGTATTACAGGGATGAACACTAATGAAAATAAAATGAACGAGTGACATTTATGTATGTATATATGTGCATACATCTGTATTTATAGTTAGTAGACTAATTTTTAGAGCAGTTTTAGGTTCACAGAAAAATTGAGTAGGAAGTACAGAGACTTGCCACATGTCCCGTTCCTGAACATTGCATGGATTTTCATATTAGCAACAGCTCTCATCCGAGTGTTATATTTGTTATAATCGATGAGCTTACAAGGACACTTTATTTCACCCAAAGCTCATGGTTTATATCAGGGTCACTCTTGATGTTGTATATTCTCTGGGTTTTGACAATTATATAACGATATGTATCCACATGGAATATAATATCACATGGAATGACTCGCTCTCCTAAAAAGCTGGGTTCTACCACTGCCCCAATTCACGGGCACCTTTCATGTGAGTCTTCTCCCCTGGAATTTTACAAAAATGGCACCTCTTGTTCAAATCCTTCAGATAACTGGATATATATGACTTTGGTCAATACAGTTAAAACTTTAAAAATCCTTGCTGCTCCATTTCTTATAAAACTGGGATAACATACACTTCATAGAACATAGGAAAACATGCCTGAAAGGGATCATTTCTATGTGGGACAGAGATACATTAAGATAAGTGACATCTAGTCTAACGGTTGTCAAAAATGTGATTTACTCATTTGGGTAAATCCTAAAGCAGTTTGGTTTGGTGAAAATGAACAACAGACCAGGGGCTGAGAAACAGAAGTCAGGTCTAACTTTCCTATGTTCCTTTTGGTATTTTAGATTGCCTCTTCTTGTAAAGAGAAGCAGTTAAAATCTTCACTCTGAAATGTTTCAGTGCCTGTCTTTGGAGATGTTGAGCACATCACAGGCCATCTTGGGGAGAAAAAGACCCACAAAGATTAGGTGATGGGTATCCTAGAAAGAGCGGAAGGGAAGCCGACTAAGTATGAGGAGGCAGTGTCTACAGCTTGAAAAATAGAAGTCCCTTGGTAGCTGTCCTGGTTGTAGGAGAAGATAGGCCACCACGGCGGGAGTCACATACATGTGAAAGTGCCAACACCAAGTGAGGTCTTGGCAAGACAATTTCCTTCCTTGGACGACAATATTTTCAGGTTTCTTAGGAAATGATTTTTGTCCTCCTAATTGGGCTGTTCTTAGATATAAGATAAAGCTCCTTATTTTGGTAACATTCCAAGTGCAGTTTTATATAAAGTGTTTTCCTTTGACTTCCCAGAATAATGGAACAGAGCTGTGGTATCTGCAATACACTGGTGAATATTTTTTTTAAAAAACTAATCCAAGTGGAGGGTAGATTTATTGACTATTTAGAGCTTAATTATTTTTATATAATCATCATGCACTGGAGAAAGAAATAAATCGGAAAAATGAGGAAGAGAGTAGTCTTTTCTGGTTGGCCCAAATGCTCAGAATCCTCCCTCATTACCAGCGAAGAAAGTGTTGGAAGGCAGCCTCTCTTCTCATCCCCATCTGAAGAAACTTGCTCTATTTATTATGCACATATTTCTTTTTCTAGGAGAGGTGATTATTTGTTTAAAAGGACACCCTGCTAGGATGAATTATGCTTGGACTGACCGTGGGAGTACAAAGTAAATCCATACAATTTTATCAAGGACTGAAGGCAAGGTGTGTGAAAAATAATTTAGCCACAGATAACCAAGAGTTACCTGCATTAGAAACACCATATTGAGAAACCTCCAAATTTCTGAAAAATGACTGAATGACATTGGCAGATGGGCATGGGTATCATTCCACTGGATAAAATCTCAACTTCTTTTAGAAAGGAAAATGTGGATAATTTAAGAATCCATCAACTCTATATTGAATCTCAGGAAAATGGAAGCAGGAACAAATTTTAATATGACCTAAACCATGACCCTCAATATGAATCCTACACTTCTTTAATACACACCCTTTTTCAATAAATACACTCTTAAAGCTATCTTAAAGAAGTATTTACTGAATTCTATTATGCATCAAAACATGGTGTGAAAACTGGGGATAGATACAATTGTTGGTTAAGACAAACTCTATCCTCCCTTGTAGACCACTTATCATTGGGAGGAAACAGACAAAAAACCCCAAAAAAACAAAATAAATAAATGGACCAAAAATAATGAAACAACTATAAATTAGGATCTATGAAGCTAATACACAAGGTACTAATGCTAAGGGTGAATGTCTTTCTGAAGATTTGGACTTTCTGAGAACTAAATGACAGAGGAAGCTGAGATCCAGAGGAATAGTTTAGATAAGTAAAAGGATAGTTTCAGAGATAAATCCTAAGCTTACTTTATGCAATTCTAAAAACTCTTGTAAGAAGTACTAGTGTACAGGGACGCCAGGGTGGCTCAGTCGTTAAGCATCTACCTTTAGCTCAGGGTCCTGGGATTGAGCCCCACATTGGGCTGCCTGCTCAGCTGGGAGTCTGCTTCTCCCTCTGCCTGCTGCTCCCCCTGCTTGTGTTCTTTCTCCCTCGATCTGACAAATAAATAAGGAAAATCTTAAAAAGAAAAGAAGAAGAAGAAGAAGAAGAAGAGGAAGAAGAAGAGGAGGAAGAGGAGGAGGAGGAGGAGGAGGAAGAAGAAGAAGAAGAAGAAGGAGAAGAACTACTGTACGCTACCAGGGTAGTAATACTTAAATTTCAGGATCTGTCTGAATCACCTCCCACAAGGCTTGTTAAAATGCAGATTCCTTGGCTCTATGTTCAGGGGTTCTGATTTAGTAGGTCTTAGATAAGGTCTATAAATGTGCATTTTTAACAAATTCCCAGATATTCCTGTTGCTGACTGACTTTTGGAGCACATTTTGAGTAGCACTATATAGTAGTAATATAGTAATATAGTAATGCTTTTTGTGAGCACGTTATGGAGAGGTACAGGTTAACAAGATTAAAGTATTTTATACTTATATTAATATAGCTCACAAGTCTTTTTCATATACATTATCTGATCAGTATAATTATCATATGAAGCAGAAAAGGCAGGGGTTTTATCTCTGTGTTATTCATTTAGTCATTCATTCACTCAACACGTATGTTCTGAGAGTCTACTAGGTCCTGAGCACTGCACAAAGTATGGTGGTGGGCAAAATGGACATGGAGAACTGTGTTCAGAAGAAAGTATGATGATGGGCACAATGGACATGGAGCTCAGAGTTCAGAAGAACAGGGAGACATGAAGCCAATCTCACAACATATGTTTCTAACAATCATGTTACATAGATGACAAGCAGCATGAAGAAAATGTACTAAGAGAGAGTAGACGCTTTTCAGTACGATGAGGTCCAGAATTGCCTCTGTGAACCCTCCCGGGTTGTGCAGTTGGGAGTGAGAATGACTGGCGATCTCCAAACCCATACTCCATTTCCTTTCTACAGAGGCTGCCTCTCCAGATGCACAAGGTCAGGAAGTCACAAAGTCAGGAAAAGGATAAGGCACTCAGATCAGGAAGTGTCAGTATCTCGGACTGAATCTAAGGAAGACCCACACCCGCTGGATGGGACTCACTCTGTCCAAGAGATCTACGGAGGGCAAGGCGTCACATCGGGCAGTCAGGCATACATCACCAGCGGGTTAACAGTCTCCTACCTCATCAGAAGTCACTCATCCAAAATGCTATCAAAAGAGGGAGGATACCAGACATGTTTTTGAGACTCTACTCCATATTTTGTAACATATTGCCACTTATTGTTCCCTTCCACATTTCTTAGATTCCCAGAGGTTAAATAACTTAGTCACGGTCATGCATCTCAGTAGGAATGAGTGAAAACCCATCTCTATCTGACAATGAAGTCAGTCTGATTGGTGGCTGGAGTTAAGTAGGTCCAGAGCTCTAAAGAAAATACACACACACACACACACACACACACACACACACACAAATTCCCAGGGGACCTGGCTTTGAGGTAAAGTCTGTATCTGACACACCCACTGGATGGAGATCAGTCTGAGCATTCATTTCGGGGACTTTCAGGTATATGTAAATGGAATCACAGGGAGGTGCTTGAAACTGATACTGGCACCGCTAACTAAAGAATGTGATTAAGTCTGGGGTTTGATTTGAGATAGAGAGATACTTTTTTAAACTAGTTTTCCTGGTCATCCTAAAGCCCAGTATTCTATAACCAATATAGCTGTTTTCAAACATGATGGTAGAACAAGAAAGTAGGTCCATATGGCTAGGACAAGTATAGAAACAGGAAATTAGGATATATGTTAATATTTTCATTTGAAAATAACATTGCGATCAGTTCATGCCACCCAACTCATTTGTTCACATATTCCATGCTTATCCAACTTAAAGATAACATTTCTAAGAATCTTGATACTGGGAAAGACTGTCCTAGCTAACATATCTCAATTCTCTTGTCATCCTGACAGATCTGCCTCTATAAATTGATTTTTTAATGTATTTTGTTCCTGGGACTTTATCTCTTACTGCCTTATTGCCCTTGAATGTACAGGCACACCTCAGAGATATTGCAGGTTTGGTTCCGGATTACCACAATAAAGCAAATATTGCAATAAGGCGAATCAAATGAATTTTTTATTTCCCTGGGCAGATAAAAGTTACGTTTACACTGCACTGTGGTCTATTGTCACGCTGTGTGCAACAGCACTGCATCTAATAAAAAAGGTACATGCTAAAAATGCTAACCATCATCTGAGCTTTTAGCAAGTCATGATCACTGGTCACAGATCACCCTAATAAACATAATACCAATGAAGGGGTTTGAAACATTGCAAGAGTTACCAAAATGTGAAGCAGAGGCCCAAATTAAGCAAAAATCTGTTGGGAAAATGGTGCCCGTTTGGCATGCTGGAGGCAGGGATGCCACAAATCTCTTACTTGGAAAAATAAAGTGCAACATCTATGAAGAACAATACAGCAAAGTGAAATAAAATGAGGTATGCCTTATACAGGTGAGGATTAGGTACAGGACTGTCATCACATGATATGAAGCATGGTGGATATAGAGGCTTGATGAAAACGTCAGTGAACCCTTCCTTGTTTACGCCTACAGCCATGCAATAAAAACAGGATGCTAAGTAAAAAGCATACTGTCAGAGAATAGTTAAGAGCACTTTATTTATTTAAATTATTAAATTACTAAATAAGAACTTTATTTATTTCTGAAAATAAATACCTGAACATAAAATTGGGAGAATCTTAGGGTAGAATTAAAATATAAAGTCTAGGAAATTTCTCAGAAATTAGAATAAAAAATGCAGTAAAAAACATGACAGGAAAAACAAACAAACTTTTCCTCCTGGACAGGAGGAAAGTTCTCATAAAGAGGATGGAAAAAACAGATGGGAGAAAATTATAATCCTATAAGATTATAGGGAGAAAGGGATAATTCAAGAACATTTTCTAGAACTGAAGAACATGACTTTCTAAATCTAAATGATTCCAGGCACCTGGGTGGCTCAGTTGGTTAAGCGTCCAACTCCTGGTTTTGGCTCAGGTCATGATTCCAGGGTAGTAAGATTGAGCCCTGCATTTGGCTCTGCGCTGGGAATGGAGCCTGCTTAAGATTCTTTCTCCCTCTCCCTCTACCCCACTCTCTGCTCTCTCTCTCTCTCCTTCTCTAAAAAATAAATAAAAATAAGGAAATAAATGCATAAATAAATGTAAATGGTTCACCAAGTATCAAACACAATATATTAAAAGAGCAAACAAAAAGTTTTCACATTATGATGAAAAGTTACTGAGGATAGATATCTCACAAGATTTCAGAATATTAAAAATCGTTTAAAAACAAATACCATTAATCAGGAGAGTAGAGACCTACTCAAAAGCTAGGAAACACCACCCTAAACATTCAGAAGGGGATAATGTTCAACCTAGAATTCCATGCCTCATCCAAGCCATCAATCAAGTATGATGCTATAAGAAAGACAGTTCCATCCAGGCAAGGTGTCAAAGTGTACACACTTGTCCCATGAACACACAGGTTTGAACTGTGTGGGTCCACTTATATGTGGATTTTTTATAGTACAGTGAATATATTTCTCTTATGATTTTCTTAATAACATTTGCATTTCTCTACCTTACTTTATGTAAGAATCCAGTATATACCACATACAAATATGCAAAATATGTGTTAATGAACTGTGTATGATATCAGTAAGTTTATCAGTCAACAGTAGGCTGCTAGTAGGAAAGTTTTGGGGAGTCAGAAGTAATCAAAGATGTCCAACTGCAAAGGGGGGTGGGTATCCCTAACTCTTGTGTTGCTCAAGAGTCAACTATATGTGCTTAGATTACTTTAAGAGGGAAAATTAATTATTTTTTATTCAAGTACAGTTAACCTATAGTGTTTTATTCGTTTTAGGTGTGCAATATAACAACTCAATAATTCTGTACATTACTCAGTGTTTATCCTGATAAATTGTACTCTTAATCCCCTTTATTGATTTCACCCATCCCCCCAGCCACCTCCCCTCTGGCAACCACCTATTTGTTCTCAGTACTGAAGAGATTCTTATTTTTTTTTGTTGTCTCTCTTTTTCCTTGTTTGCCTTACTTGTTAAAATCCACAAATGAGTGAGTCATATGGTATTTGTCTTTT
Organism: Mellivora capensis; assembly: GCA_004024625.1. Classification (NCBI taxonomy): domain Eukaryota; kingdom Metazoa; phylum Chordata; class Mammalia; order Carnivora; family Mustelidae; genus Mellivora; species Mellivora capensis. The sequence goes on from PISX010000689.1 coordinate 10,779, forward strand.
TCTGACTGGCTTATTTCACTCAGCACCATATCCTCTAGGTGTTGTTGTTGCAAATGGCAGGATCTCATTCTTTTTTTAAGGCTGAGTAATATTCCATTATAGATATCCATTATTCATTCATCTATAGATTTATGCTTAGGTTACTTGCATATCAAATTATAAATAATGTTTCAATAAATAGGGGTGCATGTATCTTTTTGAATTAGCATTTTCATATTCTTTGGGTAAATACACAGGAGTGGAATGACTGGATCATATAGTATTTAGATTTTTAATTTTTTGAGGAAGTGTTCTCCACAGTGCCTACATCAATTTATATTCCAACCAACAGTGCACAAGAGTTCCTTTTTCTGCACATCTTCACCAACACTTTTTATTTCTTATGCTTTGGATTTTGAAAAAAAATATTTTTTAAAAAAGAGTTTTCAAATACAATTTCAGAATCTTGCTCTAAGGCTTAGTTCCATTTATAATCAACTGTTATTAGAATTATCTGCATTTTACTTTACCCCCTTAAACAATGAGTTTACCCACATAAGTATTTCTGAGGTACTTTCCTGTCATACTTATCATGATTATACGAAAACCTCATGATATAAGGTGGGTTATATCATGACCTTGTGTCATTCTTGTCAAGACAAGATAAGAATAAGTTCTTATCATTCTTATCAAGGATGATCCGTTCACCCTGTTTAATGAAATCTAAAATCTGGACACATCATGAATATGGCATGAATGAATGAATATGGTGATGATGTTTATTATCCCCATGCCTACCTTTTCTTACCTTTCCCTCCACCATCAATGCCATATCTTCCCTCAGTCCCAAGTTCCTTGGTGCCATGTCAGAGATAGTACTCTAGGCAGGATGAATCCTTAGTGAGTTCAAAGTGGCCATTCTTTAGTCCTTGAGCTGACGCAGAAACTAAAATTACAACCTGATTTAAAGTGCACCTAGTGAACTGTTTTGGGTGAAGAAATCCAGCTGAGAAGACTATTCATGTTTGCTGAAACCTGAACAATAGAGTTAATACTTTGTTGATTATTTGGAAAAAATAGGCAAGATTTATAGCCACTAGAATGTTCCCAAAAATCTTCGGAAAGAAAAGGAATCTCTCTTGGCTTCTTACAGTGAATTACTTGTGCCTTTTATATGGAGTGCTTCAAAAATATTTCTGAGCACGAAAAATAAGCAACAAAGTAGAAAACACATTTCGATGAAGCAGGCTTGGTTGAACAAATCGTGAGAGAGGAACCCTAAGGAATAGTAATGATTCATAGACAATTCAGAACTATTTAAATATCTAGGACTTGAATAGAGCTGGAACTGAATAAGAATATTGGTCTTAAGACACCAATTTTCTTTTAACTAGGGGTAAAATGGCAATATAACCGATAATAAAAACTTTCTAAGACAGACCCAAGAGCAGTCAAATTTTTTTTTTTTTTTAAATATTTTTTTTTTAAAAGATTTTATTTATTTATTTGTCAGAGAGAGAGAGAGAGAGAGAGAGTGAGCACTGGCAGATGGAGGCAGAGGGAGAAGCAGGCTCCCTGACGAGCAAGGAGCCCGATGCGGGACTCGATCCCAGGACGCTGGGACCATGACCTGAGCCAAAGGCAGCTGCTCAACCAACTGAGCCACCCAGGCGTCCCAAGAGCAGTCAAATTTTTAAAATCAAAGAAAATTGAGCAACAGCTTACAGAGATTAGTCACTTTAAAGGGACAGTTTACATTATGACCATTTAAGAAAATGAGACACAGAGGGATGAATTCACTTGCCCAAGGTCACACTTAAGTTGTCCAAGGTCACACAGTGAATGAATGGCAAAGCCAGAATTAACGCCCAGCCCTTCTGATGATCATTGATCTTGATTATTGAACAAAAACATCATGCTGGGGACATTTGTGACAAAGTTGAAGTTACCGGAGAAGCTAATTAGAAGCTGGGAGCCCCTGGGTTGCACTTGCCCATGTGGGATAGCAGTAGATGGCTGAAATGGAGAGTGTTTTGGGAGAGGATCAGCCAAAATATAATCAGGAAGATTTTTAATACAAGCAATCCAGAAAATTGTTTAAATATGTATTAAAAGTAAAGGACTTGAATTTGTAAGTCTACAATAATTTCCCGAGATTTATTTTCTTCCTGTTAATAAATACATGATTTACGCCAATTATTATTTTTTTTAAAAGAGGTCATCTAAATTGTATACAGCTCAGGTTCTGCAGAACTTTGATCTGATCCTGCATCTGGGCCCTCAATGAATGTTATCACTGTTTTTGTGATCACATAATTATTACCTAAATCTATGTGAAAAAATAAAAATTAAAATGATTATGTTGCATAATATTGTTTTGCTCTTTCGCAAAGAGATAAATAATAAATCTTTTTGGCTTGGGGGGCCACACAATGTCTGCCACAGCTACTCAACCATATTACTGTAGTATGAAAGCAACCATAGACAAAATACGTAAATGAATATATATAAATATAAATGAATATATATATATATATAAGAATATATACATATAAATGAATTAGCATGGCTGTGTTCTAATTCTAAAAGCCTTTATTTACAAAAACAGGTAGAGGGCCAGCATTAGCCCATAGGCTACAGTGTGCTCACCCTTGATCTAAAGTTACTTTAAATTGGCTTTCCCAACCTCAGAACTACGGGCATTTTGGCTAGATAATTCTCTGTTGTGAAAGTCTTCCCTGAACATCTGTTTAGCAGAATTCCTGACCTCTATCCTCTAAATGACAGTAGCTCTCCTACACTTTCCCATCGCTGGACAATCAAAAATGTCTCAGACATTGTCAAATGTTCCCTTGGAGACAAAATCACCCTTGATTGAGAACGACTGCTTTAAATTAGTGGAGGTCAAAAGTTGTATGTTTGGGGTTAGTGAGGTGGGGTGAAGGTGTTCGTATCTGAATCACCTGTGTGGCTTCCCTCGGTACATCCTTTAACCCGTACCCCACCCCTCCTTGAAGATTCTGGAACACCTGGGAATGATAGTGGGCAGCAATAAGGAAGTCCTGCTGATGATTCAGAAATACAACCGAGCTTCGTCCGTGTATAACTTCACTTTTATTTTACAAACGTAAGACGCATAGCAAATACTGAATGCTTATATTGCTTCAGCTGAAGTTCCCTGTTTATGACGGAGACATTTGACTGATCACTTTGGTGTTTTACATAATCTGTCCCCTCTAAAATTTGAAGGAGTATCCGAGGTAAATTTCCTATTGGTAGATATTTTATATGGTCTCACATTTTAATACAAGATATTTGAAAAATAAAATTTGCAGAGGAGGACACAGGGGATGCTTCAGATTCTATAATTATTGATCCTCTGCAAAATTCAATTCAATGGTCTCTGTAATTCTGCATCTTTAAAGAAGCCAAGAGTGCTGTCAGAATTGTCCACTATATCGGAAGACTGTAAAACATGGACAGGGAGAAAATACTCTCTGCGATCACTTCTAGGCTCTGTGAATACGGGAAGAGCAAAAGGGCAAACATAGGGTGGTCTGACCGACTTCGTTTTGTTTCTACTTACGAGGGAAAGAGCTATTTACGATTTCATTTCATCTCCAACAGGTAGCAGGAGAGCACCGGATAGTACGCATTGTGGGCGATTTTGCCGCAGTGCGCACAGTGCCTGGCACCAGGAGGCCACTCTGTCCTCACTTGCCAAATTAGGTTTAGCTTTCAAAAACCCTGCTGTTTAGGGTCGTTCTTACCACAGAGAAACTAAAAGCCTTGTTCCTTGTGCTCTTAAAAAAATGCCCTTTCATAATAAATCTCTACACATTTGACTGCAGAACTCAGGGCTCTCAATTCCCTAAGTAAATAAACTAGAGATAATTCAATATTTGATTATAAGATTTACAGTTCTGCTCCTTACAGTTTCCCAGGTGAGTGCTCTGTAATTGAGCCCAAGTGAAGAGTGCCATTAATTCCGATCCCGGTGTAAAATGGGTCCTAACAGCATGGGGTGCTAAAGCACACACCAGAGAATGAGAGTCCCGGAAAGAGCAACCTCTCCCTTAAATCTTTATCCTTGTGCTTCACAGCTGTGCCTCACCTATAGATTTCCATTACTACAGGAACCACACCTTCCACAATTTTAAAGTCAGCACAGCATTTGTCTGTAAGCTGGGTCTACCTTACTCAGGTAAATAAACTATTTTTGAGCTGACAGCAATTATAACAAAGAAAGGACAAGAGACCTATCTCCTCCTCATGTCTCCAGAAGGATCCTTGCTTCTCTCTGCAACATTCCTGAGATAGTTCCAGTATACATTATCTAGGGCTCAACAGCCTAGTCAAACAGAAGGATAAGGATGTCTGTGCTGGTTATTACATCGTACTGTTGAGACATCTGGGAAACTCTTAAGGCGCTTATTTGTTTTTCCGGAGAATTTTATTTCTTGACATGTATGGTTACAGCCTTTGCTAACACTCGGTGCCAGAATCCTTATGACTAATTGCCCTTCAAGGGGCATGACTTCAGATAAGTAAAAAGCGAACTCATTGGATGAGTGCTACATGAAGAAAATCTCCTTGTTTTGTGCCTGAAGACCTGGTAAGAGAGATTAAGTTATATTTAGCTCTGAAAATTATGCCCGGTTCCACAACCTGCTCCTTTATAGCCATTAACAAGAGAAAAAAAAAAACAAAAACCTTCATAATTGGAGCCAGTTGCTAACACAAGCAAAGGCATTTCTTCTTGGGCAGATTTTTCAAGAAAAAAATGCTAAAAAGAATCCTCGTGGAGAAATCTGGCCTTTAAAGCAATTTATTCTCTCTGGGTAATAGGACTGCTGGTTGAACTCCTTGTAAGCCAGCCACAGAGAAACACATGGCTGGCATTACAGCTCTTGTTGAATGATTCTCATTTTAAAGGTACCAGCCAAAAAACTCCAAGAGACCAAGTGCCTCTGAACTTATTTTACCGTTTTTTCCTAACTTGTATACATAGCAAACCAAGAACAAAGTTTGACCATCTACACATAAATCCATCTGTATAAGAAACACACAACCCATATGCAACTTGGCATATATGTATATGGACACACACACACACACACACACACACATTTATGTATTAGCAACTGCATTAGCAACTGTATTAGCAACTGAATGTGTAATGAATGTGTAATGGCAACATTGTGTTTGGCCACTGAATTTTTCATCCAGTAAAATACATTACATTAATTACTGTTTAGTTTAGTAACTATATTGACCGTATTTGGGTCATAGCTCCTTGCTACATAATGCTTTTCTTTAACAATTTAGGAAAGAGACTTCCTGTAATTAAAGAATTAAAAAAAGAGAGATAAAGGGGGGGAAAAAAGGAAGGAAGAAAGGAAGGAAGGAAAGGAGAGAGAGAAGGGAAGGGAAGGGAAGGACATAGGAGTGCAAGCTCTAATCCCAACCTCACCATGGAAGTTTCCCCCGTGTAAAATGAGATTAACAACGCCATATCTATCGGAGCAGAGGAATAGATGAGATGAGAAGGTCTTTTAAAACTACAAAGCACTCTTAAACCCCAAGTGTAGGTATAGAGCACTGTGAAGAGTAGCATACTTGTATAAAACCAAGTCAGAAAAGGTAGGCAAAGGTGAAGCTTGCTCTGATATAAACCTCATTCTCAGCCAATCCTCAACTCTTCCCTAAATTCTTATACCACTCAAACCAATCTCTCACTAGGTCTACAGCAATCTCTCTAAAATATTCATCTTACCATCCTTATCCCAACCTAAAATGCAGGACTTTTAACATCAACCAACAGGCTTTTTTTTTTTTTTAAGATTTTATTTATTTATTTGACACAGAGAGAGAGAGAGAGAGAGAGATCACAAGTAGGCAGAGAGGCAGGCAGAGAGAAAGGGGAAAGCAGGTTCCCTGCTGAGCAGAGAGCCTGATTCAGGGCTCGATCCCAGGACCCTGAGATCATGACCTGAGCCGAAGGCAGAGGCTTAACCCACTGAGCCACCCGGGCGCCCCAACCAGCACGCATTTTTAACACTGTTCGTGAGGCTTCTTATAGTTTGACCCATACCTCATTTAGCGGTTTTACCTTCCTCTACCACCTCCCTTGAACTTTGGTCTCCAACAATATCAAACAACTTTTAGTTCCCTGAACACACTGTGCCATTGCTATCTCCATGCCATTGCAAAATGTTCCTTCTTGCAATGCCCTTCTCCCTAAATCTTCCTGGGAAATTAGCAATCGTCCTGTACTTGATCCCGCTGATCCCCCCTCTGTGAAGCTCCCTTTACTTCTGCATAGTACACCACTCCCTTTGGTACGTACTTACTCTTCTCCATTCTTATTAGTTCACCCGTGTACTTTACAGTAGACTCCAGTAGTCTTGAAACCATAGAACACATCTACTTTGACCTTGATAGCAAGAGCCTAGCACAGGGCCTGACAATAGAAAATACTCAATTCATTGAGAGAGTGGATGAGTGAAGGAAGGAAACTCATGCCTAAGCCTTACGGCTCCATATTGTATATTATTTTCCACATGCACCTTATCCCTTCATATGACATAACCAGTGATTTGCCCTCATGATATCCTCGGATTATTCTTTTGCATCTCCTTTCCCAAAACCATTAGAACACTGCATTTTTGATACTTTCCCCCAGAAAGTAAATTCCGGAGCCCTAATCCTTTCCTGTTCTTTCACAACCTCCAATTTTCTTGGGTTAGCCAGCCCAGTTTACTTAGCAAAGATTCCTATGGCTTGATAAGAGGAATGCAAGATTCCCAGAACCCAAGAGAGAACAAGACAAGATGGGAAGGGTGGGAGGAGAAGGAAGAATGTCCCATACAAACAAATGACTTAGAGAATGAAAACCAAGACCTTGAATGATGTCTATATCCATGGACTGAAGACAGCATAAAAGTAGTTTAGCTCAACATGATAGCAATAATGCTGTCTACCCCCTAATTAAGATAGTTATTATGTAAGCCTAAGCCCTTTAAACAGTATCTTCAATCTAGTGAAGTTTTATTTATTCCTCTAAATACAGACATTTAAAAAAGACTGCTTAAGAAAAAAACAGAACAAAACAAAACAAAACTAGCCACCACAAACTCCAGCCCCCCCAACAAATAAAACCATTTCCTTGGATCAGTTAAGCCAACACACTAATCAAAAAGATCAAGTAATGTCTTCATGTATTTATAGACCTAACTTAGTCACCAACACTGAGTCACCTCAAGACCATATGATTTGACCTCAAAGTTTAACTACCTCCTCCTGGTTTCTACAACACTGCATTTTCCATATATTCAATTTACGCTGTTTCTTTTTAGCAAGAGACCTAAAAGTTAGAGATCTATAGGTTATATCCGTTTGCTATCCGTATCCCAATTATTTATAAAACAATAAGACTATCATATTTCAGAGATATGATAGTCTTATCAAAGCTATTTAACCTGGAGAGGACCTTAGAAACCATCAGACCCAAACTTGTGATCCTACATACTAAAAATGGAAGGAGAAAGTAGTTAATTATCTAAAGTCTTGCAATGGGAAAAATGGGATTAAGTTCAGTCTCTTGAATCCTAGGCTAGGATAGTTTCACTTACATCTTAGGGCACAGAACAAAACATACGAAATGCTAAACCACCTGCACAATTTACACATATACATATAAAGAAATATAAATATATACTGCAAAATAAAATTAATTCAGTTGTTGCTTCTAATATAAAAATGAAAGTAAAACTTGAGTAGAATACTTTTACTGGCTGCCATCTCAGCATGCTTCTTGATAACTCAATGTATTTTATCTTACATATATATATTTTTTTAATTTTGTATGTTTTTGAATTTTAAAAACACAAAACATGAGTACAGGTATTAGTTGCTGCTTCATTAGGGGTTAGGGAACTGGGTTTCTCAAACCAGTTCTTTCCTCTGACTGGGTTGGAAAGGGCTCCCTCTTGTGTTATTTCAGAGTCATAGATTCTTCTGCCTTAAAAACTGCCCTCCTTCCTCAAGAATATCTTCTGTTCCTCCCCAGAGAGAGGACACTGGAGTCCAGAACATAAGATAGCTCTCCTCTCACTCACCTCTTGGTGTGTTGCATATACTGCAGAAGAGTGAACAAGGCTTCGTATTTATTCCTGACTTGGTGGGTTTCATTCTAATAGTAATCCATTACCTCCCAGGCCAGGGTACACAGTACAACTATAATTTAGGAAAACAAGAGAAGGGGAGGTGAAGAGAGAGCGAGCGAGAAAAAAAAAAAAAAAAAAAAATCTACCATGATTGCATTTTGGTTTTCTGGTTGTCAACATTTACTGTGTTTCCTTTGAATATGACATACACTAATATCCTCCTTCACTTTCCATGAGCTGATTCCTCCACAGCTCACCCCTCTGTGGCAGGCAGCCTTCAAGAGCAGTGCTTATACACAAACTCATTCATATTAAATGAATATGTCATTTAGTTGGTTTTTCAGGAGCAGGACCAGGCCAAGCTCTCTCTGTTCCTTAGTGTACTATTATCAATTAATTAGTTAACATAGTTAATGCAATAACCCAGTCAATAAATCCTTTTGGAGCCTCTCATTCCCACCAAAACAAACAAACAAACAAAAATATTAGTAGTGTGGGGAATATAAGAGAGAAGAAACTACTCCTGTTCTCAAGGAACTTAACCAATTACCAGAAGATTAAAAATGTGACCACAACCAAAACAAGACAACTTTCATCAAGTGACACACAGAATGTCACAGTTCCAGAGGAAGAAAATTACTTCTTAGACTATGGAGTTCAGGGAAGCCTTTATACAGAATGTGGTATGTCCCCTGGGCGTGGGATAATGAATACACTTCCAATACGGAGATATGAGGAAGACTCGGACAGACAAGAAAGTTGGAACTGAAGACGGACTCATGGCATGACACCGATAGGCGTGAGGTAGGCTAGAGGATTTGCAAAGAGGCTACAACAATGCAACCCAAGATCTTACCAACCTCAGCATCCTGAGTGTGTGCAATCGTGACCGTGCTTCAGCCTCTTACCCTTCCCATCAGCTGCACTACATGGGGCTACGAAAACGAACTAACCGTGAAAAGGACAGTGATTCACAAGGACATGGACTGTAACATTCCACACTGATATTTTGAATAGACGTCCTAATGGCTTATCTCTTGATCTGTCTGCTCTTAATTCTTCTTGGCTGTTACTTTTTTTAAGTGACATTTCCAAATTACTTACAAATATCAGTTATCTGCATTAAGGAAACAGAACTGTTGTTTCTTTTCGTCTTTGGCATGCATTACAATGAGAATTTGAAGAAGAGAATTCATTATTCCCAATCCATTTTTCTCGGACCCATGTTGAAACTACTGGGCTCTCCCTTATAAATACATCAGACTACCTGGTGCTGAAGTTTTTCTTGAATCGTCCGCAGAGGGAACGATCCACTATTGCTAATGCACATCACTTGCTTACGGTCACATTCATCTAATTACATTATTTTACATTAACAAAATGGAAGATTTCTGTATGAGCCCTCGGGCAAGAAATGTCACCCCTGAATCCCTGGCCTGGTTCCATCTGAATCCTACTGGGATGTAATTCTAATTCAACATCTGAGTCCACTAGATCCTTGAGAGGGTGTCCTTTGACAATCTCTTCAGATTCAGCTTCTCATCCTGCCAGATTGTATTTTAGTTTCCTAGTTATCAATGTCGAATATGTTTCTTTGTCATTGGCCACACCTTTCTACATTCCTTCTCCTTCCATGACTCCTCCAAACCTCATTCCTCCATGGTGGGGAACCTTCAAGAGTAGTCTTCATAAATAAAAGCGGAAGGGTGGTTTGGGGTTGGGGACAATTTCAATGAAAGGAGCCAAGCTTATTTGTTTACCTTAAGGCGACACACCAAGTTCTTCGACATGATACAGTAGAGTCGTCCACCAATGATCATCACTTGCCAGCATCAAAAGCAACCTGTCTCCTTTCTGAAAACTGCCGACAAAAATTGCTGCATGACAAGGACTCCGGCGGTCTGTAAACTCCAGACGCGACGCATTCTGCACCACGGGCGCCCTCTAATGGCTGACACTGCACAATGCCTGATGGTGGAGAATTTGCCTGGGTTGATGGGCAAGTCGCCGCAGGACTCCACAGGGCTCCGCCCTTGAGAAGCAATTCGGGTTCCGTTTAAAAGGTGAGGAAGAGAGGACGAAGTAGTGCCAGTTCCCGGATAGTTATTTCAGAATTATCATTTCCATTACCATGACCACAATAACCAGTTATCCGACCTGAGAGGTGGTAAATATTCTGGGGTAGCATAGAATAATAGGTCGGACAGAGCTAACAGGCATACACATACACACGTGTGGCTTAATTTCAGATATTTTCACATAAAAAAATTAAACCTTAGAAGTATGAAAATAAATGATTTTATATTTGAAAAGGTTTGGGATATCATTGCATTCTTTACTAATTCTTGGAATAAACAAAGAATAAACAAAATGTGATTTTTTTTTTTTAAAGCTTGACTTTTTGAACTGATCATATGAAAGCAAGATATGGGACTGATCCCCTCAGATTTAACTTTAACACAAGAATCATGGATCTGTTTGTGGAAACATTCAACGGATTCATCCATTTTCCCAAAGGCCTTTCTCATCTTTCGATGTTCCTATCATTCCCTTCTGCTTAATCCATCCATTTTCTTGGTCTTCAGGTAGAATAATTCTCCCAGATCCATATTCATTAGTGATTGTTTGTGATTGCAGCAGATCGAAAGCCATTCTCCTTTACTACATGCAATCCTGCCTTTTGGAAAAAGGTATAGTTTTACTCTGCAATTTTATTGGACAGGGAGAGTTGACTAGCTTCTAATTTCGTATGTGATCAGTTTGTTAATGAATGTTTTAATTTTAATAGCACTTCTTCCCCAAGGAATGAATGCACAGAATTCATTCACAGATAAGTAATTCAGGGAAATAGAGGACCCTTCTCCTCATCTAGATAGCAGATGTGACAATGGCTTGAAATGGAGATCTGGACTCCTAACTTTTCCTTTATAGCACTGCCTTCCTCTATGCCAGGAGAGATCACCCTGGCCCCATCAGACCCTGGGAATTTGGAGATAACATTCTGGTCATTATACTGAAATTACAAATGACACGTTGGAGCCTCACAGCTCAGGAAGCACCGTGTGAGACTGGATTGAGTTCAACATTGGTCTCATTATCATTTGCCTTGGGTTGTTTATTGGCATAATGACAGTCATGTATTTATGCCAAAAGCATGAATAACAGAGTAGCTTCTTATAGCTATCATAATTATCATCTTTGCTAGGAAGAAAAAGGGCAATTGAGGAAGCAGAGGGGCCATCTCTGTTAAGATAATACATGCCTTCAACACCCAGAACATTATCTGAAATCAAGATTTACTGAATGCTGGTTGTTTCCGTTTTCCTTTGGGGATGAGGAGGTTTACATTTTCATCATCACTAATGTTGGCACAAATTGTGAACTAAACACAAACTCTAAAAACTCTTTCAACCCTGTTCCCAATTTTTGCATCGAGAACACTCAAGGTCGGTAAAGACCTACAAAGGGGGAAAAGCCTTTGGAAGACAGAAGAGAAGGTGGGAAAGCATAAATCAAACTCTGTTTGGGTGAAACTGGGGTGTTGGGGGGTTGGGAACACTTAAAAGTTAACCATCTTTATCTCATGTAAACATATATCAGATTTGCAAAAGTAACCCACAGTTAGTGGCTGAAACCATGTTGGTCACTTGCTGTCTTTACTTATGCTACAGAGAACAGAGAAGCTGTTCCAGAGGCTGGGCGCTAAAGGAGAAGCCACAAATAGGAACATTTAGAAGATGTCCCTCTTTTGAGTTAGGTCAGCATCTCTGTGGGTGAAAAACTATAGCTCTTAATACTCCACATCGTGTTACCTCAAACTGTGGAAATGTGTGAGTGCACGTGTGTATGTGCGTGAGTACGTGTGCCGTATATGTGTGTGGGTGTTTGTGTAAAAAGACACACTAAGCCACTACTCATACAATGTCAGGATCAGTGGAAGGATCAGTAGCCATCCTTTCATTTACACCCATCCTCACCCATTGTTTTAAAATTGAGAAATTGGAGGCCCAGAACGACTGTGATTTGCCCACAGAAAATGAAAATTCCCTGAGTTTGGAAATTCCTTAGCTGTTCCTTAGCCCCTAGGGCACGAAGCTGATATGCAGGTCTGTCCTCACTGGGAGCAATGGAAGATGCTGGCGAGGTGGGAGCCTGGGCCCTGAGAGGCAGCGGACCACGGGGATATCCTTGTTTGCACAGGCCTTCAGCTTAGACTTCCGGGAGAATGCCAGGCCCACTGCCTGCGCCTCTATCAGAAATGGAAGGTGGCCTGAAGCCCTTCCAGAGATGTTAAAAAAAAAAAAAAAAAAAAAAAGCATAACCTGACAAGTAACACTTGTCTCCAAACTGGGCTCCCTTTCGTGCAGGAGGAGGAAGGCAATGCTCTCCTCTCCTGCTTGTTTCCCTGTCACAAAGGCTCTATCTACGATTCGTGAAAAAGCCCACTGACTTCGGTCCTCCTTGAAGAGAAGGAAAACTGGAAACTCAGAAAGCAGGTTGTAGAAAAAGGTGTCACTATCTAACAAATGCAAGTGCAGTCCACAGAAACCTTTAAAATGTTTTTCGTCATCCCTAGAGCAGTTCAGAGCCTTTCTCGGTATCCTTTAATTTCATGCCATTTTCCTAAACCAAATATTAAATTTCCCTCTTGAAGTGAGAGCAATAAATCACCAAGGAGAGAATTGGCAGTTCTTATGAAAAAAAAACCTGAGGTAAAAATTAGAAGTGGACACATTTCTCCTCTTGCCGTTCTGACCCCGCGCGCAGCTGGGTGGGCCCGGGCGGCCCTGCGGGGGCCGTTGGCTGTCTTCGCCCCGACTGGGCGACGGTGCAGAACTCCGGTGTTCTGGTTATTGTTGTTGATGTTGTGGTGTTTACTTGCTCGCTTTTCTGTTCTCGTTTTGCCCCCACAGGAACAGGTGTGGGTGTTTCAGTTCGCTTGTTATTTTATACCTCAGAATCACTTTGATATAAGCCAACAGGGACAGCAAACACATCCATTGTCTGAGACAACCCAGCGGTCGCTTTGATTCCATTGTCCTATCAAGACTTCGTTTTTCACTTTTCAGAAGAGGCCTTTTTCTGTCACATGTGCTTTTATGGTTGTTTTGCACAATTACGTAATAGAGACTTTCCAGTTCTTAAGAATCCTGCTATTTGGTAAGTAAGGAAACAACGGTGCATCTAGCTGCCTGCCAATCTGTCAACTTTATAACACGTGCCAAATCCTTTTTGCATATCCAGTTTAGAAACACGTTTATTTCCAAATCAATCCCTTGACGCAATTCTTAAGACAAAGGAGAGAATCTGCTTTTTTATTTAAGGACGAGAAACGTCTGTATTTTTAGGGGACACTGTGCAGAAAAGTGGAGGAGGCTTCGGGGGTAGACATAAAACACTGATGTGAGTGAGCGGAACTCTAAAAAACTGAAGCAGAGAGGTTTATTTTCCTGGATTATCTTCTTTGTTTCACAAGCACTAATTTTTAGCAGCTCCAACTCCAGTTGGGTTTTGGTCACCAGGATGAGGGCCTCGCTTCGATGACTCGGTTGTCCCATCGCAGGCCTGTGCTTCCCCGGGGGAGAAAACTCCATGAGGTGGCACAGAAGCAGAGCCCCTTCTCCTGGTGTGTCAGGAATCCTTCGCTTAGGCCACGTGCAATTCCCTCCAGCCTGACAAAAGCTAAGGAATTGGAAGCATGTGTCTGGTGTTTTGTAGGCAACCATGGCCAGACTGGGCCCTGTGCCCACCGAGGGTTATGTCAGTCTGTGAAGCTGAGGTGAGAGGTCATCTTCAGTGAGTGCCCTGGCCCTACAGGAGGGCAAAGTCAGCAAAGACCTGTGGAATGTGTTCAAGACTGGCCAAAGCTCACTGTAGACAAAACCAAAACTTATTAAAAGTGCCAAACTTACTAAAAATTCCCTGACACAGAATTGGCCTGGGGTGGGCCTGAGGATGGGCCATTTTTAAAAGTTCCTTAAGGAGTACTCCTGACCCTTCAGGGTGGTGCAAGCGTTTTAGTGGGCTGATGGGAAGGGACCATAAAGCTTTGCCCATATCCCGGCTCTCTGTTGAGGGAAACAGCCCTTCACTCGGTCAACGCTTTTCCCCCAGCCGAAGACAGAAAAGAATGTAACAAAATAGAACAGCCTAAATTAGAATATGAGGGATTTGGATTAAATTATAAGAAGAAACTTTCAGAAGGACAGAGGCTAGGTATTAAAATGTATGACCTCAGGGATATTGTGCCACACCATTTTCAGGAGTGTTTCACAGCAAGGATGAATTTCCATCTGTCTTCAGTATGTTTTTAATGGAATGCCTGGATGGTAGGGGAGAGTAAAGCTCATTCTTCCAGACAGGGCTGAATTCTGCACTCATTCATTCAAAACTAATCAAGTATTTCCCAAGTGTCTTATAATGTCCTAAAGGAGGCCAATCCGTTGGACGAATTATTTGGGTGTACAGGTTGTGTTGGGTCCTATTTTAAAACCATGAGATGCTGTGAAGTATTTTCATTAATAGTGAATATAGTTTCTTAAGCCAAGCTGCCTGGTTTCAGTTTCTCCACTTATTAGCAGATTGGCATGTTCCTTAATTTCTGCATCAATTTATCTATAACGGGGTTGAAGATGATGATGATGGCAATGACACCATCCTCATATAGTTATTCTAAGAACTCAGTGAGCTAAAATATGCAAAGTATGCAAAGTGCTTATGCCATGCCTGCAACACAAGTAGACACTTGTGCAAAGACTAGATTTTTTTTTTTCATTAAAACTCAGTTTAGGTTGCTTAGGTCATAGAAGACTCATTACATCCTTATTTATATTTTTAATTGCAAAACTCAAAAATATATACTGTTTTGTGTTTCTAAAGCTACTATAAAGTACAAGTCATCCTCGAATGAACAAAATCTTAAGGGTTTAAGGGAAACAGAGAAATCATCTAGAGAAATGGTTCTCAAGCCTGACTGCACAGTAGAATCATTGGGGGGAGATTTTAAAGAATGCTAATGCCCAAGACCCAATCACAAACAAAACAAGCAAATACTGGGGACTTTTTTTTTTCTTTAAAGCTCTATTTGTCATTCCAAAGTCTTACACAGATTGCAAACCCTTGGTCAGCAAATATCTTCCCTGATAATGCAGAAATTTCCTCAACCAACCTTTTTTAATACTTCCATTGACAGAAAACTCATTACTTCTCATAAAATTGCATCCTCCTTTAAGTTTAAATAACACTGAGCTCACAATTCAGACTGAACAAATTCAGTTTATTTTCAGATTCCTCACCTCCTCAAATTGTTGGCAAAAGGTTTGCTCAATGAAGTGATAAATGGCAAATGTAATGAAATATTTCTGCAAAGCCTCTACCCTTTCAGTACTGTCACCGTTAAATAAAACAAAATACTTTTAAAAAACAATTGCATTCATTTGCCATATGTAACACAACAATTATTAGTTTAAATGAAGTGACATCAGATGTAGTCTCGCTTTCAAGGCTAGGGACCTATCTCCACATAATCAATTTCACATATTTCTTTTGGAAATTCATTTATTCATTTATTACTGTTTGTTTAATTACCTATAGTCAAGAACCAGTGTCAGACACTGGCTATGAGCATTAACAAGATACAAAACCAAAGTCTGGGTTCAAACTTTATATCTTCTTAATATTTTCCACCTTCCTCTTTGTCCTGAACTATCAACAGTATCAGATTTTATTGACAATTAAGATGATGGAGAGTTGACCTAATTTTCAAATAGACCTACTGATAAAAGAATCCGGAGTTCTAATTCAGGTAAATTAAGGATTCGAGGGGTGGGGGCTGGGAGCAGGGGTCATTGTTTCATTTGTTTGAAAAAGTGAGTTCTAGCTTCTTTAAGATATGATTTAATTTACCAGAATGTAGTCCATATACAATTTCTGGCGACATTGATCAAGTAGACCGAAACCTGCCTGCTACCGAAGAATACCTGGGCTGGGTCACTGTTTCAATACTGGTGAGTATTGCATTGCGGCTGGCTGCAGGGACAGAAGAAGAGAACAGGACTACCAAAGGTTATAGCCATTTAATTAAATGACAGCAGCTGATCCTTGTCAGCATGGTTCAAAGGAGAGGCAGAAGTTGGTCATTCTTTTTAAGGACGTCCACAAGGGCAACCTCAAGGAAACTGCCGATCACGAAGAATATTGTCATTGATGTCTCTCAAAGGCGATTGTTGCAATGTTCTCAGGAAAAAAAGGGACTGTTAACATTTTATTTTTCATGGGAAATTATCAGTGAGCCAGGGGTTATGAGCACCAACAATACAAGTCATGACAACCCTCATCAAACTGTGTAAACACTTCTATTTCTCCAGAGCCTTTAAAACACAGATTTTTGGATCTGATCTTATCCTTTGTAGTTACTATCACTAAAGTGTATCTTAGAAAAATTTTTGGATTTTAGCTCTCCCTTGCTTATTGTATTCCCAGAGAGACTATCAAGAGACCAGAGGAGCCAAAATGAATACAACAAAACAGAGTGAATATAAGTGAGGACATTTTTATAATAACCTTGAGTGGAAAGAAATTTTTTATTGTGATTTTAAACATTTCAATGGACTTTATATATGTATATATATATATATATATATATATATATATATTCCTAAATACTGAAATGAAGCTTTACAGGGTGCACAATCTTTTTTCATTGCAAACTCAATTCCTTAGGTTCATTTCAATCTAGTGTAGAAAATTCAGTCTTTATGATTTTCCCTAACGATATGTAGGCAAACATTAGTAATGCTCATTTAGATTGATACAATGCCATTCTTTGACATAACACATTCTCAGGTTGCCCTCACAGCAACTGCACATTAAAAGAAAAGGCATTATAAAGCAAGACCTTGGTCCCATTTTTCTTTTTCTTTTAATTGATATGACCTTGAGAGAGACCCCTACACTTTGTCCTAGGTTTCTTTATTTGTAGAAAAAGGGATTTGAATAGGTTATATATTATGTTTCTTCTGGCTCTAACATTTTTAAATCTCCATTCTGGAGCACATTAAGATGGTGGCAAAGGCCCTTAGTAATTGGCTCAAGGTCAGGCATTTAGACAGAGACGGAGAAGGATTTAGGTCCCCTGAATCATATTCCAAAGTGTTCCCACTAGGTTTGACTGTTTTTTATTAAGAAGGTGGAATTCAGGGGCGCCTGGGTGGCTCAGTGGGTTAAAGCTTCTGCCTTCGGCTCAGGTCATGATCCCGGGGTCCTGGGATCGAGCCCCACATCGGTAAAAAAAAAAAAAAAAAAAAAAAAAAAAGAAGGTGGAATTCAGATTCTGGTTTACTTTACTATTATTTTCTTTTGCTCTTGGATAAAGAAATATGTTTAAAGTCACACTGTCATATGGGACCTTTGACAGGCAACCATATGTTTTGAGTAAACAGTGAACACCAGAGTTTTGCATTTAGTTGTGAAAATCAGGGGAGGTTTTCTGCTCTGACCCACTGCTACCAACAGCCACCCTAGTCCACTCCATTTTAAGGACAGGTATTTCATTTGTTCCAAAGGAGCAGGACTTGAATAATCCCAATTCTCCAAGGGCAAACAGAAAAGTTTGCCTATATGATTAGATTGAAAGTTTCTCGGTTTCCCTGTTTATTTGTATTTGGACTAAGATTTCTTAAACAGTAGCACGTGAAGCTTAGAAGCTAATCCTTTGAAGAATTACTAATGAAAGTATTGTCTTCTCTTCCCTAAGAAGGAGCTACGTGGGCAAGAACAGATCTTATTCTTCTCATATCTTATGATACAGTTTTCCCATAGAGCAGACAGGTGAAAAATTAGATTCCATTGAACAATGCTAAGTAGGAAGTGGGGCCATTGCACTGGAACAGCAAAGGAGCCAGTTACTTGGTTCATTGTGGATGGTTCACATGCTCCTGTTTCTCGTCTCCATGCAGAAAGAGCACCAGGGAAGGGTTTCTTCTGTAGGGCACAGTCTACCTTTCTCCTGCTCCATTGTAGGAGTTCAGTTGGAGGAATAATAATTTCTCCAGTTCAACTAGGGAAACCTGTACTTTGAAAACTATTGGGAAATAGTTATTAACTAATACCTCGCCCATTCCTATTCGCCCGCTTAACTATTTATGTTAACGTGCTGACAAATACAAAAGAAAAGACAAAGGAAAAGAAAGAGGGAATGCCATTAGCACTGCCAAATCAACAGAAGCTAACACAATTAAGAACCACATTCTGCAGCTGATGACTAGACTAGACAAGAATATGAACTGCTATAAAAGTTCCCTAGAATTGGGACACCTGTGTGGCCGACGGTTAAGTGTCTGCTTTCGGCTCAAGTCATGATCTCAGGGTCCCAGAATACAGCCCCACATCAGCTCCCTGCTCAGCAGGGAGTCTGCTTCTCCCTCTCCCTCTACCCCTTCCCCCCATACTCGTGCTATCTCTCTCTCAAATAAATAAATGAAATCGTAAAAAAAAAAAATTCCTAGAACTGGTGTAACAATCCTAGATTAAGAAGGTTGTGGGGCACCTGAGTGGCTCAGTGGGTTAAGCCTCTGCCTTTGGCTCGGGTCATGATCTCAGGGTCTTGGGATCGAGCCCCACACCGGGCTCTCTGCTCTGCGGGGAGCCTGTTTCCCCCTCTCTCTCCACCAGCCTCTCTGCCTACTTGTGATCTCTGTCTCTCTGTCAAGTAAATAAATAAAATCTTTCAAAATAAAAAAAAGAAGGGACTTAAATCAGCTGTTTATTTCTAATCTGGTCTAATTAGATATTAATGCCTTCACACCTTGTCAACAAGTTGTAGAAAATTAGACACAGAAGCATCATGCTCCCCCCACCTGCAATAATTGTCCCGATTCGTTTTGCTCACTTTGTGTAGTAATACAGTGCAAGGTGGAAAATGAGGGCCCCAGCAGGTCAATGTGTATTACTTCACTACTCAGTACACATTTGTAGATCATAAACATGGTTCATTAGTTTCCCAAAGACAAGAAAGTTTTCTTGCAGCAGACATTTCTGAAAGCAATAAAAATTACATGATCATTCTTGAAGAACACGTAACGTTTACAGTCCTAATCAATTTTCCACGCACGTGTGCACGTGTAACAAATAGAGTAGCAATCTGATGTTAAAAGGAGCTCTTGAACCACTGAAAGCCACGTGTCAATGCTTTCTTTAATTGTGATAAATTCTGTTCCCTCACCTGAGAAGGTGACATTTCATGGCAAATAAGTCTGGGAAATCACCTAGAACATGAAAAGGTTTCCTGTTTTGTAAGCTATTTCCTATAATGACCAGGAAGTTGTGGACAAAAAGCTAGCTGACAACACAGTTGTCTGAGCTCAGTAGAATCACGTCAGGAAACCTATTCTTCTGTTTGAAAAGCCCGTGGAGAATTCAGATTCCCCGCAACACGAACCCGTCTCAATGACCTGGTAAATCAGAGTGGGAGTCTATATTGCTCTGGGCCCCAGTACAGACTCTATATTGCTCTGAGTCTGTATTGGTGAGGCATAAGGAGGCCCGAGGTCACAGGATAAGCACGCGACGATGACAGTCGGTCTGTATGCGCTGCCCACTCCTCTCGTGGCCTCGCTGCCACCGGTATGACCCCCTCCACTCCTACAGACACTGTGAGTTATCAAAAGGATATGAACAGACCTGGAACAAACGGCTTTGCAGGAGTGTCTCACCTCTTCCACAATTCCTCAGCAGGGCGTGCTGCCCTCTGATGTCCCCTTCTCCGCTGGTTTTCCCCTTCAAGGCTATTCTTGATATTTATCTTAATAAGACATCACAAAGATGTAGATGATAGAAGGGCAGGGCCCCAACAGTATAATCTATCTCAGGCAAGTCAACAGACAATTACATGAAACTCTCCAAATGTTAAAAGACAGCTTTGAAACCTGGGAAATATCAGCTTTTAAAAACACTGTGTCACCAATCCATTGCATTGTTAGCTTTAAGTTACTTTATAGAAACTGACAGGAACACCAGCCTTGCCAGTCTCAGAGGCCTGGGTGAGGCCGCTCTGGGACTACATGAATGATAAGCTGATGAGTGTTTAAAAAATAATAATAAAGAAGGGGAAAAAAGGAAGAAAAGGGGACGCCTGTGTGGCTCAGTTGGTTAAGCATCTGCCTTTGGCTCAGGTCATGATCCCTGGGTCCTGGGATCGAGTCCTATGTTGGACTCTCTGCTCAGTGGGAGTCTGCTTCTCCCTCTCTCTCTGCCTGCTGCTCTCCCTGCTTATGCTCTCTCTCTGTCAAAGAAATAAATTTTAAAAAAAAAATCTCTCTTAAAGGGGGTACCTGGGTGGCTCAGAGGGTTAGGGCCTCTGCCTTCAGCTCAGGTCATGATCCCAGGGTCCTGGAATCGAGTCCCACATCGGGCTCTCTGCTCAGCGGGGAGCCTGCTTCCCCGACCCCCCTCTGTGCCTGCCTCTCTGCCTACTTGTGATCTCTGTCTGTCAAATGAATAAATAAAATCTTTAAAAATAAATAAATAAATAATCTCCCTTAAAAAAAAAAGGTATTCTGTTCTTTCTGTCTTTTGGATTTTAAATATATATATATATATATATATATATATATATTTTTTTTTTTTTTTTTTTTTTTTTTTAAGAGAAAGAAAAAGAGCAAGTGGGGTGGGGGAGGCTGGGCAGAGGGAAAGAGAGAATCTCAAGCAGGCTCCTCACTCAGCTCGGAGCATGGATCTATCTCACAACCCCTGAGATCACGACCTGAGCTAAAATCAATCAGAGTCTGGTGCTTAACCAACCGAGCCACCTAGGCACCCTGTCTTTTGGGCGTTAAGGGAAAACTGAGAATACATAAATAAATCTCTTCACTTGGCCCAAGCTCCCGTCTGCAAACTTGTGAACTGAATAGAGCCCCCAAATGTAGAGTTGAGACCCAGATCACTTACAGCACATACACACACATCAAATGTAGGGTTGAGACCCAGATCACTTACAGCACATACACACACATCACAATAAAACAAAACAAACAAGTTCTGGATTGAAAAGAGGGGGGATGCTTTCATTCTCCATTAAGTATTCCAACCAAGCCCTCACACTTGGTATCCATGATGAGATGTAGCGAAATGAATGTTACAGTAGGAATCTGAAATTAGATTACCAATGGTTCTACTATTTGCTGTGTAACCAGCATGAGCCCCTTAATACCCCTACCCCCTGTTTTATAGCATAGTGAGATAATACTCAATTTACTTTCCTCAAAGTGTTGTTGTCAAAGTCAGATCAAGCAATGGATTAAAAAGTGAAATATATTGAACACATAGAATGCTACTATTTGTTTTCTTAAATCATTCTGCTTTGAATAGTTTTACTTTCTTTATCCACAATATTGTATTTTGTTTCTCCTAGCCGCAAGGTATAAGAGAAAGGTTAGGGAATATATTTATTAGTATATCCCTTGGCCCTGAAATTTAGAAAACTATGTTGATAACCATACTTAATTAAATCAAGTTTAAGGGGGGAAAAAAAGAAAAAAAATAGCCTCTAGTTGTTACACTTTGACTGTTCCTTTCTCCCTGCTGCCAAAAAAGCCCCTTTATGTATATTCATTTGTTATTCATTTAATTAGTCCAAAAAAATTCAAACCAGGCCTGTAGCTGAATTTAGAAAATTGGGTATGACTCAGTCTAGAGTAGATGATAGGCATGCAAATGCGTATAGTTATGTAATAAAAGAATGCCAAAATATCACAGAACAGGAGGGGGGAAAAACCCAACTTCCTCTGAGAGTAGAGAGTGAGTCTTTAAGGGAAGATATCACAAAGTAACAGACATTTAGCTAGGTAGGCTAAAAGATAGGTAGGCTTTTCCTATGTGGGCAACAGTATTAAATGTATTTCATCACTACTGAAACTAGAAAATCTTCCCTTTCAGTAGTAAACTAAAGGATGGCAATATATGAGTAAATATGGTAATTATCATTCACTGTAGGATAGGGTTTTTTGAAAGCAAGTTAATCTCAGTCCCCACTCAAGCAATTGAGCACTGTAGGCAAGTTTTGCTAAATGGTCTGTTTGGATAGAAATGATCCTAACTGGTATTAAGTACCAACACAGTCCAGTGAAAACAATGCCTATGATACATAAAGATACATAATTCAGCAAGTGCAAGCTGAATTCTGACCTTCTGAACCCATTCTTCTCAATTCTTTTAACCACTACACCACATTGCTCTGCACCTCACCTCCCTTTAAGAGGGGTCTACAAAATAAGACAGGTTAATTAATCAGGTTCAAGAATAAAATGTTCTCAGGGGTGCCTGGGTGGCTCAGTGGGTTAAGCTTCTGCCTTCGGCTCAGGTCATGATCTCAGGGTCCTGGGATCGAGCCCCGCATCGGGCTCTCTGCTCCATGGAGAGCCTACTTCCTCCTCTCTCTCTGCCTGCCTCACTGCCTACTTGTGATCTCTGTCTGTCAAATAAATAAATAAAATCTTTAAAAAAAATGAAATGTTCTCCTATCATGAGTGATTAAAAAATGTTCAAAATGAAAGCACAGGGTAAGTTGAGATCATATAGCCTCGTGAGCTCTGGGGATAGACATGGATAAACCTTATACCCCCTGACGATATTACTTGTTTATCAGGTGACACAGACAAGTTCTGAAAGATGGAAAGAATTCTTTCCTGTACTGACCTCTGAAAGAGCTCAGAGAGATGCATGGGGAAAGGGCTTTTGTTCTGTATTTCACCTTGGCAATTTTCTGTAACACTGAACTCAACAATAAGGTGTCAGATATGCTTCAAGTTAGTAAATCTTCCCTAGGAAGCTTTGGGATTTTCTTCAGAGAAAGAGTTTCATGCTCGCTGAAACAGCCCAACATGTAAAAAGGATTCTCAGAGAAAAAAGATGTTTTCCAAACCCGATTCAAAACAGACACTTGGAACCGAGAGGAAGGGTACCAGGGGCTGACGTGAGTGGGGATGGGTTTCCAACAGAGACTAAACCTGCCTGGGACAGATGTTCTCTGCCCCCATTTTCCCTCTCTCTAGCCCTCACTTCTAATGGCCTGTGTCCAATTCCCTTCAAGCCTCTGAAGACTTTTAGAACATCTCAGACTTGGGAAAAAGTAATCCTTTACTCTTTCCTATTCCTGAGGTCATAATAATAGTAATTCTCAAACAGGCTTATAAATTTCTAAGAAATGCGGGCCTTGGGGCTTCCAGAGAACTTTTGAACCAGTATCTCTGGGTGTAGAACTAAGTGTATATGTTTTGAATGTTCCCTACATGACTCTGATGTGTCCGCTTGATAATTTTTTAAATTTAATAATAATAATAATAATAGCTGATCTAACCACTGAACTCCTACATCTAGAATCTCTTTGAAAGAAAAGGGACCTAGAGATAACTTAAAAGATCATTAAGATGACTTCAAACCTTAGCAACTTTATAGGGTTGGGTCTATTCAAGGTATAACCACACTTAGCTTAGCCAAGCAAAGGTTAAATATTCTAAATTTTCTGAGAAAGAACAGTTTAGGATAGCTAATGTGCCCAGAATGTTGTGAACTTAACTCCAGCTATTTTTTGGAGGCCATTGACAATTGCAACTAGAAAGAAAAAGTATTTAGCCACAGAGGGCATCTCTTGTCCACAGCTTAATTATTTTTTGCTTTAAAATTTGTAGAGCATCACATTTTCAATGTGTTTGTATTGCTCTTCCAAACTTGCAATCTTTTCATTTTAAAGGTCTGCATTCTTATGCAAAGTGAGTACACTGTACCAAAGAGTCTTCCTTCCAAAGACTTAAATCAAATTAATTTCAATGTAATGTTTTATTTTATAGATGAGAAATAATGGAAATTACTGTGCTTTCTGAATTTTCTTTCTTGGAGATAGCTGGTTGCCACTAAAATCTGGTCTTCTATTTGTCTTGTGCATTATGGCTGGCAGGCTAGACTAAATTTTCCAGACTCCCTTGCTTTGGGGCCTGGCTATATGACTATGACCTTGCCATTGGAACAGCAGTGGTGTCTCCATCCTTGGTCGCTGACCATCTGTGGTCGATCATTATTGACCATTGTCTTCCTGTAACAGTGGCCAGCTTCTGTTGAGTAGATAGCAACAATGACATAGGGACATGGTGAAGCAATGACTTGAAATGTGTCCCTGATAGACTGTAAGAAACCCATTTCCCCCTTTGACCTGGATAAGTCTCATTAGAAATAAACTGGTATGATTTTTTCCTTTAAGCTATTCAATTATTGTGTCTCTACTTGGCTTTCTGTTTAATGTGTTAGTACCATCATAGCAACCTTTAAAAACCCCTCAAACCTTTCATCTCCTATAACAATGTGTTGAATGTCTTAAGAAATGCTCTGTAACTACTATTTGGAAAAAGCCTTGCCACACAAGACAAAAATAAAATTATTGAAAGAAGGCAAAAACGATTGAAATTAACTTGCTTAAGTTCACATAGTCAACTGCTATGGAACTGAGCAGAAACCTTACATTTTTTTATTGCTTTTAAGGCATTCTCAAGTCAAATCTCACTTTCCTATCAATAAAAATAAAAACATTGATTTTAGCCTTGTTCATACAATTTTTCCCCCTATATGCTACTAAGAAATTTTGCTTCGGATATTCTTTCTGTTGTCATTAATTAGTATCAACTAGCTAGTACTATTAGAGAATTGCTCTAGTGATGTTTTCATAGCAGACACAACATCTTGGTTTGTCAAATGTATTACAATTTCAAGGAAAAGAAAACAAGCTACCCCAATTATGCTTTGCCATTTGTCTGACACTTTCATTATTCTTGATGCAATTCCAATTGCATGTTGTCTTGTTGTAAAAGCCATTTGTCAAATTAACTTAGGGAGGACTGGTGGAAAATGGAAAAAAAAATCTCCTCATCTACTTCTAACACCTGGAGAATCAGTAGAGGGGTATAATTTTGTCATCTTTCAAATTAAATCAGATTCTGGGCTTGCTGTTTCTGAAATAATACAATATGAAATGGAAGAGTTGCATCCATCCGTGACCATTTAGAAACATATTCAATTCATGGAAAATCAATTCCAACCTACAGTCATGTGGCTTTTTATGATGCTCCATTAGGATTTCTTTAATTTTTGTAAATCTAGTGACTTACTCATTTTGATGCCATCAGAAAGACGACATCTTCAGTTTAATAAAATTCTAATCTAGGAAAGTGATTTGAGCTCTGCTCATAGTTCCTACATATATTAGGAAATCCATAGTTCCTGCTTAGCACATAAAAAAAAGAAGAGGATGGGGCAAAAAGATTCAAGATATTTGAAATATATTTATTTTCCACATTCTGAGACATGTCTATCACCATTTATTCTAATTTTGATTCCCTTCATTCATGTGTCAATGAAACTATAGAAATGGATCTATGAAATGATAACTGCTAGAGAATAATTTAAAAAAATAAACTGTTAGAACAAATTAGCAAATCAAGGATTAAAACTTGAAGGGTTGGGGCACCTGGGTGGCTCAGTGGGTTAACCCTCTGCCTTCAGCTCAGGTCATAGTCTCAGGGTCCTGGGATTGAGCCCCGCATCGGGCTCTCTGCTCAGCGGGGAGCCTGCTTCCCCCTCTCTCTCTGCCTGCCTCTCTGCCTACTTGTGATCTCTGTCTGTCAAATAAATAAATAAATAAATAAAATCTTTTAAAAAATAAAAAAAAAAGCTTGAAGGGTTAAGTCTTGAAGGATCCTACTGAAGCTAACAAGTCTGAGAAGAAGATAGTGGGAACTAAACAATTTATTTATTTATTTATTTCTCTGTATTAAAAAAAATAATACATAATGTATTATTGATTTCAGAGGTAAAGTTCAGTGATTCATCAATCTTATATAACACCCAGTGCTCGTTACATCATGTGTCCTCCTTAATGTCCATTACCCCAGTTACCCCATTTAAAAGGAAGATGAAAGCTTGAGTAAAATGGAGAGAGAGACACTCTAGTGCATACATGGGTTTTGTATTAGAATTGAAGCAATTAATGTTGAAGAGAAAAATTGCAAAACATAGAGGGGGAGAAAGATGCTCAAAGTGGAAAGAATCGGAAAGAAAATACTACTTCTGGGGAAAAAAAATTAAGGGCATTTTTTTTTTTGATGCCAATTTCAATTGCAGGAGAAATATGCCAATCTTGATAAGCAATTGAATATACAATTGGATGTTTACATATTGCCATGGTCATACATGAGTTTTTTTCACAAAAATACTAGGTATAGTTTCCTAATCAGTTCAAGAATTCTGGTAACATTACTCAGAGGTTTAGTTAATCTTTTTCATACAGTTATTTTTTTTAGAGCTCTATTGAAAATTATTTCACATATAGTGAAATTCACCTGTTGAAAATGTCTGTGCATTTAATATATTCACAGAGTTGCACAACCATCACCACAATCTAAGTTTAGAACATTTTTAACAAGCTGAAAAGAAACCTCATAGACATAGCAATCACTCCCTGTTGACCACCCACTCTTCTCCCCAGCCCTAAGCACCCACACTAATCAACTTTCTGTCACTATGGATTTGGTTGTTCTGGACATTTCACATGTAAATGGAATCATACATGTGGCCTTTGTGACCAGCTCTTACCACTCAGCATAACGGTTTCAAGTTTCACTCATGTCATTGCATGCATTAGTAGTCCATCATTTTTTATTTCTGAATAATATTCCATTGTTTGGGCATACTATGTTTTATTTATCCATTCATCAGTTAATGAATATTTATTTAGGTTGTTTCCACCGTTGGGCCATTATAAATAATTCTGCTAGGAACATCTGTGTACAAGTTTTGCACAGACATGTTTTTGACTTATCTTGGGTATGTAAGTAGGAGTAGAATTTCTGGGTCACACGGTAATTCCATGTTTAAGATTTTGAGAAACTACCAACAATTTTCTCAAGTAGCTGCATCATTTCACATTCCCATCAGCAATGCTTCCTCTTCATCTTCACCAACACTTGACATTACTTTTAAATTATATCCATATTAGTGGGTATGAAGTGGTATCTATCTCACTGTGATTTTGATTTGCCTTTCCCTATAGGCTAATGATGTTGAACATTTTGTCATGTGTTTATTAGACACACAAATATTCTTTGGGGAAATATCTTTTCAAATTCTTTGTCCATTTTAAAATTGATTTATTTGTCTTTTTATTGCTGAATTGTAGGACTTTTTAATATATTGTGGATACAAGGGATTTATTTGGTATATGATTTACAAATATTTTTTTCCCATTCCATGGATTCTTTTCCTTTTCTTAATGGTATCCTTTGATACACAAAAGTTTTCCATAAAAGTATGAAGTAAGTTTTGTCATTTGTGCTTTGGGTTTTATATCTAGTAAACCATTTCCCAATCTAGGGTCACAAAATATATTCCTACATTAACTACTAGGAGTCTTACAGTTTTAGCTATTACATTTAGGTCTATGATACTTTTTTTTTTAATCGAAATTTTTTTTCCTTTTTTTGAGAGGAAGTTTGGGGAGGAGCGGAGAAAGAAGGAAAGAGAATCTTAAGCAGGCTCCACACCAGCATGGAGCCCAACACAGGACTTGATCTCACAACTCTAAGATCATGTCCTGAGCCAAAATCAAGAGTTGGACTCTTAACTACCTGAGTTACCCAGGCACCCCAGTCTATGTTCTATTTTGAGTTAATATTTGTGTATGGTGTGAAATAGAGATCCAGCCTTATTTTTTTTCTATATGTGGTTATGTAGTTTTCCCAGTATATTTGTTGAAAATAATATTCTTTCTCCAATGAATTGTCTTGGAAACCTTGTTAAAATCAATCAGCCATAAATAAGATGATTTATTTGTAAACTCTCATTCTATTCCATTGATCTATTTTTAAGACTGTACCATACTCCCTTGACAACTCTAGCTTTAGTAGTGAGAGGAAAACTGAATCCTCCCAATTTGACCTTCTTCAAGCCTTTTTTTCCTTTTGGAACAAACAGCAAATTGAAATAGTTTATTCCTTCCAATGTGGATGCCTATTATTTTTTCTTCTTGCCTAATTTTTATGGCTACAGCCACTAGTACAATATTGGAAAGAAGTAGCAAGAGTGGGTATTCTCATTTTATCTCTGATCATATGAGGAAAGCATGTATTATGCTAGTATGTATTATGCTAGCTGTGGTTTTTTTAATAGCGTGTATCCGGTTGAAGTTCTTTCTATTCTTTCTATTTTTTCTTTCTTTTCTTTCTATTCCTTTCTATTCTTTCTATTCCTAATTTACTGAATGTTTTTATCACCAAAGGCCATTAAATTATGTCAAATGACTTTTTTTTCATCTATTGAAATGATCATGTTTTAATTCTTTATTCTATTTATACGGTGTATTGAATTTATTGTTTTGGGACGTTTAACCAACTTTACATTACTAGGATAAATCTTAATTGGTCATAATGTCTAATTCTTTTTAAATGCTGCTGTGTTTGGTTTGCTATTGTTTTCTAAGAAATTTTGCATCTGTATTCAAAAAGGATGTTTATCTGTGATTTTCTTTTTGTTGTAGTTACCTTGGTTTTTGTACTGGGGAAATATTGGCCTCATAATGTTGGTTAGGAAATATTACTTCCTTTTCTAATATTTTTGGAAGCATTTGTAAAAGACTGATCATCATCTGTCTTTAAATGATACAATGTACCTGTGAACCCATCTAGGCCTGGCTATTCTTTGTAGGAAGTTCTAAAATTACTAAATCAGTTTTGTCACCTGTTATAGGACTTTTTAGATTATCTTTTCTTCTTGAGTAAATTCTGTTAGTTTCTGTCTTTCTAGAGATTTGTCTATTTCGTTGAAGTTATTAATACAATGGCATATGACTATTCATAGAATTCCATTATTACAACTTCTATTACTATACAATCCGTAGTGGTGTCCCTTTTTCATCCCTAATTATAGTAATTTGTGTTTTCTTTCTCCCTCCCTCCCTCTCTCTCTTTCTTGGTGAGTCTCACTAAAAGTGTATCAATTTTGTTTGATCCTTTCAAAAAAACAACTTTTGATCTCATTGCTTTTTCTCTACCTTTTATTTTATTTCTTTCTACTCTAATCTTATTATTCCCTTCATTTAGCTTGCTTTGAATCAGTTTGCTCTTTATTCTGTAGTTCATAACCTGGAAGACTAGGTTATTAATTTGAGATCTTTCTTACTTTTTTACATATAAATTTATAGTTATAAATTTCCCTCTAAGCACTGTTATCTGCTGCTTATAAATATGGGTATGTTGTGCTTTCATGTTCATTCTTCTCAAAATATTTTAAAACACCCCTTTCATTTTCTTCATTAACCTTTTGGGTTACTTCAAAGAGTGTTAATTTCCACATACTTATGAACTTCCAAAATTTTCTTCTGTTGTTGATTTCTAATTTAATTCCATTGTGTTTGGAAAACACATTTTGTGTAATTTCAATCCTTTTAAATTTATTCAAGTTGGTCTTGTGACCTAACATATGGTCTTGCCTTGAAAAGAATATGTGTTCTGTTACTGTTGTGTGGAATCTTCCAGAGAGGTCTTTCAGGCAGATAGAAGGAGAAGCAGGTTCCATGCTCAATCCTAGGACCCTGGGATCATGACCTGAGTTGAAGCAGATGCTGAACTGACTGAACACCCAAGCACCCAGTTTACAGTGTTATTGAAGTTGTTATCCAAGGAGGATCTTCTCTCCTGGTTGTTCTTTCCATTATTGCATGTAGGAGTTGAAGTCTCTGAATACTGTATTTTAATGTCTGTTTCTTTCTTCAATTCTGTTAATTTTTTTTCATGTATTTTGGAGCTCTGTGGTTAAATACATTTCTGCTTAATATCATTATATCTTCTTCATATACTGATCTGGACAATATCAAATATTCTTTGTCTTTAGTAACAATTTTTATCTAAAGTCTATTTTTTAAAAATATTTTTATTTATTTATTTATTTGACAGACAGAGATCACAAGTAGGCAGAGAGGCAGGCAGAGAGAGAGAGGAAAGGAAGCAGACTCCCTGCCAAGCAAAGAGCCAGATGCAGGGCTCAATCCCAGGACCCCGGGATCATGACCTGAGCCAAAGGTAGAGGCTTTAACCCACTGAGCCACCCAGGTGCCCTTTTTTTAATATCAGTATCTCACTGCAGTTCTTTTTTGGCTAAGTTTTGCATAAATTATATTTTTCTTTGTTTCTTTTAACTTACTTGTGTCTTTTAATATAACACATGTTTTTTTAAATTGTCTATATTTGGATCCTTTTTCCCCCCATTCTGCCAATTTCAGACAGTTGATTGGTGAATATATTTTCATTTAATGTTATTACTGATAAGGGAGAATTCATGTCTGTCATTTGCTGTATGTATATGTCTTATGTCTTCTTACTCCTTAATTCCTGGTTTCTTTTTTAAGTTGATATTTTCTAGTATAACTTTTTAATTCCTTTGTTTTACTTTTATTGTATTTTTAGGTATTTTCTTAATGAATAATTGTCCTGGGGTTACACTTAGCACCCTAACTTAAAATAATCCAGTTAGTATTAATATTAACTTAATTTTAATAGTATGTGATACTTTGCTCCAATGTTTCAGTTCCCTTATCACTCCTTTGTACAATTATTGTCATCCAAATTATATTTTTATATGTTATAAGCCTATAAACAATTTTTAAATTATTGCTTTATGTAGTTACCTTTTAAAATAGATTGGACTGGTGTGCCTGGGTGGCTCAGTGGGTTAAAGCCTCTGCCTTCAGCTCAGGTCATGATCCCGGGGTCCTGGGATCAAGCCCTATATCGGGCTCTCTGCCCTGCAGGGAGCCTACTTCCCTTCCTTTCTCTCTGCCTGCCTCTCTGCCTACTTGTGATCTCTGTCTGTCAAATAAATAAATAAAATCTAAAAAAAATAGATTGGGTAAGTAGTTTTACAAGTAAAATATGTTTATACTGTTGCTTATAATCCCTATACATTACTTCTATTGGTGCTCTTTATATTTTTGTGTGGATTTGAGTTAACATTCAGTGTGTTTTCATTTCACTCTGAAGGACTTCCTTTACTATTTGTGTGTGTGGGGGGGGGATAGGTCTGATAGTTATAAATTCTCTGTTTTTATTTTTCTGACAATGTCATAATTTTTCACTCAATTTTGAAGAATTTAGCTACATATAGAAATCTTGATTGGTGGTTTTCTTTCAGTACTTTGATGATGTCATCCCACTATCTTCTGGTCACTCTGCTTTCTTTCTTTCTTTCTTTCTTTTTTTTTTTTTTAAGATTTTATTTATTTATTTGAAAGAGAGAGAGAGAGAGCAAACAAGCAGGGGGGAGGGGCAGAGGGAGAGAGAGAAATAGACTCCTTACTGAGAGCCCAATGTGGGGCTTGATCCCAGGACCTTGATCTCATGACCTGAGCCAAAGTCAGATGCTTAACTGACTGAGCCATCCAGGAGCCCCTCACCATGGTTTTTAATACAAAAATCATTCCAATCCTTGTAAAGATCCTTTGTCTGTGGTGTCATTTGTTTTCTTGCTCTTTTCAACATTTTCTGTTTTTCTTTGATTTCGTGATACATCTGATATGTTTAGGTGCAGATCTCTCTGATTTACTTTACTTGAAGTTTGTTGAGTTTCTTGAATGTGTTAATATTTTTTTTTATCAATTTGAGGAGTTTTTGGTCATTATTTGTTCAAATATCTTTCTGCCTTTTTATCCTTTTTCTGGGGCTCTAATTACACATATGTTGATACACGTAATAATTTCCACCAAGTCTCTGACACTCTGTTTATTTTTATTTATTCTTTTTTCTTCCTGCTCCTTGGTCTGGATAATATCTATTGGTTTCTTCAAGTTCACTAATCCTTCTGCAAGCTCAAGTCTATTCTTGAGCTCTCCCAGTGGTTATTTATTTTAGTTACTGTACTTTTTCATTCCAGAGTTTCTCTTTTTAAAAAAAATAATTGTGCCCCTATACTAATGTTCTCTATTTGGTCAGACATCATTGTCATACTTCTTTTTTTTTTCTTT
Source organism: Mellivora capensis (assembly GCA_004024625.1). Lineage (NCBI taxonomy): Eukaryota > Metazoa > Chordata > Mammalia > Carnivora > Mustelidae > Mellivora > Mellivora capensis. Next base: position 42,975 of record PISX010000689.1, read on the forward strand.
TAGCTCTTTAAACATCATTTCCTTCAGTTATTTGAGCACATTGTATTTATAACTGCTGATTTAAAGACTTTGTCTATTAAGTCCACAATCTGAGTACTCTCAAGGACATTCTTTTTTATTTGTTTGTTGGTTTGGTTTGGTTTGGTTTGATTCTTTTCCTGTGTATGTGACACATTTTCTTGTTTCCTTGCATTTTTCTTTTTTTTTTTTTTGTCAAAAAACTGGACATTTAGATTATATGTTATTTCAATTCTGGTATTGGATTCCTCTGTCCCCCAAGATTTGCTGTTGCTGGTGTATTGTTGTTGTTGTTTTCTTATTGGTGCTTATTTGTTTAGTAACTTCCCTGGACTAATTATAGATTCTGTGTTCTCTGCAGTATGTGGTGCCTGAGTTGAGTTTTCTGCTAGCTTTTCTTCTTTTTTTTCTTAAGTTCTTATTTTTATTTTTAAATTTGGCTTCCTAAGGGTCACAACTGGGATCAATATAATTTAACGGTCAGGCATTAACTGGTCAGAGTTTCTTAAATGCCTTTCTTTTATATTTATATACCTTGCCAAAGGATCTTTATGAGAAGGCAAGCCTTCAAACTACAGACAGTTTACAAGGCAGATTTAGTTTTTACTTCCTGTTTATTCAAGCCCTCAAAGTCAGTCAGAGGGAGTGCCCAGTGATTTCTTCCCTAGATTTTTCCTGGGCTTTCTCACATCTGTTTAGTCTCCGAGAAATATGTGGAAACTTTTCAAAATTCCTTATGATTTTCTAGTTCTGTTGGATTTTCTTTTAAATTCCCAGCCAACCTCTTGTTGGCCTCAATTGAAATCACAGCCTCAGATAGCTGAGAGTTGCATTTGTTTTGGTAAGAATCTGGAGGTAGACTTCCTCCTCTTTCCCACTTTCATTGAGCTGAGTTCTGGATCAAATCATATAGCTGCCATGCTCTGAGAATAAAGATTTCCCAGGGAGCTGCAACTTTGGATAAAACATTGACTATATTGTGGGAATGAGGTTTTTAAAGAAGCTCTAAATAAGTCCTATCTCTCCCTTTTCTGGAATGCTTCTGGCTTTTGGCTATCACACCACTAATATGAACAGCCAGCCCCAAGTTAAAACTTGACAGATTTACCTCCCCTAATGTAACTGAAATTTAGTAGTTTCCCTTTGATAAATTATTTTCAGGTTGTTCTATGGTGTTGGTGAATTGACAAGTGTATTTTTAAATGGTTAGCTTCAGTTCTTTTGTTGTTTTTTGTTTGTTTGTTTTTGTTGTTTTAGAGGGAGAGTAAGGTCACCAAGGTTTTCACTGTGTTATTCCAAAAATTGATGTCCTCATATAATTTATAAATATGGTTGTATGTTATATAATTAACTTACCATATGTCTTAAATTTATAGCAGTGTTTCTCACACACTTAGCTGGATGCAGAGCCAGAATCTCAGGTCATGGCAGTCCCATTCCACTCCAGGAAACTGACACTTCCAGTAATAAGTGTCTAAAACCTATATCCTCAAAGTCTGATACATTTACTCTTTATAAGAAATAATAAGGAGAAGAAATCTCTCCGTGATAAGACATAGACAGAGGGAAAGTAAAAGCTGAGTTTCATGAACACTTGGTGATTGGTTCACCTATCCTCAACTTTCCTTCTAGAAAGTCCCATTTAACTATTGCTGTGTAGCAAACTACATCCAACACAATGACATAAACAACAACAATTTTCTTAACGTTAAAACTTTGGGCCAGAAATTCAGGCAGGGATCAGCTAGGATATACCATACCACATGGGATCGCTGGTGGCTTATCTGGTATGGTGGTCAACCACAATGGCATTACTCAAGCCTAATGTCTTTGTTGAATGGCTGGAAGGCTGGTCTCTGCTTTATCACTCTGTCTTTCTATCCATCACATCTCAAGGTTTCTCCATATAGTCTCTCTTGCAGGGTAGTCAGACTTCTTAACTTCATAGATCAGAGGTTTCCAGAGATCAAGGCTGATGCTTTTAAAAGCTATGCCCGGAATTAGTGTAGCATCACTTTCACTGACTCTCTTAGTAAAAGTAGTCACAGACCAGCCCACGATGAAAGAGAGATAAAATGGAACTCTCCTCTGGAAGGGAAGAACAGCAAAGAATTTGATGCCATCTTTAATCTGCCATACAGCCCTTCTCTGTTTGAAAATGAGATACAAAGAAGTTATCAAATCTCTTGGTTTGAGAATGAATGCATCCCTGGGAATCTCTCATTTAAAGGGCCTCTGAGACATCCTTAATAAATCTGAGAATTTGCTTTCTGCCATCAGACATTTTCTAGATTCATTGAGCGTGACGGTGGTATTTCCTTTGGAGAATTACTAAAGCACCGGCAACAGTGGGATAAAACCTGCACTTTTCGAAGATATAAGGGGACACAGCCACACAGCATTTGAAGAGATTTCCAAAGATGATGTATCTCTTTAAGGATGCCTCAGGTACAGTCTTTGCTGTACACGTAACAGTAAGTGCAGTCACTGCTGACATATAGTATTGAGGTGAATGCTATTTTTCCTCCCCTGATGGACCACCTTGCAGTACAATCTCCCTAGCTCAGCTCCTAGGATAACAAAACCGTTAGGAGGAAGATGACTTCACTTCCTTAATGCTCCTTTGCTGGATTTTCTTAATGTTTCATCTCTGTTCAGACCCATCTGTACTGGACCTGGGACACTTGTCTTGATTAAATCACACGTTTTGTCCATTACTAAACTCTCCAATCTCTTTCCATATCTAATCCTGGGGTATCTTACCATGAATATACTCACATATTTCTAATCCTTAAAATGGAAAAGGGCTCTAATACTCCACTTCCACTGAGTATCTCAAATGTAATATCTACTTTGAAACAAAAATAGAGGTCTATTTATTGATTATCTCATAAAGGGAACAGATACCCACCTGACAGTATCCATTTCTTGATTCTTAATACAAATGATCATTCTTAACCCCTTCTTATATGGCAGCATTAATTTCCCAAAGGGTAGTTTTATGTGTAGTGGGAGGGAGGTAGATCTCCAAAACACAAGAAGCAAATTCATCCCCACCCGGCATTGAACCTTCCATGTTTCAAAGGTGACTAATCTTTTCAAGGATATGATCCTGGTAGCACTTGTACTAGACAAGAAGCAAAAGATCACAAGTATAATATTGAACTTTTATTATGTTGAAGGCTTTGTACCCTGTACTAGAGACATAATAGAAGGCAAAATAAATATGCTTCCTAAAATCATGGAGTTGACAGCGTCGTAAGAAGAAAAAGATGCGTCGTAAGAAGAAAAAGATGTTTCTTCGTAAGAAGAAAAAGAAACAGTGTTATGTTTCTAGTTAAAAAAAAAAAAAATATCTGTAAGAGTGTGTAAAAAGAACATGATCCAGACTAGAGATTGAAGGGGCTTCTCAGGACAAGTGACACTTGACATGAAATCTGAAAAAAGAGTAGAATATACTCAGATGAGGAAGTAGGAGAGCGTTCTAGACAGAGGCATGCAGGATCTAATCCAGAAGAAAAATAATGGCACATTAGAGACACAGATAGGAGGTCGGTGTGACTGAGGTACAGAGGGCAGAGGTGCAAGTGCAATAAGGCCAGGTTCAAGAGGAAAGTATATGCCAAACCATGCACAGCCTGTAGTTCATGGTAGATATTTTGTTGTTATCCTAAATAAATTGGATATCCACATAAGAATGGCATAATTATAATTACATTTGAGAGCAAAAAAAAAAAAATCATTCTATCTGAAATGTGGAAGATGGATTTAACTGGTGCCAGAGTGGCTCTTGAAAAGACCGATTACAGATTATATTATTTTCCAAAGATATATACAAGTTAAAATCCATAGACGTTGATGATTGCTTAGATGTATGAGATATGATAAGGAGATAGAGATCTTAAAAACTGCTACAAGAAATTTAATATTGACTCAATTCACTTAAAATTATTTGATGCTGGATTGGGTATAGTGGAGGTGCAGAGAAAAGGAAAGAAAGTGTTAAGAGACTGCAGTTTCTTTTTTTTTTCTTCAAATTTTATTTATTCATTTGACAGACAGAGATCATAAGTAGGCAGAATGGCAGGCAGAGATAGAGAGGGGGAAGCAGGCTCCCTGATGAGCAGAGAGCCCGATGTGGGGCTCCATTCCAGGACCCTGGGATCATGACCTGAGCTAAAGACAGAGGCTTTAATCCACTGAGCCACCCAGGTGCCCCAAGAGACTGCATAGTTTCTATCTTGAGCAAGAAAGTAAATGATAACCCCTTTCTCTGAGACCAAGAACTCTGAATGGAATCAGATCTCCCTTGGGTATGTTGTCTTTGTGACATTTGAATGGAGATGTTAGGTGAGTAGTTGAACATATGTGGAAATAAAAAGAGAGGTTTTAACCTGAGATGTAAACATAGAGTCATTAGATTGTAAATGGTAACAGAAGCCAAGGCCATAGTCAGGATGGCTTGAAAAATACATAGTGTGAAGGTGAACACATAAAATGGAAACCTTAATTATTAAGTGTTTTAGCATGAGCTTATGAAAGGATAGAGAAGAACCTCAGATCATTAGAAAAGCATGAGCTGTGAGAGGCAAAGGAGACAAAATGCTTCAAGAAAAATGTGGGCAATAAGAGTGGCTGATAGCTTCTGCTCATAAGTCAAGACAAAGAAAACTGATTTAAAAACCCACTGAATTTAGTAACATCAAGATAATTGAGAAACGAACAGGAAGGGTTTCTAAGGAATGGTATAAATAGAAGCCAGATTGGGGTGACTTGAGAAAATAATAGGAAGCAAAGAAATGGAGATTGCTTGTGTAACAGTTATTTGTGAGACAACTGGCTATGAGAGGGAGGAGAAATGCAAGGTGGTAGTTGGAGAGAATTGTTGCATTTAAAACAGCAGTGTCTTAAGTAGAAACACGTTCAATAATCGATGGGTTGGATTTATTGGAAGGCAGAGATTCCATAGAATGGTGAAACATGAATAATTTGCAGTGCAAGGATCCTAGGAAGATGGAGATAGGATGCTAATCACGGGAAGAAGCACGTCCTCTGCAATGTAGTAAGAGATAATGGAAAACATGATTGGATCTACAGAATTAAGAGCAAAAGTCTGTAGAAATTCTAAGTGAGTTCAGTTTTCTCTGAAGCAGGTGGCCAGGTATAAGTGGAGTTTATGTCTAAAATATTTGTGAGGTTGCAACACGACTATAGCTAACACAGCTCTATGATATAGGGAAGTTGTTCAGAGAATAAATCCTAAGAGTTCTCATCACAAGGAGATTTTTTTTCTTTGTTTTTGCTTCCGTTTTCTTTTTATTGTATCTATATGAGAAGATGGATGTTAACCAACCTTTTTGCTGTAATCACTTCACAATATATGTAAATCAAACCATTATACTGTTTGCCTTAAAGTTATACAATGATGGGTGTCAATTATGTCTTAATAAAGCTGTAAAACCAAATCCAAATCCATGAAGGAAAGCAAATTAACCCAATTGATGTTGAAGTGTTTTTGACATTGCATATTTTCTTTCTTTCCTCCTTCCTTTCCCCCTTCCCTCCTTCCTTTCATCTTTCTTCCTTTCACTTTCTTTCTCTCTTTCTTTCTTTCTTTCCTGAAGATTTTATTATTTATTTAGAGAGAGGGAAAGAGAGAGTGTGAGCAAGGGGAAGGGTAGAGGGAGAGAGAGAATATCAAGCCAACTGAGTGCAGAGCCTAATGCAGGGCTTGATCTACTACCCTGAGATCATGACATGAGCCAAAATCAAGAGTTGGATGTTAACCAACTGAGAGACCCAGGTTCCCTGGACATTGCTGATTTTCTATTGAAGTTCATAATTTTATAATAATACCAATAAATCATAGTTTGTGAATTTATCCAGTATCATTTGCACACTTTGGTGTAAAACAGGGAAAAAATATGTTGAGTTCATCATGTTGAGTAGGGGTGTTGCCAGATAGGAATGACAAAAATCACAAGAAGGCAAGAGAATTGATAGTATTGGCAAAAATGTTATTAAAATTCTGAGCTGTGGAACCTAAACTAGGTAAATATGGAAGTTATATTACAAAGCAATAGTAATTAAGACAGTATGGCACTGGCACAAAAGCAGACACATAGATGAATAGAACAGAATGGAAAACCTACAACTGTATGGTCAATTAATCTTTGACAAAGGAGGAATGAGTATTCAATGGGAAAAGGATGGTCTCTTCAACAAATGGTGTCATAAAAATGGTCAGCTAAATGCAAAAGAATGAAACTGGACCACTTTCTTACACCACACAAAAAATAAATTCAAAATGGATGAAAGACCTAAATATAAAACCTGAAGCCATAAAAATCCAAGAAGAGAGCAGTAATGTCTCTGACATTGGCCATAATGTTTTTCTAGATAGGTCTCCTGAGGCAAGGGGAACAAAAGCAAAAATAACCTATTGGGCTGCATCAAAATAAAAAAGCTTCCATACAGTGAAGGAAATAATCAGTAAAAATTAAAACGCAACCTACAGAATGGGAGAAAATATTTGCAAATGACATATCTGATAAAGGTTAATATCCAAAATATATAAATGACATAAAATTCAACAGGTAAAAACCGAATAATCCAGTTAAAAATAGGCAGAAGACATGACTAGATATTTCTTTAAAGAAATCACCCACATGGTCAATAGACACATAAAAAATGATCAACGTCACTCATCATCAGGGAAATGCAAATCAAAACTACAATGACTTATCACCTCACACCAGTCAGAAAGGCTAAAATCAAAAACATGAGAAACAACAGGTTTTGGCGAGGATGTGGAGAAAAAGGAACCCTCATGCATCGTTGGTAGAAATGCAAACTGGTGCAGCCACTGTGGGAAAAGTATGGAGGTTCTTTAAAAAGTTAAAAATAGAGCTGCCCTACAATCCAGTAATCACATTACTGGGTATTTACTCCCAAAATACAAAAACACTAATTCAAAGGGATACGTGTACCCTTATGTTTGTAACAACATTATTTACAATAGCCAAGATATAGAAGCAGCTAATTGTTCATCAATAGAGGAATGGATAAAGAATGTATATATAGACACATACACAATGAAATATTATCCAGCCATAAAAAGAATGGAATCTTTCCATTTGCAATGACATGGAGCTAGAGAGTATAATGTTAAGCAAAATAAGTCAGTCAGAGAAAGACAAATACCATAAGACTTCACTCATATGTGGAATTTAAGAAACAAAACAAATGAGTAAAGGGGGGAAAAAAGAAAGAGACTCTTAACTATAGAGAACTGTAGTTGGGGTGGGGGGAGAAACAGACTCTTAACTACAGAGAACTAATAGCTATCAGAAGGGATGGGTTAAATAGGTGCTGGAGATTGAGGAGTGTGCTTTTCATGATAAGCCCCAGGTGATGCATGGAGTAGTTGAATCACAATGTTGTATACCTGAAACTAACATAACACTGCATGTTAACTCTATTGGAAGTAAAGTTAAAAAAAATAAAATGAGAAGAAACAGAAAAAGATGGGAGTGACAAAATAGTTTAGAAGTTAAAAAAGTAATAAAACTGGATTTCCTGATGATTTTTTTGAACAATAATAGATTAATAAGAGAAAAGATTTTGATCAAAGGTACAGACCTTGATTTAGTGATATGTAAAGATTGTATTTGTCTATTTCTTGTTTGACTAGTTACAAATTTTGAGATGGAGGGCAGATGAATTGTATGGAACACTGGGGAAGAACCAGGTATATGGGGATTTAGTGTTTGGGGTTAATGGAACCTGGTTCTTTCATATACAGTTTTCCTCATAAAGGAAATAAGAAAGGAGAATAGATGACCTCATGATCCCTACCCATCAATAAAAATTTCAGAATCATAGGGGCCCTTTTCCTAATTCTGCAAATCCCATACCTGCCAGATTGCTCCCTACCCCCACCAAGCTCCAAGTATAAATGGCTTGCTTCCAGATCTTCTTGCCCCAGATTTCCCACTGAGAGTCACGGTTTTAATTTTGTCACTGTTGCTGAGAGGGCTATATTTTTATCCCTCAGTGAGTTTGAGGAGGAAAGAAAAGGTTAAGAACTCCAACACGACACCAAACTGCTGAAGAGCAAAGAAACTCAGAAGTGCATCTGTTTAGACATATTCCCCAACACTTGTACCTCTGTATCCTCCACACATTGTATAATGCTTGGCATATAATAAATGCTCAAACACCATGTCTTGAATTACATTCCAGATTATATGGAATTATAATCCCATTGTAATTGGTTTAATTGCCAGCTCTATTGTATAATCTGAATATAATTACATTATACAACAGAGCTGAACATTTAAACCTCTTTCCTTTCCTGCCACCACACTTTGTTTTTCCAATGTTAGAAAAAAATAATGAACATGATGGACATGAAAAAAACATAATTCTGAGTCCTTCCACCAATACTTCACTTTTCTTCTACCTCTGGCCCTTTCTCTCTCCTTCAACAACTTATGAGTCATTATCTTGGTCTCCAGATATCCTAGTTAGGACCAGGTACCTGAATCAAGCTTTCAATAGCATGGCCCCAGCCTCTGGGTTACATCTTTCTCTTCTTTCTTGCTCCTAGAAAAATTCTAATTCCCTCAAGCACCTGCTTTTTCCCCAGCTGTAGTGAAACTCGGATTAACTTAAATTATACTAGGTTAAAATTCCTGATAGCTTTTATAAAACTCTTTTGGAGATATTTTCATATTTTAAAAAAAGAAGTATAGAGAGAAGGAAGGAAGAAAAATTAGAGTGAAGGAAGGAAGGGAGGGAGGGAGGAAGGAATGGGAGAAATGAGGAAGGAAGGAAATGAAATAATAGTATGAGCCTGAAGTCTTCTAGAACCAATAGAGTATCTTGAAATGTTGGAAAGAGTAACCTGGAGATGAGATCTCCACATGCTACAAATATGGGTGAAGTAACAGTCTCAAGGACATGCAGAGGCGGAACTATATCCTGATTTCCCCAGCTTTCCCTTGCTTTGTCACATGACTAGATTGGAACTTGCTAGCCATGCTTTATTCATCCTATCACCATCCTTATCACAGTACCCAGGACATAGTAGTTAATAAATAAATACTTAACAACAACAACAACAACAACAAAAGTAAAATCTATCAATCCCAGAAAGGGTTCAGTACAGGAAATTTCCAAAATTATGACTGTATATGTACCTCAAACTTTGCAGGAAGCTTCCAGCTTCAAATAATAAGTTTCAAAGTTCTTTTTTATAAATAGAATGTATAGAATAGAATAGAATTTCCCTGTGAGAAATATACTATTATTTTCTCTATCCTATATTTAGGGAAAGTGGGGCACAGAGTGATTAAGTAACCTGCCCTGAGTTCATGGACAGCATATGGTGAAACAAGGATTTGAATCTTGGGGTTTTGACTTCTGAAGAGTATATGTTCTTAATCAGTACACTATATGCCTCACATTGAAATATGTTCTGTGGACTTCCATCCACGTATGGCTAAGTATATCTAGTTGAGTATCTTGTTTGGTATAACAGGTATCATAGATATATTTCTATGACATTATATATACATACATGTACATAACATATATTTGAAATGAAACTTTAGCCCAATTCCTCAATTATTGATAGAAAAGGGAAGAAACACAGTAGAGATCATCAGCTAAAACAAGCCAGTGCCAAATGAGCATTAGGATTTCTTTATCCTCATCAGTGATATTTAAATGTGTGCCAAGATTTGGCCAAAACTCTACGTACAATGTCTTATTGAATCCTTGCAACAAAATTCTGATATAAACATTTTTATAGTATTCTTATTCTACAGATGAAAACCTGAGACAGAGATTACATAACTTGTCCAAGGTCACACTCCTGGTAACTGGCAGGTCCAGCCTCAAGAATTCTAATACCAAAGTATGTACTCTTAACTCTTAACTATTATTAGTTAACTATTATTAATTATTATTTTAGAATTTTAAAAAAGCAATAATGCTGATTTCCTAATGATTTTTATGAAAAAGAATAGGTTAATAAGAGAAAAGATTTTGATCAAAGAGTACAGATCTTGATTTAGTGATTTGTAAAGATTGTATTTGTCTATTTCTTGTTTGACTGCTTACAAATTTGGGGGTGGAGGGCAGATGAATTGTATGGAACACTGGGGAAGAGCCAGGTATATGGGGATTTGGTGTTTGGGGTTAATGGGACCTGGTTTCTTTCATATACAGTTTTCCTCATAAAGGAAATAAGAAAGGAGAGATGACCTCATGATACCTACCCATCAATAAGAACATCTAATCTAATTTCAATAACTAATTATTACTAATTACCTATTATTAATTAATTAACTACTATTAGTTAATATAGTATACCATTTCCCTGGAAATACTGCTAGATAATTGTGATAGCCCTTACAAAATACATAAATGTACCAGAGAGTTCTGAGGAGAGTTCTGATTTTTATGTCAGAATGTGCCAGCCTAAGTCACCTGAATAAAGACTTGCTTTTTTGCCACTAATGCTTAAGTGCAGAAGGATTTAGGCTTATCATAAGTTGGTATGTTTCCATCAGTGAAAAATTTGTCACTGTAGAATCCTCATGTCCTTGAAATAGGGAAAGGAGCACTATACTAGCAGCGATGCTGTAGACATATGTCAATTTTCAACAGCATTCAGTGAAGTAATGATCCTTAAGAAGACAAGTGATACTGAAGAGGGAAGGGTGCTGAGCAGAAGACTTAACTCGTGACTCCATAATCCTAGCTCTGTGCCAGTATATGTATGGGGGAAAAGGGTGAGAAAAAGATATGCTGTGATTGATGCTTAAGGGAGAAAGACTATCTTAAACATTCTCAAGCCCTGCATTTCCTGCGTCTGCCTTCTTTCCATGCCCAGGAGCATTTTGATGGTTCCCATTTTCAACCACAATGAATCACACAGACAAGGGAAATAATCGACGTATTCTGTTGGCAGTCGGCAAAGAATGATCTGTCAGGAGGTTGAATTTCCCAAGATCCTGGGTAGAATAAATCTCCCAGAAATGTTTCATTGATCATATTAAGTACCAGTCGAAAATTATAAGGGATTTCATTGGTAGAAGCTGCCTGTGACCATCCAAACTGAAGATCCTTAATTTGTTTCTTCTAAATAGGCTCCAGAGTCTCATAAAGGTGGCATCAAAAATTCTGTGGAAGGCTCTAGAGTTTGATCTCAATTTGTAGTGATACATGTAATTACTGAATGTGGGGGAGAGCGACATATAAATATGAAAAAAGAAAAAGGATGATGAAGACTGCAAGAATTTTATGAAGCTATAATAGTTCTGTCTGGCTGCCCATATTCTCGTATTCAAGTAGAACAAAAGAGATTCTCAGGATCCTGGAGATTTTACCAGTTTTTCTTTAGATGACTTGACATTATGATGAAGCCTGCTGTGTTACAGTATCAATCATAACTATTTATGATTCCTGCAGTACAGCAGTGAAAGAGACACAGTTCTAGCTGCTACGTGTTAGCTCATCTGACTATAAATATGTTGTGTTACTGTAAGAAATCGCTGCAGAGACTACCTCTTCAGGAAACCCTTTCACTCTACTTCCGGCTCAAGCAACCAGCCTTCCTTCTACAGCTTGTCCTGCACATCTGTGTGGCCCAGTGACTGACTTCTAACAAAAGTCATTTTCGTTTATGTGTGGGAGTTCCCTTTTCTCCTGCTATTACTGAAATTTGATTCAAAGCTTTTTTTTTTAATCAGAAAATGAGTTATTACTTTTATTAAAATATGTGGATACTGGGGCGCCCGGGTGGCTCAGTGGGTTGAAGCCTCTGCCTTCGGCTCAGGTCATAGTCCTGGGATCAAGCCCCGCATCGGGCTCTCTGCTCAGCAAGGAGCCTGCTTCCCTCCCTCTCTCTCTGCCTACTTGTGATCTCTGTCTGTCAAATAAATAAATAAAAATCTTAAAAAAATAAAATATGTAGATACTTAAGCATATATATTCATTATAAAAATTTTATCTATGAAAAAATGTTAAGAAGAATATAAAAAAAAATTCCCAGGAAATAACTATTGCCAATATATGAGACTATATTTCCAGTTATCTCTCTGTGCAGAAAGACAGACAAAGAGAGGTTCTTTTGCATGTGCTATCTCTGATCTCTCCCTTCTAGGGTCACCCCCACAGTGCCAACGAGGAGGCTCGACCACTGTTCTAAGGAATTGAGTTGGTTCCATTTGGCAATGCTTCCAGATCTTTCAGCTTTTGTTATTGGCAGTGGTGGTAGTTACCTTTTAATATATGCTGTTTCCTCTTTCTTCTTTTATCAATTTCCGGTAATAGTAGAGGAAGATTTAGCATTTTATTTATTTATTTATTTATTTAAAAGATTTTATTTATTTATTTGACAGAGAGAGACACAGCAAGAGAGGGAACACAAGCAAGGGGAGTAGGAGAGAGAGGAGCAGGCTACCCGCCAAGCAGAGAGCCGCCATGCTGTGGGGCTCAATCCCAGGACCCTGGGATCATGACCTGAGCCAAAGGCAGATGCTTAACGACTGAGCTATCCAGATGCCCAGATTTAGTATTTTAAATCCATCTTTCTCTCAGTCTTGCTCCTCTTATCCTAACATTTATATCACAATTTCCACCTACATCTCAATTCAGTTTTTAACTTAGGACCCTAAAATATTATTTACTCCTAATCCAACCAATGCATTATGATTATGCTTTGTTTCTTGTATTTTTATTACTTTTGGGGGAATGAATAAATCTCTAACATTTTCCACTATTTATTATATACCATATATAATAGACTACATATGATATATATAACATATTACAAGATTTCTTCCAACACATCTCTAACGTTCTCTCAATATTATTTTTATGTGATAAAATGTGTCAGATAATCAAGTTATTTTTTTTCTTCAGCCAGTTTGACAGTACACACTCCGCGCCTCATATACTATTCCAGAGTAACCTTTTAACCAAGCAAGGATGTTTATTAAATCTCCTGCTGTAAGAAGAATGCCAAAAGGAAGAACACCACTTTGACAGTGTCATAATGATATTTTAGGCAAGATAACTTAGGGGACGATATCTCTTGGGCTTTGGAATTTGAGCTCAAGTGGTTTAAGATTGGGAATTCACTGAGATTAGGTGATGTTAGTGAAAAGAATATGGCAGGGACGCCTGGGTGGCTCAGTTGGTTAAGCGGCTGCCTTCGGCTCAGGTCATGATCCCAGTGTCCTGGGATCGAGTCCCACATAGATCCTTGCTTGGCAGGGAGCCTGCTTCTCCCTCTGCCTCTGCCTGCCTCTCTGTCTGCCTGTGCTCACTCTCTCGCTCTCTCTCTTTCTGACAAATAAATAAATAAATAAAATCTTTAAAAAAAAAAAAAGAATAGGTCAGAACAGGGAGACAATGTTTTTGGAATGAGAAACACTCTTTTCTTAAAACAATGTTTTAAGTTCTTGAAAAGAAAAGAAAAGGAAAGGAAAGGAGAGAAAAGAAACAAGGGAGGGAGGGGAAGAGAGGAAGGAAGGAAGGAGAAAGGAGAACAGATAAGAAAGGAACTAAATTTCTATGCATTTTTTTCCTCAGGAACTTGGTAGAGGATGTGCTCCACCAGAATGATATAAAAGGAAGCCCCAGGAAACATTAGGATCCAATACCAGACAGTAACAAGAAGTCCCAGAATCTCTGAAATGCTGCAAGCACAGAGAACTGTCAACCAGAGAAAGAGGAAGGAGGGCTCTAGGAGGGCAGTCTAAAGAAACAGAGGAAAAAGGGGCTGAAGACAAAAAAACAAAGGAGAGAAGGTGGGAAGGAAGAGAGTAAGGGACAGAGGATGGGAAAGAGGACGGGAAGGAGGAGGCAGAGGGGAAACATTGAGGAAATCTATGTCCACCCAGCTTAATTATCAAGACTAAAAACTGAGACCCTATCTGTACAAATAACTTAGGAAGATAATGCAAAACAAAACAAAGCAAACCCTAATAAAGAATGTCACTGTTTACTTCTGGAAATTCCTGGAAACCAATTTGTCTATGCAAATATTTTTTTTCATCTGAGCAAATAGCTCTTCAATCAAAAAAGAGAGAGAGAGAGAGAGAGAGAAAGAGAGAAAGAGGGAGAGAACCACTAATTAATCAAACATTTATCATTCTGGTAGAGCACAGCCTCTAGCAAATTCCTGAGGGGAAAAAAAGGCGTAGAAGTTTAATTCCTTTCTTATCTTTTCTCCTTCCCTCTTGTCTTCCCTTCTTTCCTTGTTTCTTTTTCTTTTCTTTTTTTTTTTTTTGAGAACTTAAATGCCAAAAAATGTGTATTATTCCATGTTTACATTTGATTGTTATGTGGGCTGGATATATAATTCTAGAGTGAAACTGTATCCTTCAGAATTTTCAAGTCAGTGTTCTATTGTCCTATAGTTTTGGTATTGGTTTTGAAAATTCCAATGCTCTTTGGCTTATCTCTTCATAATGATGAACTCTAGTAAGCCTCTTTTCAATCAATAATCTGGGCAATGAGGTAATTTTGTAGACTCTGATCTTCAGTTCTTGGAAATATTCTTAAATTAATTCTTTATAATTTTCTCTTCTCCATTTTCCCTGTTCATTATTTCTGGAGCACTCACTTATCTGATGTGCATTTTTTATCAGTTATCCCTAATTCTTACCCTTTCTTCTCTTATTTTCTATTTCTTGCTTCTTGATTGTTTTCTCAGAGATTGTTGTTGTTGTTGTTGTTTTGTTTTTTTAACAAATGTTTCCTAGCTTCCAAATAATAGTTGGCACCCCTGTTATTCTGTTGTAGATTAATAATGTTTGTATATTATTTTCTCTTTCTCTTTGTAGATTAATAATCTTTTTATTACCTAATTGAAATTTTAGTGGAAGTTCAAGGAAATGAGATATAATAGGTTTTCAATTTGACATGCATAATTAGAAGTCTATTTATTACAAAATTTTGTATGTTTTTATTTTTTCTCCATTTTTTTTAAAGATTTTATTTATTTATTTTACTGAGATCACAAGTAAGCAGAGAGGCAGGCAGAGAGAGAGGGGGGGGGAAGCAGGCTCCCCACTGAGTAGAGAGCCTGATGTGGGGTTCAGTCCCAGGACCCTGGGATCATGACCTGAGCCCATAGCAGAGGCTTTAACCCACTGAGCTACCCAGGCAGCCCTATTTTTTCTCTATTTTTTAAAAAGTTTTGATTATAATTTAATGTCAAAATTTGCCTATTTTATTGATTTTTAAAACTAAATTTGAGTGTCTCTCCATTTTATTGTTTTTCACTTTTCTAATTCATAATTTGTGTTAATCATTGAATTTCAACTCCTTGCCTTCCCTAGAAATATAAAAATAAATTAATCTAACATTTAGAATATATTCACTATTTTTTCACTTATTTTTGTTTATTAGTGAAATATTTAGGACCTTAATGGTTCAACTGAGCATAATGTTAGTAATTCACCATACATTTGTATATATAGTGTCCTCATTATAGTGATTTTCTAAGGAATTTGCAATCAAAGAGTGTTCCTCTCTGACCAGAGAGATAATTAGGACAGTGCTTTTAATTTTCAATTCTGTAAAATTTTCTTTCTTTTTTTCGACATCCATATTAACTTATGTTTCGATGATATTGTGTTGCAAAAATGTGTTTTGTGTAATTTCTGCTTTTTAAAATTTAATGAGGTCTTTTTCTTGATCTCATAAGTCAGTGAAGAATATTGGTTGGTTGACCCAATTTCTTGCCCCTTCTCTTATAATTCCAGCTGTGGGGTCTAGAAGACACATTTCCAGAATGGCTGCCTGTTATGTTTCCTGCTAAGAGCTTTCCTTTTCTGGAAAAAAAAAAATCCATCTCCTCCCCAACTCCTTTTTTATTTTATTTTTTTTTCTGCTTTGAATGCAGATGTTATGCTCATAGCAACAGCAGCCATATCACAACCCTGAAAGAAAGACTAAGAAAGTCACAGAAGAAATCTGTTGTGAAATCTTGAGATTTGAAGCAGCATCAATTACTTTTTCACCTAGATTTCTTGTTATGCGAGGAAAAAACCACCACTACCAACAACATCAAAAGACTGTATGGGCATATTTTAAGTTATTCGAAGTAATTGTATACTAACGTATGATGACTCCTGGAAGTGTTCCAGTAAGCACTTTTCCTAAAGAGTTATTATCTGAAGTGTTCAAAATGTCAAACAGAATATTTTTTTCACCTTTTTGGTATTAATCTTTACCTCAATTTTATTTTTGCTTATGTGTTGACTAGATAATACAAGTACCTGGTAGAAAATTCAAAAGGAATGGAACTCTGTCTCCAGCCATGCATCATATGGCAACAGTTTCTAGTTAATATAGAAATATTCGCTAACTACTTAAGATAATGCATTGTACATATAATTTTTACAGAAATGTTATCAAAATGCACACACTGTTCTTTACTTTTCCTGTCACTTGATCTTCTTTCCAGATGACAGCTATTTCATTGTTTTTTAATAACTATATACTCTTCTATTATACATGTCCATTACATTTAACCAAGCCCCTAGTGAGAATATGAATGGTTTGTAGCTAGCATATAATTGGAACTTGATTTTTGACTCTAGATAACAAACTAGACTTTTATTTTGAGTTTTGTTTTTGGCTCAAAATAACAGGAATTTTTGGCTTTAAACATATGAATTTCTTTATCTCACATATTTGGGAACTTAGGTGGGATAATCAGGGCTCAGTTATGTCATGAAGGATCCATGACCTTTCTATCACCTCACTATTCCGTCTTAGCAGTGATTTCATCCTAAATATTATTCTCCTTATACTTTTAAGATGACCTATAGCAAGGCTACAATTTCTTCTGTTCAGTGAGATTGGCTCAACTCAGACCATGTGCTCATGGGTCGACCAATAACAGCCCAGAGGGCAATTCTGTGCACCCATAGGTTTAAATTATTCAGGATTATCCTCAGGAGTGGGGAGATAATGTGAGTATCTGGGTTCTGTTAGGAAGGCGAGAGTAATAATTATTACAAATGTGACCAGATGTCCATTATATATTTTTTAAATTTTTTTAAAATTGGCTTTGAATAGAAAAGTATGGGGGCACGTGGGGGGCCCATTCAGTTAAGTATCTAGCTCTTCATCTTGGCTTAGGTCATGATCTCAGGGGTGAGAGCAGAGCCATAGGGCTCTGCGCTGGACATGGATCCCGCTTGAAGTTCTCTCTCTCCCTCTACTTCTCCCTCTTTTTCTTTCTCTCAGAAGAAAAAAAAAAAAATAGAAAACTATATTAGTTCATGTGGTTTACCTTAAAAAAACAAAAGAGCCAATTATTATACCAGCAAAATGAGTTTATTCAGGATTAGCAGAGAATCACAATTGGGACAAGCAAACTATGACAAGCCATAGGCAGATCTGCAGAACAGAAGAGAAGTTCTTGCTTTTATGGAGGAAAGGGGGAAGCTGGGAGGGGCTATTTCAAAGAGTTCAGGGTGGTGGCAGCTTCTTATTGGATGAGTGTGGCAGTTTCTCATTGGCCGGGCTGGCTGTAGATTCATTTTTTTTTTAAAAAGATTTTATTTATTTATTTGACAGACGGAGATCACAAGTAGACAGAGAGGCAGGCAGAGAGAAAGGAGGAAGCAGGCTCCCCGCCAAGCAGAGAGCCGGATGCGGGGCTCGATCCCAAGACCCTGGGATCATGACCTGAGCCAAAGGCAGAGGCTTTAACCCACTGAGCCACCCAGGCGCCCCTGTAGATTCATTTTTAATGAGGTTTTCTTTATTTTCAAAACATTAATTCTCATTTTGTTTCTATCTCTCTTTTTTGTTTTTATGCTTCTTATTCTTAGTGCACTACCATTTAATGAACTATATTGTCATGTTTTTCTACAAATTTGGAAAGATACATCTTTTCACTATTTTTCCTACTAGTTTCCTAATAAAACATTAATCTCTATGTTTCTAATTATCAATAACAATATTAAAGGACTGTCTGACACTTCATTATATAAATAATGAACACATCATTAAATCAATAATAAATGCATATAAAGAATCTGCATTATATAAAGAAATAAGCATGCTTTTGCTTTTTCTCACTCTTTCTAGTTTCTTTCCCACATAGTGGGACTTTAGTCACTATTATTATTGATTATCTATATTGTATATGTTATATATGAAGAATAATTATTTTTATATTTGCTTTCATTATTGCTGCACAATTTTTAAAAAATGATTTATGATTAATGCTATGTTGAACTAGTTTTGAATCCTTTTATGTCACAGACTTTCCATTCATGAGCTTTTGTTTGAGTGATCACATGTTTAGTAAAAGTCTATCTGAAACTTGTTTTTCTAGAAGAAGAGCTGATTCAGCAAAACAACCTAACATCAGTTTGGTTCATTTTTTATTCTCTCCCTAGCTGAGTCTTGTACAATGAGATATACTTGCCCAGGCTCTCGAATCATTAGTCAAACGTGCGAAGAAACAAGGACTGTGAGAAATACTTTGTGTTTCCAGAGGCCAGAGAAGCAGAGAACTGACACTGGCCTTGACTCTCCATGGCTGGAAGCAGCTTGGAACAAGCTGATGGGCCCTGCATTACACCCCCAGCCCGTTTTCTGCCTGCTTCATAATCCCAGCTCATCAGCATTCCCGGAGATTCTGTGAGTGACCTAATATCTTCCTAATTTTATATTTTGCTTCAGTCCTTCAAAGCTGGTGTCTGATGTTTAAAACCAAAGCTTCCTAAACTGCTCTGCACAGATGGGGTTAGGCTTCCAACCCTCTGCTGTTTTTTCTGTGTGCTTTGGCCCCTCTGTGAACCACAGTTTTCATGTGCTGCTCTTCTGTACTGGGAAATAAAAATCCAACACTTTCCCCAGTGGTGTGATAGCCAGTCCTCAACCCTGGCCCTAGGCTCTCTTTAAATCAAAAGGTTTTAGAGGGATTTTTTTTTTTTCCCCAAGGGCTGCTCTGCATGTTTCCAATGGACATTTATTTTTATGCAGAGAGGTTGCTGGAAACCAACCTTCACTGAACTCTCTCACTTTCTCTCCATCGGCACTCTATGTAGAAATTTCTCAAAGATTCTGGCATCTTAGCAGAATCCTTCACTGGTTACCGACACTCGTGTCAGTTTTTTTTTTCCCTCTGTTTTTATTCCATTGACTGTTTTATTGATGGTCCAGACTGGACACCTCATCTTACTGTATCTTCAGATTGTCCCACTCAACCACTGAGGTGTGCTACATGAAGTAATGAGCAAAGTAAAGGTATGTTCCAGTTGCATCAAGCTGATAGAGGCTTGTACGTTGTTTTAGACTCGGATACCTTCTGAGGATGAACTCAAACCGCCTTTGTACTTGTTGGTGAAAAAACAAGTATAAAGGGGTGATGTACATATTGAAATGAAACCTGAACCCTGGTTTTAATCCTGAAATTTCAAGGTGACACATATTACAATCCCTGAAAATTTGAACCATGGCTTCCTATCGTTTGACGACTTTAACCAATGAATGTATTATGATTTGCACAACGCTTTCCTCTCTGCTTGGAATTTTGTCTCACTTGCCTTCATTTTGTCCCCAAGAAATCTCTCAACCCCATGATGCATCCTGCTCTGCATATTTTACCCTAAGAATTTTTTCATCTAGCCAATAAGCAATGAAACTCATGCCCTCAGTCTCCCTAACAAAATGTCACTTTAGAATTGTCTGTGTGGTATTTTCCCTTGCTGCAATCTCCTGGGACTCTGCTGATTCATATCATCACAGGTTTCTTTATGGACAGAGAAGGCTTTCCATTCTCCCCACACACGTACACAATATCTGGGAGCTAGAAAAGAATCTCTCTGTTACTTTGGATCATTTTCATTAATTCAAGATTTAAATTCTCATTTCAATTTAAACTCAACGCTTCCTTTTAGTATTCATTTTCTCAATTTGCTTAAGCCACTGACTGACTCATAACCAGGCACATGCTTTCAAAATGATTCTCTTCGATTCCTTACTGACCTTATTTCTGTCATTAGTTAAAATCTCATTACTAAGAAACTCAAAGCTTTCTATTTTCATGGCAAATTTTTTTGGTAATAAATTTCAAGAGTTTTGCTTGTATTTCAACCTAGGAAAGAAAGACAGGAAGCAAAGCCAAACAGGATAAAAATAAAGAAGGAAAATCGAAAGCCAATATTTCTGTAATCTTAGATGCAAAGCCTTTTTTAAAATTTTGACAATTTGGCTTCATAGCTTGGTAATTCAGGTAGCATACATATGAGAATACCAAAAAATTTCCTCTCAAAGATTTTATCCACAGATCCTGTTAATTAAAGAAAATGTATAAATCATTCAGTTTTGTGTTTAAAGAAAAATAATTATGTTCATAGCCCATGCTTTTCTTATGTTCCTTATTCCATAATTCATCATTCTCCTAAGCAATTTACATAATTCCTCAGAATATGTTTTAGGGAATTTTTTAGTGCCTAGTCTCTTATTTATAATAACAGATAATTTGTAAAATAAAGAATTTATAAGATGCTCCCTTATTTACCTATCACAGGCTAGACAGGGATCCTCCAACTTCCTATTCTTGACCTTCTAAAGGATAACATGAACTACTTGTTCCCACTGATCAATCAGAACAAAATGCTTAGGAACCATTTTGATTAGGTTCTCTTCTTCTCCTGGGCCCCTGAAATTTGGCTCCCACTCGGCCTGACCCAGCATACAGCTCCTCCTAAGGGCCTCTCCCAGAAAATAGGGTGGTCTTAGGGTAAAACAGCTGCTGATCTAGGATCCTCATCACAACACTCTCCTCCCATTACTTCCAGCCTTGTTTACTCTTCTCTCTAAAACAAAATTCTCAGGGCGCCTGGGTGGCTCAGTTGGTTAAGCATCTGACTCCCAGTTTGGGCTCAGGGTCATGATCTCAGGGTCATGAGATGCAGCCCGGAGACTGGCTCCATGCTTAGCTGGGAGTCTGCTAGAGATTCTCTCCCTCCTCTCCTCCCCCTGCTTGGTCTCTCTCTAAAATAAATTAATAAATCTTATAAAGAAAATTATTTTGCTTAGTCTTTGAAGTGCTAGTCACAGCATTCTTATGCCCCAGCATTCTTCCTGTTGTAATAATTCATCTCCCCTGCAGTAGTCTCTCCCCCAACATTTTCCCCCTTGAGAAATTCTTTCTGAATAAAGTCTCTCCTTAGTAAGTCTGTATTTTTTTCTCAACTTGACAGCAGGTACTGCGAAACTCCTCTATAACAAAAAATAAAGTTGAATGGAACCAGCTTTGTTTCCCTGGCCCCTTTCCAACAGAGCAGTGGGGGTCGCAAGGAAGTGAGTCTGGAATTAGAGGGTCAGGTAGAGAAAAGGTGAAAACCCTAGTTTACAAACCAGGAGATAGAGATTGGGCCTGAACATTTCCAGATTTTCCCCTTCCACTTATCAATGAAGGGTGTACCAGCTGACCTGGAGATTCCTCAAATTCTTGTTATGATCCTGGGAATTGATCTGCAGTCCATCCCAGGGACCCAGAACGGACTCCAGCGATACGGAAAGTGGAGCAGGCAAGAGCCACCAGATGGCGCCAAACGCTACCTGGACAGGGACAGATTGGCTGAGACGGATGGCTCCCGGGACTGCAGCTTTTTAGCTAAACTGCCTCCGATTTTTCATTAACTTCTCAACGATGCTAATCTGCATTTTAATTGTTGGACTCCACTAATCATGTTATGGCTTTTATAAATTATATTTACGAGGTAGCTTCTTAAGGGAAAATTCAAATAAACAAATAGGATATCTCTCCTCAAAGTGTTTATATTAGTTAGAGATCAAGGTAAAAACCCATAAAAATAGATGTAGAATAACAGGGTGAAATCATGTATTTAGGGCCCCCTAATTGAAATTTGGCTCACAAATTTATGGAAATGTGGCTAGTAGAAGCTGAAGGGGAAAATAAGTTATTTAAAAGTGGGAAACAATCAATGCTTTTTTTTTTTTTTTTCCTATAGAAGTTGAAACTCATACTCCTTTGGGAGATCCTCTCTTTTAGGAAAAATCATGTGGATATTTTCAGTAATGCAAATGTGGTGCCAAGAGTTCAGAGATGGATGCCTGAGAAGCTGTGGCCCAAGGAGCTGAATTGCTGGGAAGAATAACAATACAAAGAGTTGCCTTGGTTGTGGTGAAACCTACACATTCAGATGGGTTGTTTCAGGAAGGCAACTTTTCTCCAGTATTTTAACAGATCCTCTCAGAAATATATTTTACATTTTACGTGTGATCCTGTACCAGACACACAGCTTTTTCACAAAATAATTTCACTTATCTCACACAGATCTTTGAGAATCTCTATTTCAATTTTGTATTTTGTTTTAATATCTATAGTGAACTATTAACTTAAAGGATACCACTGGGTGGTGAAGGACATCAAAACGGACCACCCCAAAATAGACCACTCACCAAAGGATTATTTTGGCAAAAAATTTGCCAAAGGGCAATTTGCATAGGATTATTTTGGAATTATTTTGAAAACTGTTAAGAGACATCAAATACAGGAGGAGTTCCCTGTCCTTCCCTTCTCTGCCTAAAAGCAGGGAATTTTTTTTTTTTTTGTAAAGGAAATTTACATTTGTAAAGGAAATTTCCATACAACTCTTACCATCTGAGACTACATAACAGACCTTGCCAATCAACTCTTATTTATCTTATTTACCATACCTTTCTTGTCACTTTCTCACAATTTACCCCATTCCAGAAACCCAGACCCCTCTTTTCTTTAGTCTCTTTGGTTAAGCTACCTCTTAGGGTTTTCAGTTCTTTTCTCTGAGGACTTCTGTGTGCATAAGAAATAAACTTTTCCTCCTATTAATCTGTCTTTTGTTAGCTTAATTCACAGGCCTCAGTTACTCAACCTAAGAAGGTAGAGGAAAAATTGTTTTCTTTCCCTACAGTTGTAATCTATAATCTTAAATGTTTCATTTCCAAGTATAGGTTTAGAGTACAACTTATTTCTCATCCTTGTGGAGATATATTTTTTTTCAAGGAGTTTCTTGTGAGAGATCTAGAAATGACTCAGAGATTGCAGGAAGGACATGCAGGTAAAAATCTTCACCCTGCACTCCTTGTCCCACCATAAAGTACCCATGAATTGGGAACGCATAAAACGGGTACTTACCTAGATTCATGACATTCAACTTGGAATGTGCTCCTGGTGTTATTAGAAGCACACTAATGGTTGACTGGTTTCTTTTGATTAACTCATCCATGCGGATGTGAAGGAAATCTTGTTAATGTGCAAGTCACTGTAGAGGGCATCAACCCCAGAAGAGAAACAATGACCAGGAGAGAGGCATTGATAGAAAGAATGTAGAAAGCTGTGGGGGCTTATGGAGAGTGAGAGTAAACTGACCACATATTACACAGAGACTGGAGGCTACAATCTAGGAGTCCATAAGAATGAGTCTGAACCTGTGCTCTCGGAGAGTAGCCATTTCCAAAACCATTTTTAGTTTTCTTGGTGGTGCTTTCTTATACACCTGAAATTTTCACAAAGTCTTGCCAGAACTTGCAACCTGATCATACTTGTGTGATGAGAAGTTATTGTAAGGGTCTCTTGCATGCCTGAGATGGGGCAGAGTAGCCTGGGACAGTGCCTTATCCCCTGAGACCTGAGGGAGTGTAACAGTCATGGATATTAATGAAGGGTGACGAGACATGCTGGGGAGATCAGGCCCTTGACTACAAGCCAATGCCATGGTACCTTGATAAGAAGCCAACAAGAGGAGACTCAAGCCCTGTTCCTTGGCACAAAAGGAACTCTGGATATAATTTGGGCAGTGAGTTTCTGTGCTGAAAGGCAGGCCACTTGAATTACTGTAATTTATACAATAAAACTTAATGTTATTGTGTAAGCTGGTGAAAAAACCTGAGTTCTGTGTTTGTTTGTTTATTTTTTTCTTGGTGCCAAGTAAATAATGCAGCCATCAGTTGCTCTTAGAGTACAGAGGAGCATAAACAGGACCAGCTTGCTTTTCAGAATTTGGAATCAGACTATAGGAGGTGCCCTTTGATAGGGGAGCATGGAGAAGAAACACTTCACCAATGGACTGGTGTTGGACACAATATCAGAGGCAGGGTCTTACGAAGACAAATGTGGTTGCTCAAGTTCACCAGTGCAGGGTGCATACACTGAGCACATCTACTATTATCCCTATTCTCATTAGCTCTGGTTCAGTGCATCACACACAATAGAAACACAAGGAGTGTAAACTCTCCCTGTGTTCTAGTTTCAGGTACTGAGCTTTGAAAGTAGAATCCAAGTCCCTAATAGGTAAGTTTCCAATTTAAGCATTTGTGATTTCAACTCACAATAGGTTACAAATTGAACAGAGGGGGAGAAAAAAAAAATCAA
This sequence comes from Mellivora capensis, assembly GCA_004024625.1. Classification (NCBI taxonomy): domain Eukaryota; kingdom Metazoa; phylum Chordata; class Mammalia; order Carnivora; family Mustelidae; genus Mellivora; species Mellivora capensis. The sequence continues at coordinate 67,426 of PISX010000689.1, forward strand.
GGCTTGCTCATTTTTATTGAAACTCCTAAATAACAAAGTAAAGGGGGAAAATACCAAAAGATGTACTGAAGGTATTTCAAACTCTTTCCTAGTAATGTGGTCCAGATCATTTGGATTAATTTTCTCACTGGGAACAGCTAAATGATGTATTAAAAGATTTCTTACATCTGAAAATTATTTAAGATGTGACACATACAACAGATTGTCAGGATAAAATCAAAGAGAAAGAAGGAATCTGGAGAAGAGGACAGAAGCCATTTTTTCCCCCTGTGGGAGCATTTGTCTACACAGGAACATTTGAATTTTCTTCTAAAAAGGCTTATAACCCATGAAGAAGACAACCAAAACCCAGAAATACCCTCGCTTGGGAGTCCAAGAGGTGACCTTACATATTAAGTTGACCTTACATATTAAGTTGGGTCTTCATATTAAGAAGGAGCTAAAAATAAACCCCTCTCAGCTGACAAACTCCACAGGGTTTCTAGAAAAGTTGCCTTCATCCTAAGTAAGGGACAGGGCGGGAATCCTGTCCTAGATAAGCTGTAAACCAAAGCTGACCCCCTTTCAGATCCAAAACCAAATTCATATCACCTGAGTGAACAAACACAAACAAATAAAAATAAACATACACACACACACACACACACACACACACAAAACCCCTTTATATCTTGAATTTAACTTAAAATGATTAGAACTAAGAGGTCCCTGAGGTACCCTATGTAGAAAGGGACATTTATCCTTTATCTTAGGCCTTAAAAAACCCTCAGAACTATTTTTTCAAACAATGTAACTAAGCACATAAGGAACAAAGAAACCGTGAGCAAGAAACATCAAAAACAAATATATAAACAGACCTGCAAACATTTCTTATAGTAGAAATATCAAATATAAAATAAAACATAGATTATAAAAAGGTTATACTATGGGAAAAAAAAAAAAGAACTTGCAGTATCTTCCCACAAAAGGAAGCTATAAAAAGTAATCTAGCATATTAGAAAAAAATGCCAAATTGAAATTCTGGAAGTGAAGATTAGATTATAACTTGAAATAAAACAACTCAATAGATGGGTTTATAAGCAACTAGAACATAACAAAGAACAAATAGTGTCAGGGAAAATAAGTCAGAGGAGATTGTACAGAAACAGAATAGAGAAATGAAAAGATGGGCCCATAGAAGTTAAGAAATACGAAAGATAAAGTGAGAAATGTATTTAATTTCAATTTCTGCATAAAGGAGAGAAAAGGAGAGGCAGTGTGTGAAGATGATGACAGAGAAATTTTCAGACACAATAAAAGACATTAAAAAATCCCAATGAATCTCCAGCAAGTAATTTGAAAAATTTTAGATCTAAAGACATTATAACAAATGTACAGAACTCTAAAGGCAAAAAGAACATCTTAAGCACAGCCAAAGAAATGAGAGGTCATCTTCAAAGGTATAACAAAGGTAAATTTATCATTGACTTCTTAACAGCGACAATGAAAGTCAAGAGATAATGAAATGATATCTTTAATTTGCTAAAAGAAAAATACAGTTGACTCTTGAACAACATGGGTTTGAACTGTGCAGATGGATGTGGATTTTTTATTGTTACATAGAATGCTGTAGATGCATTTTCTCTTACGATTTTCTTAATAATATTTTCTCTTATCTCACTCTATTGTAAGAATATGGTATATAATACATATAACACACAAAATATATGTTAGTCAACTGTTTATGTTATTGGTAAGGCTTCTGGTTAACAGCAGGCTATTAGTAGTTAAATTTGGGGAAGTAAAATATTATGCCTGGGTTTTTTACTGTGCAGGGGTCAGTGTTCCTAATCCCTACATCTTTCAAGGGTCAACTATATTGCCAATCTGGAAAATCTATGCCCAGAGAATGAACCAATTGAAAAGTTATTTTATTTTCAAATATTACTAGCTTTTTGGAGTTTGATCATGGAAAATGGAAAGGAGGTTTAAATAACTAATATCAGGCATAGAAAGTGGATGCAGTAGACCAGAGATCAGCAAACTATTGCCCACTGGCTTGTTGCCAAATTACTAGAATGCAACCATGTCCATTCATTTATATGTTGCATAAGTTGCTTTCACAGTACAATGGGGGAACCAGTTAAAACAGCTGTGATAGAGACTATATGGCTCTCAAGCCTAGTAGTTTTAATATTTTGCCCTTTTAAAAAATATTTTGCCCTTTAAGAAAAGTAAACAAATTAAATGCATTATAATGAATCTCACAAAGAAAGTGCAGAAATAGCAAGACCCAAAACAATGCATAAAAATTCACTTCTTGGGGCGCCTGGGTGGCTCAGTGGGTTAAAGCCTCTGCCTTCGGCTCAGGTCATGATCCCAGGGTCCTGGGATTGAGCCCCTCATCGGGCTCTCTGCTCAGCAGGGAGCCTGCCTCCCCCTCTCTCTCTGCCTGCCTCTCTGCCTATTTGTGATCTCTGTCTGTCAAATAAATAAAAAATCTAAACAAACAAACAAACAAAAAAACCAAACTCACTTCTTGATGGAAATTTCAAATTATGTATGTATTATATAAGGCTGCATACATAGTGGTAAAACTATAAAGAAAATAAATAAAATAACTACCACAAAAGTCAAAAGAGTCATTTTTGCTGGCGTGAGGAAGGACATTATGATCAGGGACAACTCAAGGGTCCTATTTGTGAGAAAAATGTTTTGATAATAGTGATGTTAAATTTCTTGGGTGATGATTATAGGTAAGTTTGCTTTATGATTTTTCATAAAACTGTACACATACATCTTCTGGATTGTTATGGATTGAATTTTGTTCCCCCAAAATTCATATGTTGAAGCTCTGACACCCATGGGAGTACACTTGGAGATGGGGCCTCTAAAGAAGTAATGAAGGGGGGCGCCTGGGTGGCTCAGTGGATTAAGCCTTTGCCTTTGGCTCAGGTCATGATCTCAGGGTCCTAGGATCGAGCCCTGCATCGGGCTTTCTGCTCAGTGGGGAGCCTGCTTCCTTCTCTCTCTCTGCCTACCTATCTGCCTACGTGAGATCTCTCTCTTTCTGTCAAATAAATAAAAATCTTAAAAAAAATTAAAAAAAAAATTTTAAAAAAGTAATGAAGGTTACATGAAGTTGTAAGGGTGGGACCGTAATCCATAGGACTGAGGTCTCTTCTAAGAGGCCACGTGAGAATACAGAAACAAGGTGATGATCTGCAAGCCAAAGTGAGAGGTCTTAGGAGAAACTAACCCTGTCCAGCAACTTCTAGCCTCTAGAACTGTGAAAAAAATTAGTTTCTGCTATTTAAACCACCCAGTCTGTGGTATTTTCTAATGGCAGTCTCAGGAGACTAATACTTGCACTTTCTTGTTTATAAGTTAAATTTTACAATTTTAAAAATGCAGATTTTTCTACAAATTTTACAGGCATTTCACACACACACACACACACACACACACACAAATTCTAGCGTGTCATTTTCTAAATACTATTTTTCTAAATTTCTAAATTTTCTAATTTTCTAAATATTACTAAATACTAACACCAAGGAAGCAGAGAGACTTTTCTTAGCTATTGATAACAAGTGTGTTTTGACTAATGATGCTAGAGGAAAAATCAATTAACTGTCTAGTCTCTTTATAGAGAATGATATTTTCAAAAAAAATTTTGTCATGTGAAAAGCTAATCAAATAATATGCAGAAAAAATGCAGAAAAAGTCGTTATAGAGGTGTGTTAAGCTGGATTATATATTTGTAACATTACACAAATTTGCAATTTGTGGTGATTTCTTCTCATTCCAAATACTCATTTTTGTCCTAAGTTTTTCATTCATAGTGTTGTTTTAAAGAGCATCCTTCCAAACCGTATAAGCATTAGGCCCCCCAAAATCTGGGTCTGCTCTAGTCTAGACCATCAGATAATTGTCTGCTACTTTTTCCTTTCTTCACTGGTGGATGGTTCTGTATTCTCTGTGCTAAGACACAATTTTTATGTAGCTCTATTTTGTCTTTACCCAATAACCCTATTTATGAAATTACTGTTACACATTGATTGGCTTTGCATTAGTTGGCTTTACCCTTTCTGTGGAAAGAGCTGTTTTCTACACATTTAATCTCAAGGATATGACCTTCAGTAATGTCTCCCATGGCAGAACAGTTCTAAGCTCTCAGTAATAACAACCTTCTAAGTCTTTGACTTCACACTCTTGTGTTTTAATGCCTTTGGTGTCTTCCTATTCCATAGAAAAAGAATCCTCTATGTCCTCATCTGTTTTTACTGCTATTTACTTGCCTTGCTAACTCTGTCTAATCATCTAAATGAAATAATTTTTCAGTTTTTATTTCTGTCTCTTTTCATCATCTTCTTTAGAAATATGTTATTTCCTAGTAACTAAGTTATTTAAAGGCCTTAATCCCAAGATTCCAGTTAAAAGCTTAAAGGTGGAAACAGGTAAAAAAGTAATCTCAGTTTAGACTTGTCAGTCAAACACAATGTAATCTACTTTTCTTTGCATGCTTGAAATAATTTCATGGAAGATAAAGGAATTCTACCTGCTACTAGATGTTCTTACTTGAAGATAATGGGAAGTCTGCAAGATCACCCAGTAATGAAGTTAATCTACCATATACAGACACTCAATCAAACTGTCAAAAACTTGGCATCTGCATTCCTTTCTGGTTTTCTAAGCACTTTGTGCCCAGTGCTGAGTTAAGTGCTGCAGTAGATATTAAAGAGACAATAACATGATCTTTGCTTTTAGGAAGTAATAGTCTAACTAGGGAAAGTGGTATGACACACGAAGTAACTAAGACAAGTGAAAGTCAGTATCAAGGTAAGCAGAAAGAAGACAAAGTTACCTATGAACTGAGGCCTTAGAAATAATTTCAGAGGAACAAGTAGGATTGGAAAGTATTTCACAAATAAACTTGAGCAAGTAAAATAATAATATATTATTATATTTTTATTATATAACTGAAGATTACTGACAACTTACTTACCTTCTGAGGTCCAATTCAAAAAGCATGTATACCCAGAAGCCTCCTAAAGCTCCCTAGTCAGAAGGAATATCTCCATTTTCTATGTTTTCTTCCTTCCTTCTTCCTTGCCTCCCTTCTTCCCTTTCCTCCTCCCTCCCTCCCTCCCTCCTTTCCTCCCTTCCTCCTTTCCTCCTTCCTTCCTTCTTTCCTTCCTTCCTTCCTTCCTTCCTTTCTTGTTTTTAGCTCTCTTTGTTTCTCTTGAAACATTTCCCAAACATAAACATATATGTCTATTATACAATAAGGCAATCTTCTTCAAAATTGACTATGAACTCCAAAATGGCACAGACTGATCTTCATCTCTTGACTCCATACATATCCTTGCAGTAATAAAGTAAATAGTTAGTACATTGATATTGTGTAGTGAACAGACTCTTTTAATCACATGTGACTGAAACCCAATATAAAAAGTTTAATCTAAGCTTGAATGTATTGGTCCATGTAACCAAGAAGTCCAATAGAGGGTCTGACTTTATATAGGTCTTGATGGTTATGCTCAAACAATATCATTTGTGTTCTTCCTCTTCTTCACTTAAAGGAATATGGCAAATTGGGTTATAGCTCATAATCCCTAAAGAAGACTAGTTTGTCTCTCACAGGTCTATAGCCATCTCATGGAGGGATTCTGATTGGCTAAGCTTGGTCAGGTGACCACTTTTAATCACTTCATGGGAATAAGCAAGATAGTGACTGATCATGCCTGGCCCCTTGTTCCCACCGTGGCAAATGATAGGATAGAAAGGATGGTTACTAGGACTGGGAAAAAAAAAAAATCCAACTGCCTGGGTAAGGGCAGCTAAGCAGACCAAAATTTTAAAAAAATGCCTGCTATAGAAAGTTATAGTAGGCTAATTGATTTCAGCTACAAATGAAGAGTCGATATTTGTATGATAGATAAGAAACATGCAGTAGTCACTTAATACTGGGAAAGACCTGTTGAAAATAAATGGTGAAACAATTACAATGGCTGTAGTGAGCACCATGGATTGGCCAGTGAAGAGAATAATATCAGAATGATAATCCAAGTATAAGGAGCTGAAAGGATAGACTGTCCAGCAATTGATGGAGATGGAGAAATGCCTATTTAGAAACTATGAAAGAAAGATAGGTAAGATTAAGTGACTAAATATGTAAGTGATAAGAAAGGAAATAAGCTACGCTGATTTCAAATTTTTACATTTGACAGATATTTGGAAAGAGGGTAGAGGAGTATGTTTTGTTTCTACTTAAATACCTTAATTAGATGAATGTGTAGATATCTCAAAATATATGTGCTTTGAGCTGCTTGGAAGACAGAATTTCAGCTTGAGTAAAAGCTGAGAGGACAGAATAGAGGAGACATTATCAGAATTAATTCAATAGCAGAAGCCCGCATATTGAATGAAGGCACTTTCTGAAGAAAACTCAGGAGTATGAAAATTGGTTGGATTTCACCCGAGGGAGAAAAGTTTCCCTGGGGTACAAGAGGAAGATGCCCAGTTGCCAGGGCTCAGGAAGGAAGAGGGGAAGTAAAGGTTTAGATTACTTGGCTCTAAAGGAAAAGAAAGTTAAGAAGACAGTTGTAAAGGTCAGCAGAATGATGCTAGAATGTCATCAGTGAGAGGCGGTGGCTACAAAGGAGGAAAACAAATAACATAAGGAGAATACTTATTGGAAGGAAACATTGAGAATTAGAGCCAAATAAAGAATAATTATCATCTTTTGATATTGCAGGGGAATATAATGGAGATATAGTGATTTTGCAAAGGGGGCAAAAAATGTTCTTTCTTACCATCTCCTAATGCTGTCACTTTTGGAGGTAGACATTAGCTTAAGGTGGTTGGGAATTTGGAGAAATTAGGGGGAAATCACCAAATTTTTAGATAAAACACACTGTTTGATTCTTCTGAAATTCTGAATCTCTGCCCATACATTCCCTGAGTGGAGGTAAAGGGCACTTTAGTAACAGATGAATGGATAAAGAAGATGTACCCACCATTTGCATCGACATGGATGGAACTGGAGGGGATTATGTTAAGTCAGTGAAACAGAGAAAGACAATTACCATATGGTTTCACTCATATGTGGAACATAGGCAATACTATGGAGGACCATAGGGGAAGGGAGGGAAATCCAAAGGGGGAGAAATCAGAGAGGGAGATGAATCATGAGAAACTATGGACCCCGAGAAACAATCTGGGGGCTTCAGAGGGGAGGAAGGTGAGGAGAGGGGTAACAAGGTGATGGATATTGATGAGAGCATGTGCTGTGATGAGCACGGGGTGTTATACTTCACTACTGAATCACTAAACACTGCATCAAGGACTAATTATGTACTATACAGTGGCTAACTGAACATAATAAAAAATAAGTATAAAGAAATAAGATAAAATAAAAAAAGAAACGGAGAGGAGGTTTAAAAAAAAAAAGCTGACTTTGAACAATGAGGAAATGCTCACACTGGAGGCTTTACACAATGTCCAAAGCCGGCTTCTCTTGGTCCATGGATTATCCATAGACCCAATAAGCCCTGTGTAGACTGTATGGAAGAAGGTGCTATTTTATCAACACCTAGGTAAAAATCAATTCTAATTAATCAACTACTAATTTAATTATTAATAATTATTAATAATCAAGTAATTAGAATTAATTGATTAGTAATGTAAAGTTAATTATAAAATTGATTAATTATAATCATTAAGGAGCCAGGGCTTCCCAAGTTTGAATCCCAAATTCAACAAGACTTCCGTGACTTTGGAGAAGTTTCTGAAAATGCTCAGCCTCACATTCTCCAGATGTAAATGGGGTATAACAGTAGTAATTTGTGTAATATGGTTGACTTTAAAAATAAATGTTACTATATATAAATTGCTTATGAGTACCAGGCACATAGCAAAGATAACTAAACATAATTATTATATTTACAAGTCTCTGAATTGAGGTTTAAAGAAAGAAAATCTTAGATATTTATCCTGAGGAGTAACTATAGATAGGATAAGATGTCAATGAATCAGGCTTTAAATTTTTTTGAATACATTATAGGTATTCTTAAAATTCCCATCAAATACATGTATTTCTGTTCTATTGATCTTTGTGTCTCCCCTTTTGGCTATAACACATTGTCTTGATAAATTGTAGCTTTAAAGTAAGTCAGGGAGTGTGAGTCCTATAACCTCGTTCTCTCTAAAAACTGTTATTCTAAACATGGGTTTTCCATGTGCATTTTAGAATCAGCTTTTCAATTTCTACAAAATGAAAACATGCTGGGACACTGGGGTTGTATTGAGTCTACAAACAAGTTAGAAGAGAATTGACATATTAGTAATTTTCAGTCTTCTAACCTATTAGCACAGTATAGCTCTCCATTAATTTAGTTTTTGTTTTTGTTTTTGTTTTTATTTTTCTCATCAGTGCTGTGTAGTTTCTAATCTCCCAAATAGAGCACATATTTTGTTACATTTGTCCTTAACTATATCATATTCTGGAATAATTGTAAATGACACTATTAAAATTTTAATTTCTAATTGTTTATTGCTAATATGTAGAAATACAATTGATTTTGTACATTACTTTGTATCTTAAGTTCTTAGTAAACCCAGTTATTAGTTCTAGCAGTTTTATTGAAGATTTTTGCCCATGTAATTTTGTATGGAGATAATTATGCCATCTGTGAATATAGACATTTTTACTTCTCCAACTATATATGCCTTTCTTTTCTTTCTTTCTTTCTTTCTTTCTTTTTTTTTTTTTTTTTTTTGCCTTATTACATAGGCTAGGTACTCTATTACAAGTTGAAAAAGAATAGTTAGGGTGAATATTCTCACCTCACTTCTGATCTCAAGAGTAAACAACCAGTCTTTAATCATTAAGTATGGAATATACTTGCAAACTTTTCATTATGTTCTGTTTTTTTTTCTCATTTGTTTTGCTTTAGATTTTAATTATTTATTTGACAGAGAGAGCACAAGCATGAGGAGCAGCAGGCAGAGGGAGAGGGAGAAGCAGACTCCCCACTGAGCAGGGATCCTGCTGTGGCACTGAATCCCAGGACCCTGGGATCATGACCGGAGTTGAAGGCAGACACTTAATTGACTGAACCACCCAGGCACCATTTCATGGTGCTCTTTATAAGGTTGAGGATATTTTGTTAAAATCACATATGTAATTTAGAATTTTCTTGTAGCCACATCAAATAAACAAAGAGAAATAAACAAAATTTTTTAAAAATACATTTTATATAAGATGAAAACAGAGGGAAGCAAACCATAAGAGACCCTTAATTCTAGGAAATAAACATTGAGGGTTGCTGGGGGGGTGTGAGGGGGGGTGGATGGGGTAACTGGATTATGAGCATTAAGAAAGGCACTTAATATAATAAACACTGGTTGTTACATGCAACTGATGTCAAATTTAAATAATTTAAAAAAATACATTTTATTTAATCTACACAGTATCAGCTCAGCATCTAATGAACATGAGAATAATCATAGATTTTGTATTTACCTTTTTTTCACACTAAGTCTTTGAAATCTGGTGATTATATTTGCCACACAGCTTTGGAGAGGCACAATTCAAGCAGACTATAGACACACATGGTCATTGGTCACCATATTGTACAGTGGAGGCCTATAGTTTTCTTTTCTTGAACGTCTTTGTCTCCTTTTGGTACCAAGGTAATGTTGGCCTCATAGATAAACTGAAAAATGCTCTCTCCTCATCTATTTTTCTGGAATAATTTCTGTAGAATTGGTATTATTTCATCCATAAATGTTTTAAAAATGTTTTATAAAAGTTACCCAGTTAAGCCAAATAGGCCTGTAGTTTTCTCTTTTGGAAGGTATTTAACTATGAATTCAATCTATTTAATAAATGTAGGAATTTCCAGTTATCTATTTCTCATCTAGTTGCCTTCATTAGGAATTCAAGGAATTTTTCCATTTCATATAAGTATCAACAAATTTGTTGGCAATATTTGTTCACATTCCCGTATATTTTTTAATGTCTGTAGAATTTGTAGTAATATCTCTTCTTTTATATCTTTTATTGGAGATTTGTATCTTCTTTTCTTTTGATCTATCTAGATAATGCTTGATGGATTGTTTTTTTTAATTTGCTTTGTTTTTTTCTTTTTTAAGGATTTATTTATGTATTTGAAAGAGAGTGAGAGCATGAGGGGATGGATGGGAGGGACAAAGGAAAAGGCAGAGAGAAAATCTCAAGCGGACTCCTCACTGAACACAGAGCCTGATGTGAGACTTGATCTCGAGACCCCGAGATCACTACCTGAGCTGAAACCAAGAGTCCAACTGTGCCACCCAGGCACCTCTAATGTTTGATCAATTAATTGGTCTTTCAAAGTATCAGCTTTTGGTTCATTGGTTCCCTCCCTTGCTTTTCTGTCTTCAATTTTAATAATTTTTGATCTATGGTTTCCTTTCTTCTGTTTGCTTTGTCTTTATTCTCTATCCCCTTCCCACACACTCCCTGTTTCTTACAGTAGGAGATTTGATCATTGCTTTGAACTGTTCCTTCTCTTCTAATAAAAACATTTAAAGCTCTAAATTTCCCTCTAAACATTGCTTTAGCTGCATCCCACAGATTTTGATATGGATAATACTGTGTTTTCATTTTTATACCATTCAAAATATTTTCCAATATTACTTGTGATTTCCTCTCTGACACATGAGTTCCTTTCTGACACATGTGATAATTAGTAATGTGTTGTTTTATTTCAAATAGTGGTGCTTTCCAGATATCTTTCTGCTATCGATTTCTATCTGTTGTGTCAGAGAGCGTAACTTGTATGATTTGATTTCTCATACATTTATTAAGGATAGTTTTAAAGCCTAAAATATTAATTGCCTTAGTGAATATTCCATGAACACTTAAAAAGAATGTGTACTCTGCTGCTGTTGAGTGGACATGGATTTTTTTTATCAATGTCATTTAGCTCATGTTGGTTTATAGCATTATTCAGGTCTTCTCTATACTTACTGATTTTTTTGGTCTACTCAATACATCACTTATTGAGAAAAATGTTGAATTCTCTAAACATAATTGTGAATTTGTCTACTCTTTCCTTTCAATTCTATCAGTTTTTGTTTCAAATATTTTGAAGCTTTTGTGTTAGGTTGCTACCACATAGAACTGGCATGTTATCTTGATGAACTGACTCCTTTGTTGGTATGAAATGTTGATCAAAATGCTGCAACATTCATAAACTTTTAGGTTGTTTGTATAATAAAATCAATTATATACTGACCCCAAAGTTGGTTTATTTCAGGGATTATTTATTTCTCATGCATGGTTTAGTGGATAAGTTTATTGACTACAAAAGCAGAACATTTTTAAAAAGCTGGTAGAATTTTAGTTCACTTGTATATTTAAAATATATGAGACTTAATTTTAATAGGCATAAAAATAAAAATTCAAACTTAGAATATAGGTGTGGGACATGGACAAGTTATATTCTCATTATACTCCTCTATGTCCTATAGAACCTTGTACATATCTCTGAATTCTCTGTTTACTGATTTCTCTCTTATTATACATATATCTAGGCAAACATTGAGTCTGAATCTCTGGTTTCCAGCCCAATAGCTGATCCATAGAAGGCACTTAATAAGGTGTATCTGCATCTGGCTTTCTTAACTTTGCAGAAGATTTTCATTTCCAATACTGAGCTATCTTAAGATATCTTATTGAGTTTATACTACAGAGTAACAACCATCCCAGTTTGCCCATGTTTCGGCATTGTCTACCTCTCCAGAACCCCTCAGTCCTGGGATCATTAGTCACCCTATAGCTTCTCAGGTTGCATCTGAATGTTAAAAATGGAAACAAAATGATGTGACTCAAGACATACTTGTTAAGTTGTATGGCTGATGCTGGTTAAAATTATGCAAATGCTAATAATTGAGTCATGAGGTATTACCATGTATTTTAACTGGGACATAGAGATCTTCAAAAATTATAACTTGAATAAATGATGATGGTAAATTTCATTTTTATTTTCCTGTGGAAATTTGTCTTTTCTTTGTGAGAATAGTGGTTTTTTATGACTTGTTTGGGTTGACTTTTGATTCACAGGAGGTAAAGAAAGCAAAATTGAATTTTAAAATGCTGCTTCTCTTGGCTTTACACCCAACCAGGTGAAAAGTGGAACATGAAGTTAAGAAGCCAGTTGGGTGTCTGATTAATGCCATACAGCACATATCTGACAAAGTTGCCTCCATTATGTGTTAACCACTTCCAAGAGAAAATAGGTTTAATTTTGTTGGAGCAAACTGATAGAATAAGCTGTTTTCTTTGACAGTGATTATTCATGACCTTACTTTTCTTTCTATAAACCTCAATTTCAATACATTCCTTTGTTTTTCAGCAAAGTGTTTTTTTTTAATATTATAACAGGAATTATGCAAATATAAATCGTATCAGATCGGATTGTTTCCTTAACAGCAAGAGCAATGTTCTTGCTGGCAAGATAAGTGTAAATGTCTTCAATTATCCTTTACTACATAGCAGCCTGAGAACAAAGTATCAGGTTGTAAACAGAAACAATCAACTAGACCGATATGATATGTTGAGAACTAGATCATTAATTCAGTTCATGGAGGACAAAGCAGTTAATTACCTTATAAGACCAACTTTCTCCATCCCTTTTGACTTGAGATGTATTTGAGATATGTAAGCTGTTACAATCCTCATCTGTATCTTTCACACAACTGCTAGATTCCAATAAAGGTATGGCTCCAGCATAACTGAGAAATAATTTCAAGATAAGAAGTCAGAAGTTGATGCTATAGAGAGAGGGGCTAAGAATACAAATGAAGGATGACTGAATTTCACAGCCATCTGTTTTTTTCTGCTTCTTCTCATTTTAAACCAAAAGATAGATGATAAATAATAATGCTCAGTTTCAAGATGTTTAAAGAATTAATTGAAATACACCTATTAAGTCCTAATTTCTTCATGAGCATGTAAGTTTAAGAGGCTTTAGAAATCAAGGGAAAATCAGGTATTAAGAAAGTTCTATGTTTAGGCATCTTGTCCAGCTTCCCACTGCAATAGGTATTGTATTTTTTTTTTTCAGGTACAAATGAAGAGATTTTATGGACTCTTCAAAAAATGGCCAAAAATATTTCCTTTTTCCTAAAATAATTGACAGCAATCATTAATATATATTGAATGCTTAGTATATGCAAGACTAAACATGCCTATAAGGGGCTTACTATTATTAAATAAAAATTTTAAATTAAAAAAAAGTCTTAGAGAACTTACCTTGCCTGTGCAGAGACTCAGAGATAATAAATTGAAGAACCAGTTGGAGGCTCAGGGTGTTTGAACAAAGCCAGTGTGCTCTACTCAAGCCTCTCTACAGAGAATGACTTCATGTGCATCCACAGGAAACTGTTTATCTACATTTTATGCTCACATGGATCCTAAAATTGGGATCTTTGTTCAATTTATGAGTAGATTTCTAGGTTTATTTTTAAGTCTTAACATTAGCCCTCAATATTTAGCATTAAATTGTTGTGTCTTACCCACAAAATAAATTTATATCAAACTTCCAGCTTAAAAAACAGACACAGGAAATACACAAGTCATATTATTATTATATCCCTCCATGTTCCATAGCATTCATCACACATAATTAACCAGCCTTTCAAAACACATGTGTAGGCAATTTACAATGAAATGAAGGACTTTAGTATACTGACCATCAAGAATCAAATGGCTATGGAGAACCATTTGCCATTGATGCCCGATATATCCTAACCTATAGATCATGAGCTGCTCTTATTTTGTATCCAAATTCACTAGCTACTGCACTGATTCTTCACAGAACTTACTGCCTTACATGCACTGTTGCTTCTTATGGATTTATTTATAGGCACATAACATCCCTGCAGTCATTTCAGTTAAGTAGTATCTATAAAAAATAAGTTGTGTTGAATTGCTTCAGTAAACCTCAGCTACCTTGTGATAGAGAGAACTTTTGGCTTCATAGATTGGTCAAATTAATGACTTAAGAAAATCATTTGAGTATGTGTTACTTTTGAAGATACTCTATTCCCTACATCTTATCTAGGACAATATGAGGAGGCTTAAGGTAGGATTACACACCAGCAGATAAGACTTGAGGTGTAGTTTGTGAACTATTTAATCTGTGCCTCAATGTTTCCATTTCTTTAACTCTTATTATAAATGGTGTGTGTAGTTACTTACTAACTTAATGCCTGGCCTAAATTGAATTAAGATCAACATTCAAACAAACATCAGAGGTACCATAGGGGAGACAAGAGTAAAAGCATTCATTCTAATGGAAAGAAGAAAGCGAGACACACAATAATAATAATAAATGATAATAAACAATAATAATATATAATAAACATAATAAACAATAAATAATGTTACAATAAATAAATACAATAAACAATATAATAAACAATAAATAAATAAATAAAATAATAAACAATAATAATGATAAAAACAATAATAAATGATAAAGGAAAAGTATAATATAGGCCTGAACTCCTCAACACGGTAGCCAATGGTTATAGGTGACTATTGAGTACATGAACTATGGAGAATTTTAATTAAGATGTGCTATTAAGGGGTGCCTGTGTGGCTCAGTGGGTTAAAGCCTGTGCCTTCAGCTCAGGTCATGATCTCAGGGTCCTGGGATCGAGCCCCAAATCGGGCTCTCTGCTCAGTGGGGAGCCTGCTTCCCCCTCTCTCTCTGCCTGCCTCTCTGACTACTTGTGATCTCTCTCTCTCTGTCAAATAAATAAAACCAATCTTTAAAAAAAAAAAGATGTGCTATAACATAAAATACATGCTAGATTTTGAAGACTTGATATAAAGAAAAAAATGTAAAATATCTCATAATTTCTCAATAACTTTTGTATTGATTTTACATTGAAATGAGATTTGGGACAATTTTATTGAATGTTTTGAATACTTTTTTTAAATTTGACTACTAGAAAAGAGAAAGTACTAATTTTCAACTGCAATGACCAAAGGAATCTTAACACAGGAAGGAAAGGCTGGAGAAGGAGACTGTATAAGATGCTAGTAATGTATATAGAAAGGGAAGCTCCACTTCTGAGGATCCTAAGTGACTTGGAAAAACATTTCCAGGCAAATGATCATTATGTGGTCCATCCCTGCTTATAATTGGTATGTGGAGCTATGCAAATAGACTGGGGGAGGAATAAATGATGATGGACAGAGAGTTCTGATAACAGCAATGATAGGAGATATTTGAGGGGGAATATGCCCAACTCTGTGTAATACACTTTACATGCTATGACAGAGTATCTTATTTGTTCATAAAATGCCATTTTCTTTCCAGTTCAGTCTTGTTTCCAAGGTGATAATGTATACTTCCTTACGCCATTCATTTTGGGTTTAGGCATTTGACCTGCTTCAACCAATCTAACATGTACCAGTTCTGAGTAGGGGTTCAAAATGCATTACCTAGTTTTGCTTGCCCTTTTAGAGTACTGTCATCCACATGAGATGAACATACTCCTTCAGCCTGTATCCAGAATGAGAGAAACAGAAAACAAATTTGAACCCAAGCCCCAATCCAGTCTGGTTGAACCAGAGCCCCCCCCACAAAATATGAATAAGAAAGAAATATGTATTTTTATAAGTCACTGGGATTTGAAAGTTGTTTGTAATGCAGCATTATTTCCACAGAACACAGCTAATAGACATGCATAATATGGTTATCCTCACAAAATTTTTATGAGGAAGATACTGCTAGCTCCATTTCTTTTTTTTCTTTTTTTTTTTGCTAGCTCCATTTCAAACAAGGGAAAAAACCACACAGAGATTAAATGCCAAAATTGCACAACTAATAAATGTTGGGAACTGGATCGGAACTCAAGAGATTCTAACATCAAACCTAGGCTATATTGCTACTTGAGGAAAATTACTCTTACTTTACACATAATTAACGTGAGAATTTTAGTATTGTACTATAGAATACTTATTTAGAATTTGCATGTATGCTTTGTATTGCTGGTTACGGATTCTCCTCAAAGTATTCATTTCTTAAAGCTGGACCTTTGCCTTATGCCTCTTTGTATTCATCACAATATTAAACTTAGCACTTGGTATATGTACACTGATATTTGATGGATTGAAGTATTGACATTTTTCATGTATTCTCTGCTCATATAACATGACAGAGGCTATTTTCATCAAGCAAATTAGTCTTTGTGTCTATTATATAAGGCTCAGTAAGAATAAGTGTAGTGTCCTGAGACTTACTCTCCCTCGTGGCTAGGCCCAAGTTTTGGTTGATGGCATGTGACTTGGTATAAGGAAGAGTAACAAACGGGGGGCAGCAATAGACAGCTACACTTTCAAGGAAACACAGATTTATTTATAAATTCTAAATAAATATAGTAAATACTGTGATGAAAAATGAAACTTTCTATATCTGATACAGTGTTTCCTCATAAATTGTTTCTAAAACTTCAGAATCTCTGATATGAAGAATTATTTTAAATGTCACAAACTTTTTTTTCTCTTAAAACTATAGAATTCCCCATTAAAATTTTTGCCAAAACTGAAGGGACAGGTCAACAATATATATTCCAAAGGAAAACTACTTTCAGTTCATTTTTCCCATTATTTTAAAAATTATGATAAACAGTATATTTATCCTTACTGTTATTCTCCAGTTACTGTCTAGTGTCCTTTCATTTTAGCCTGAAGGACTCTTTTTAACATTTCTACTATCGACAAACTCCCACAGGTTTTCTTTATCTGGGAATTGCTTTATTCCTCCTTCATTTTTTTTTTTTTTTTTGAAGGATAGTTTTGTCGGATATAGAATGCTTGATTAAGACTTTCAGGGCACCTGGGTGGCTCAGTGGGTTAAAGTCTCTGCTTTTGGCTCAGATCATGATCCCAGGGTCCTGGGATGGAGCCCCGCATCAGGCTCTCTGCTCCGCGGGGAGCCTGCTTCCTCCTCTCTCTCCCTGCCTGCCTCTCTTGCCTACTTGTAATCTCTGTCTGTCAAATAAATAAATAAAATCTTAAAAAAAAAAAAGACTTTCTTTTATCTTTTAGCACCTTAGCTATATCATGTCTGCCCTTTATAATGAGAAATTGGTTGTTAATCTTATTGAGTAGATAATATTTTAATTGATATACTTCAGACAGATTGTCTTATTAAAAATGTACTAGGCTAAAGGAGACAAATAAAAACAAGTTACTGATTAAAATAATCTTTCATTGGATAGCATCTTGAGGCTAAAAGGAACATTAAAGTTCATTTATGCACCCATTTTGGTTAATAATACGTGAATATTTTAGTCAGGGACTGTAGTGATATAACAGAAATTTTTAAGAGTCACAATACAAAATCAAAATCAGTTGCGTATCAGGAAAACTGTACACTATCAGGATTTGATTATTGCTGCTTTGTAGGCTAAGCCTAATTTATTTAAGGGCACCTAATTAGAGTTTACAAGGCCAGAAAAGACCCTTGGTGTTCCTTACTTACCCTGAGCCATAGCAGATTATCAACAAGCATCCATGGCATTTTCCTACAGAGGACATATTCAGCTTTAGAATCTTTCTCAAAACATATTCTTTACTCTCCTATGTTATTCCTAAGAGTTTATATTTAGAGTGGAGACTGATATTTTCTGTGACTGTGTGAGATCTTCTCTCTACTATTGCTACTAGCTTCATATACACTTACTCTACCTGTTACACAAGAGATCAGATTGTGATATTGGGTTCTGAATCCATAATCCACCTGATTAGTCTCAAGCCCCCTTCCTTCTTCATTGTATGCCTTCATTTACCAAGCAACAGGAACTAATTCCAAACAGCACAGGAGTCAATAGAAGAATCATTTATCATAGATTTTCTCACTATTTACTTCTTTTATTAATCCATCTTTGCTTACCCTAAGAATGTAAGGGAAATAAAAGAAACAGGGAAACAATATGCAGAGAGTTGAATGGAAAATATGTGATTTTTGATATTATATGCTCTTTCCTATTTTTTTTTTTTGTTGTTGTTATTATGTTTTGTTTTTATTTCAGGTGAGGGATTTAGTGTAATAACTTTGGTTTAAAAAAAAAGATATGGTATGTTCATGTTTTCGGGCATCCATTTGAACTTCAGGAGATGCCATAGGGGACTGATAGATCCATATTTCCAACTTTAGGCAAGTGTAGAGATAGACAGACCCAAGGTGAGAAAAGGTAAACAGGGAATGTAGAAAAACAGTTGCTGAATTTGTTTTCAACCTAGCCAGCGTCAAAGTGTAAAGAGCAAAGATTACTGACCTGAATGAAGACTTTAGTATCCTCAGTATCTATGATTTCAAAGCAGAAAAGAAGGGCAGCATAGAGGATATGATGAGAACAGGGTGGAAGGAGAGGAAGTACACAGAAAATATTTTTCTTGAATTTCTATCTCACTTTTTTGTTGGTCAGATGCAAAAGGAAGGACATATGACTAAACACAGTATTTGATTTGTTTCCCTAAGGTCCCAAACTCTTCCAGAATAACCTTCTATAGGGCATAATTTCTATCACAGCTTTAATGTATTTCAGAATTAGTCTGAAGCAATCCATTCTTTTTTTTTTTTTTTTTTTTAAGGTAAGGACACTAAGGCTACAGAATTAAAAGATTTGCCTCAGGTCATGAGACTGCTCACAGGCTCAGCAGGAACTGACTCCTAGGTAGCCCTTCTCAACTGGGATTCATCTGAACCATAGAGAGAATAAAAAACTGTGTGTGGTGTGACTATTTACTTAATTCTCTCAAGGATAGTACATAACTAGCACCCTTCTAGAGTAATAAGAGATAAGTTAATTCATAACATTCATTGGATGGCTTGGGACATTTGGGGCTTAAATCTCTTGAGGAACCGATGTTGAAAAAGACTATAATAGGGCACTATCACCATCTGGCATCCCGTAGTCACAAACTATTTGAAAGCTGATTCACAAATTGTTTGGGGGCTGATCCATAACATGGAAGCCACAGTGAGTTTATAAGAGTTATAAAATTAAAGTACAAACTTTACAGGTTTGGGCTGCTAGAAGATTCCAGACTATAAACATAGGCTGTTTCATCTGTGACCTTGAGTTATGATTAATTTTAGATAAGCGGTAGATAATACATTTAAGGAAAATCACCTTTGCTCCACCTTGAAACAGAAGCATAAATTTTGCTTGTGTTCTAGTTTTTGTAGTAATAGCTTTGCCATAAAATGTCTCCTAAATAGCTCGACACTGTAAAGGCTGGCCAATAAAGCATTTTGTTTGATTATTAGAAAAGAGGAAAATGCCACAAAACTGAACAATTACTTGCAAATAATTGTTAGAAACTTTTTTCCTAAAGGAATTGACTCTTTTCCTAGGTAAGCATCCAGAACCAAAGGCATAGGGAAGCAGCCATCTCTTCCTGTAGGGTCCTACTGATGACACTCAAGGAACAATCAAAGATAAACATAATCAAGAACAGGAGGCAGAATTTAGCAGTGGACAGAGCCAAGAAGTAATTCAGGTTCATCACTCTTGTGCCAAATGATCACTTATTTTTCTCTTAGTTTTTCCATGGATAATTAAGTATTTGCAAGGGGAAGAAATAGTAACACTCACTGAGGTGTATCTATCTTTATGTATGATTCCCTTTTAATGGAGAATATCATCTTAATTATTTGGATGCCCTCACCAAAGCAAGTTTTTTATTTAATCTCTGTAATAACCACTTGTTTTCATCTAAATGGCATGGCATGTCAGAGGGGAGATCAGGTTCTTCTTGAAAATATGCTGGTGTGGGGTTTGATGGAGTCTGAGGCCAGTTTAGTATTAAGAATGCTGAATCAAGAGGCAAAGGTGGTATGAGTTGTCTGAAAAGAGAAAGTGAAATCAAGATCGAGGATTAGGGGTCCAGAATCGGTCACGGTGGCATAAAGATTCTTTTGAGCTGAGGCCATTTGAGTTCCTAAAATTCTTGAAAGCAGAGCCTCCCAAAAGGACTCAGTCATTATAAATTGTCTCCTTGAGAACAACTCTAATCTTATCTGCTGCAAGATGTGAACTGAGCACTGTACCCAAACTAATATTGTCACAGATTATTCTATCTCCCATCTATTCCCCTAAGGGTCTCTTTATTTATCTTTCAAAAGAGTCATTTCTTTTCTATTATGTGTCCTCCTCCCCCTTCTAAAAAGTCATTTCACCTTCCAGAAGTGTCCATTTGCACCTTTTCATCTCCTGTTAGGATGGCATAAAAGCCCCCAATTTTAACTGTCTCCTTGAGTCACATTTTTCTATAAATTCCCATGAACATATACATGAATAAAAGTCTGTCTTTTCTCTTGCTAATATGGCTTTTTGCCCGTTTAATTTGCAACGCCCCCAACAGATAACTTCAGAGGGTATGGAAAAAAAATGTTCCCCCTGACAAGGATCAAGAGCACAAAATCAGATCATAACGCCGCGTAGTGTGGCGGTCTTTGCCATCTTCTACAGCAAAGATGGAGAAAACCAGCATGGTGATCGCCTAGTCGGTTGACTTTACAGTAAAGGGTGAGCAGGTAACACTGTTCTGACCAGCGAAACTAAAGGCTACATTTTCTGGAATTTTTGTTTTTGCTTTCCTGATCAAAGTAGCCAAGGTGCCTGGGCATCCCTACCCTGTCTCCCATTTCTCCCCTAGAATGTGGACGCAATGTTTGGAGAAGCAACAGCCATCTATTATCTGTGAAGGGATGCACATGATGACAAAAGGCAAGTTTCTAAAGATGAAACAAGAAATTAAGAAGAAAGTTTGAGTCTAGGGCCCTGATGACATCACTAAACTGGTAACCAACACAGTCAACTACATGCTTCAGGGCTTTCTGTTACGAGAGAAAAATTCATCTCCGTGTGTTTCAGCCACTAGAGTAGCATATACTGTTAAGTTCAGGCAATGGAAATCCTAACCAGGGAAGTGTTAAGACACAAACCAGACCCCAGGGACCAGAATCAGGAGGGACAGGGCAAGTCTGGGAATCTTCAGTCATTCATTGCTCTTGCTGGTTTCCTCGGTCTCTCCAGTATTTTACCAACTCTGCATCTTTGCTCTCCTTTAGGACCCTGATACGAGAGAAGGGAATTGTGTAAGCACATTGCAGTGGCTGAGCCTCAGGATTCTCCGGATTGCAGCTAGTGTCTGGGCAGAGAAAAACATCCTCCTGACCAGTCCTCTCCTTACCCGCTTCAGAAGAGCCTTTGAAATCCTGTAACAGCATGTGAGTAAGTGAAATGGGTAATTACACTGCTTGCTTTTACTTAGAGCCAAGAGGGCCATTTATACCTCTTATCAGACCTTAAAAGTGGCTCTTGTGCTGAATGCTGGAAGCCTGGAAGGAAAGGAAATTATATGGAAATAGATATAAAATATGTCCTCAGGACGACTCTGCAAAGTGTGTGGTAAATAGAAAATAAGCGACCTATATAAAAATACGATTATGCTATTATTCCCACCCTGGCAAGGAGCAGCTCACGGGAGAGACTGGCTCCCCACTAGGTACACAGGTATACTGCTGGTGACACTTCGTAAGACCCTGAAGATTCCTGAATTGTCAACAGAATAAAGCAAAATAAAAATTCAAAGTGCTACAGGGGAGGACAACGTTCCCCTTCTTCCCTTCTAGGTTCTTTGGCTGGTCTGATAATTAAATTGACATAAGACAGATTAACAGGAGAAAACCAAACTTACTTTCTTACGTTTGGGAGCCCATGAAAATATGAGACTCAGAGAAGTGACTAGAGCGGCAGGCAAACCAGGGTTTGGGTCTGGGTGGCAAATTAGTGAAGAAGTAACAGGTTTTGTTTATACTGACTTCTTGTCCTCAAATTCCTTATCTCTGGTGGTGTCTCCTGGCTACAGGAAAGGTACCTTTCACCGTGGGAGATTTATTTCCTGCTCTCAGAGGGACAAATGAGGTCAGAGTGCCCTTCTTGCACTGGTTGTTTCTCAAGTAACATTAATTCAAAATAATCAACATGCCAAAGTGGCATATTTGGCGGGGGGGGTATATTCTGCTCCCCTTCAGTGCACATAATTTTTCACACTCAAATAAAAGAAATACAAAAGCCTTCTTTCTTTAAGTCATATATCTGTGACTTGAACATACCTTCTTCCCACCCCCACCAAAATCTAGGTTCCTCTGTGGCAGAAATACAATCTTTGGTTAGCTTTCTCTTTTTCTCTTTCTTTTTTCTTCCCTTCCTTCCTTCCTCTCTTCCCTTCCCTTTTCTGTCTTCTTTCCTTCCTTCCTTCCTTCCTTCCTTCCTTCCTTCCTTCCTTCCGTTCTCTGCCTCTCACCCTCCCTCCCCCCCCCTCTTTCTTTCTTTCCTTCTTCCTCATTCTTTCCTTACCTTCTTTCTTTTCACTGAAGTATAGTTGACACACAACACTGTATTGGTTCTAGGTGTACAGTGTAGTGATTTGACAAGTCTAAGCCTTATATTATGCTCACCAGGAGCGCAACGACCGTCCGTCCCCATGCACGATCGCGACATCGCTGACTATACTCCCTACGCTATGCCTGTTATCCCCCTGTGGGTAAATTCCTTTTGTATTCATGATTGCCCTCTCTGGGTATCCTCACTTAGGATCCCAAGATCCGTGGAGATCTTAGTTAAATTAACATTTATGGAATGTCTACAGTGAACTAGATTAAAGTACTATATTAATAGCCTTATTATATTAAAGTGTTGTTAAAAAATGACAACAGGCCTAAAATGGGATTCATTCTTTTTTTTTTTTTTTTTTTTTTAACAATTTGATTTATTTACCTGACAGAGTGAGCAAGAGAGAGAGCATGGTGGGGTATTCGAGGGAGAGGGAGAAGCTGACTCCCCTCTGAGCAGGGAGCCCAATGCTGGGCTTAATCCCAGGACCCTGAGATCATGACCTGAACTGAAACCAGATGCTGAACCAACTGAGCCACCCAGGTGCCCCAAAATGGTTTATTCTAAGCCCCATGTCACCAAACCCAGACGTTAACAATTAGTTTTGCCTCTCTCAGAAATGGAATCTTAAACCAGTTAATCAGGAATCACCTGATTAGGTTATCTACCTGGTAGACCTCTGCCATCTTCTAAAGGAAAGTAACCTTGCAGTAACCAACCCACTTCCTGTCCAGTATAACTCATTTGTTCCTTCTCACTTCTGCCTCTAAGCTTTTCATTTTGTACAGCTTTTTGGAGCTTCTATCTGCTGGATTGGATGTTGCCCAATTCAAATCAATTTGTTTTCAAATAAACTCTTCAAAATTTTAAGATTTTGATATACTGGGCATGGTTCAGTGGAAAGATGTGGGGGGGTAGTGTATTTGGTGGGAAATGTGGGATAGGGAAGATGTGAGGCAGCGGATCTGGGTGGGAGAAGAGACAATGGGAGGAAATAGGGTAGAGGAGTGGCGTAGAGTGTGTGGGGCAGAAGTATAAGGACGAATGGGGCACAGAGGATACTATATCTAGCACTACACTAGAACAAGTAGGTAGGATCCCAGTCCTCTGGAGAAAGACATTGATTGAATAGGAAGAAGCCTAAGAGAAAAAAAAGTATGAAATGTGAGAATGGGTCAAAAGCATCCACAAATGTTGTCACTTCTGATTTTACATATTACCCAGGGGTTTGTGAATTCCATGACTGGAATCTAAAACCCTCTCTTCAAACAATTCCAACATCTTTCTTTCTTTCCTTCCTTCCTTGCTTCCTTCTAATCCATCTTTCCTTCCTTCCAGATTTTATTTATTTATTTGAGGGTGAAGGGGGTAGAGGGGAAAGGAAAGAGGGGGAGAGAGAGGGACAAGCAACCCCAACACAGGACTCGATCTTAGGACCCTGAGATCAAGACCTGAGCTAAAATCATGTGTCAGAAGCTTAACTGAATGAGCCACCCAGGTACCCCAAACACCTCCAACATTTTTAAAAGAAAGAAAGAAACAAAAACACAGTAACATGCTTGGGAGCATGGCAACAACTAACCTAGCCACACTCCCAATGGGCCATGTTGTTGAAGATATTTAGCTAAGGAAACCAATCCCTGTAGAAGAGTTTCTGCTAAAGTCATTGTGAGCAAGATCAGTGCTTACAGTCAAAAGGTTTGAAAAATATCTTTACCTAAATTTTACTCCACTCTGACTTCATACTTTCCCCACCCTTAAGAGTTTACAGAAATAATTTCACTCTCTACCAAGGAAACTAAAATTATAATTGACAAATGGCTTTAGAAGAAAAATAAGATCACAGAGAATTTGAATAAAGGGCTCAAATATCTTCCTTTCTGCCTAATAAAACTCTTAATATCAAACCATAAGAAATGCAAATGAAAGGACCAAAGGGGTCATAGCTGAGGCTAACTAATCTTGGTAACTCCTAGGAATTCATAAAACCTTTTATGACCTGTATAGAGCTTGAAGCCTTTTGTTTGTACTACCACAACTGTCTTTTGAAACGAATTAAAAGGGAAAAGTGTAGGTCTTATTAGGTGTTTCTCCAGTACTACAAATCTAATCAGGAAAATATTTAACCATTTCTCCTCGGTAGGGTAGAAAAAATAATTTTTCCTCTACCTTTCTGAGTTCTTGGCTGAGACAAAGGTAATAAAAGAGAGATTAATTTTATTACAGGTAATAAAAGTCAGATTAATAAGAGAAAAACAAACAGAAGTTTATTAACATTTATACCCCATGTGCATGAGAGGGTACCCAGAGAAAATGAGTGACTCTCACTGGTAACCCAAGCCACCACCTTAAATACCGTCTTTGACTAAAGGCAAAAGAAAGAAAAGCATGGGGGAGGGGTGGAGGACCAGTTATGGGAGGTAATCAGGAAAAGCACAGTAAACAATGGTAAGGGTAGTTATGTAGACTTAAATTGCCCCTTTCTCCACTGATAAAATTTTCTGGAGATTTAGTCATTCTTCTCTTCCTGAGAACAGAGAGGAGACACCCTTATACACAGAGATTCCTTTCACAAATATAAATTTCTCTTACAAAACGATAACTTGTCTTGCCTTCAGAGCTTCTCCTATGTCTGCTGTTCCTCAAAGTCATCCTTAAGCCAAAGAGCTACATTTGGGAGTGGCATATGCTGCCCCCCTTCAGCCCCAGGATAAAACATGAAGCTATGTTTTGATGTTGTGGAACAATAGTAATTGCAATGCATGGAATATTTGTACTCCTTCCTTTTTGGCGGGGTACAGTAGCTCACTTTTCGGAATCTGGTAGGCACGGAAGGTGGAAGGATGCAAGCTTGGATATTTTTCAACATTCCTGTTTTTCCTTAGCTGTTCCCTGATTCTCCAAGAGGCTTGTGACCTATGTTATATGCTATATGTAGAAAGAAATCGTGTAGGACAAATGTAATGAATTGAAATATAAAAATGATCTACAGAGAAGTACATCTCTAGGAAACCATTTTCTCTGTTCCCAAAGTTTCTGGGAATTTATGAAATGCTTTTGCTGATGAACCTTATTTTTAGCTATACCCTATGGCAGTCTCCTTGCAAAAGAAATGGGAATTCTGTTTATGCTACAGAAATTGAACTTCTGCACAGCAGTCAATAGAAAATAATGGATATCAATTACACAGCTGGAACTGCTGACTTGATCAGATTTTATAACCCTCTTCTCTGGGGGTCTTTTTAATAAATCCATGGAGAGTAGTATCGTGTGTTTTATAGGAATGCTCCGATGTTTTATTCTATATATAGAAACAAGTAACTAAAGGCACTTTGACCACCTTAGAGTAACTCACATTCCTAAATACATAAAAATTAATGAAAAACAGACACAGAATCTTAGATCTTTATTAGGTCTGGAAGAAGTTGTTATCTTTGGTTTCTAGGACTTAAAAGGCACTTTGATTTTTTTTTCTTTTTCTTTTTTTTTTTTTTTTAGTTTGTATTGTTCATCTCTACTCAGAAGAAAATTAGGAGACATGTTGCATTGGATAAGATCCAACAGTCTTTTTCCTCCTCTCTGATTTGTCTTCTCCTTGACCACTCCTTGCACTGGAAAGGATATGACTTCTAATCCAATTTTATCTGTAAATCTCATCTAATTTTCTCTTTGTAAATTGAAGGTGATAAAAGCATCTACTTACAGGTAAGGTTGCCCTAAAGATGAAATGAGATACTGCATGGAAAGAATTCAGAGCAGTTCCTGCTGCATTGCAAGTTCTTAAAAATGTTGATGAGTCATCAGTCCAAGCCCTGGCTGATTCTGTCACCATTTCTGATCAATTTAGAGAATGATCTTAGTAAAAGCAACATTTATCAAAGTGTGCATTCCTCATTTTCTCATTGTGAAATCCTGAGAAGAGGAGACTTTGCTATTCTTTTCTTTTTATTAAATTTTCAGATTTCTCTTGGAGAGCATCTCTAGTTTTGCATAATTGAGAATTGCCTGGGGACAGGGAGGGTGATGAAAATGCAGATTATCAAAACCTGTCCCAATTCTCAAGCAATTTTTTATTCAGTAGACCTGGGTCCCAGGAATTTGTGTTATTAACAACCTCCTCCAACCTCCATTCCCAATCAGGTGATCCACAGAACTCTCTTAAGGAAGCATAACCTGAGAATCTACTGTTGACCCTTGAACAACCAGGCTTTCAACAGTGTGGGCCCACGTATATGCGGATTTTTTTTACAATACAGTACTGTAAATGTAGTTTCTCTTTCTTATGCTTTCTTAATAACAGTCTTTCCTCTAGCTTACTTTATTGTAAGAATACAGTATGTAATACAAAGAACATACAAAATACCTGTTAATCAACTGTTTATGTATTGGTAAGGCTTCTGCTCAATAGTAAGCTAATAGTTAAGTTTTGGGGAGTCAAAAATTATTCAGATTTTTGACTGCACAGAGTTTGATGCCCTTATTCCCGAACCCCCCCACCCCGCCATGGTTCAAGGGTCACCTGTCCTTTAAGGTCTGACAATAGGATCATTGAGTTTATTGAACTTCTACTAAATTTGATTTTCTCAGTTCATTGATGTGTTGAGAACTCTTTGTACTTTCCAAGCTCTTTAAAAAGATTTTAAAACCCTCTACCTTTGCGTGGGTAGTTCTCAGCTCTGCCTAACTTTTTTGGAAGATTCCCAGTGGAATACTCAAACCATCACTTCAGAATCCACGGGTCCTCTTCCAAAGTGCCCAGGAGGAGCTCACAACTTTCTAGGATCTTCCAGTCAGAGACTTGCCACCTGCTGCGTTTGGGTGCTTGCATGACTCAGGCCTGGAGAAAGCACCTGGGGGCTGGAAGTTGATGCTTGGCTCCCACTGCAGGTGTAGACAGGATTGGCAAATGTCTGGCCATATTTTCATGTGAAAAGTATAAAAATGACTCAGAAAATATTCCTTCCACATGCTCTGCTTTGTCTCTGTTAAAGAAAGTTTTAGCCTCTTTCTATGGCAATAGGTTGAAAAAAAAAAAACAAAAACAAAACATGCTTAGGTCTCTTGATTTTTCAGTTTCTGTAGTGTTGGGGAAAATAGTAACTATAATGTATTATCAGTTTTCTTGGTCATAGAGACCATCTGCTACATCTTGAGCTTCTGGTGGACCCTCTACATTTTTTTCATAGTAGAGATAAAATTGCCTTTCCTTCTCATTCAACTAAAAGTAGAATCAATTTAAAAATCTTTCTTGGAGATAAGCTGCCTACTCACAAAATTTAAAACGTGGCATATTACCCTCCTCTCCATATGCATTCAACTCCCCAAAACGTTAAAGGCACTTAGACACTTGCACGACGGAGAACAACACCATATGTATTTAAACTACAGGGAAAAAAAAGGAGAGAAATAACTGCTGTGGTCTTTCCAATGTTTTATTTTTGTGCATTTTTTCAGTTATTCGTGTCATCATAGATTTCTAAATATAGAAGCATCACATCTCCTATGTGACATCTTCCCATGGTAAATCTAATTAAACTGCCATCAAAGTCTGTGTTCATTTTATTATGCCAAGGTTACCACAGCAGATACTACATGTTAACAGTATCTTTCTTTGCCCACTGCCAGGTGTTTGAGGAGGAACCGGCAATAGTAATCATCTAGAAATGGATTTAAATAACTATTATTTTCTCATTTATTTTAATAATCAGTATTTGTTGATTTTGAAAATATCACTGTCAGCAAAGATAATGAATAAACACTTTTAAAAAATAATATATTTTAGTGATGCCTGGGTGGCTCAGCAGGTTGAGGTCTGACTCTTGATTTCAGCTTAGGTCGTGATCTTAGGGTCATGAGATCGAGCCCTATGTCAGGCTCTGCACTGGGTGTAGGGTCTGCTTGGGATTATCTCTCTCCCTCTCTCTCTCTGTCCCTCCCCTTGCCGGAAAAAAAAAAAAGTGTTTAAAAAATATATTTAGGAAATTTTCTTGCATATAATAGAGTTTGATAGACAGTTAAAATCAACATTTGCATATTTCTCTGGCCTTGGCTCAAGTACCCAGCTTGTGTTCCAAAGCTGTCCATGTCTGGACACCTACCTTTCCAGTCTGTTTCCCTGATGCTAATATATTGCGGTGTTGCTGACTTCTGCATAAGGCAAGTACATTACAGCCCTCATATTTTTCTTCATGCTAATTTTCAGTTTTAATTGTTTTTAAGTCTAAATCCCACCCATCTTTCGGACTCAGTTTGAAATAAAGTTTATCTTAGACCTCAGCAGCCCAAAGTGATTTTTCCTTCGCCCTGATTCAACTGACAAGCCTACCTAACCCTTGTCATACATCATCTTGCATTGTTACTCACCATCTCCTCATCAAAAGCACTTTCTGGGCCACCATCTGAAGAAAGGCACTCAGTAATTCCATGTACATACACTCTCCATGGCTCCTGGGACATGTTACCGGAGAAGGGGCAGTGCTCTTAACTTTCACTGGGGCCAAGCAGGCTGGGATGGGGAACTCAGCAGCAGGGCCCCTTATCTGGTCATTCGCTGTAACTTTCCTTTCTTTCTGCCTTCACTGTTACCTCTCTATCACCGCCATATTGGAGCTCTATTTACATTTGCTGCTCCGGGCAAGCAGGCTGTCTGTTCCTGTCTGTTCCCCTTCTCCACCCACACGCCATGCCACAGATTCTCCTTACTGGTCTGGCATAGCTCCTGGCCCTTCTGGTAATTCCGTACCTTTGGGAATGAAGGGCACACTGAGTTGTGGCTCACCTAGGGTCTCTACCATGTTTGTCCACATCCCTGGTCCTCCTTTTCCAGCTAGTAAGGCACTGTGGAGGTCCAGTCCCACTCCTCTCCTTGAGTACCCAGGGTGCCTGCTGCACTAGACTGGGCACGCAGGTTTCTTCCTCCGCCATCTTTGCCCTTCCCTTCTCTCTGGGGTGGGGAGGCTGTTTCTTATCTATCCTTATTCCACTACAAGATTTCTTTCCCCCTGGACTTGCAGATCCATACATACGTCTGTGGTCCCAGAGATAGACACTCACCCTTTCATAGGAAGAGGTGTATCTCAGTAACGAGAGTCACCACTTCGCTCTGTGTAAGTCCCTGTGCCTAGTGGACTCTAGATAAATATGAGTTGAGGTCAATCATTTCAAAGCTCTCTCAAAAACCTCACAGCAATTAGATCTCCTATTTATTCAGCTTCTATTAGGCTCCCAGGTTCTTTACTTGAATTATCTTATTAAATACTTAGAGCATTACCATGGGGAAGATACTCCTTTTTTTCTATTTTATATGTGAGGAAACAGACTCAGAAATTAATTAACTTGCTCCAGGCCACTCAGTTAATAAGAGTCAGAGAAGAGATTCAAACTCAAGTCTTACAAATCTGTGGTATGTGCACCATTTCTGTTCTGATAGGCTGTTCCCCGGTGAGGAGTGAAATTCCCAGGGAGGTTTAAATTTGTAATATCCAGTTTACAAGGTCACAGGTTTAGCTCTGCAGGCTGAAGTCTCAATATTGAACAGAAGCTACCCAGTTATCTACATGCTTTGACCAAAAATGTTAAAATTTTCAAAAAGAAGTGCTTTGTTGTTGATTAGCACATTTAATTATTGGAGAATCACCTGTTTTGGGAAACCTTAAGCCACATTGAGCTACTTCCTTTTTGCAGTCCCAGAGTTGTGTTTTCATCTGTGGATTTGGCTTTTGACCCAAAAACGGAGTATACCATCCCCTCTAACAGTTTAAATTGAAAACTCTCTTAAGTAGGTAATTTGTCAGCTGAAGGTTAATGATAGTAAAAATGCTAATGATCGAATGGCAATTAACTATATCATATTTTAAACCAAATTCCCTTAAGACGTATTACTATATAATTCCACTCTAGGAAACCTCATCATCTACTAAATCAAAGTCAGGAAGACCTTCTTTCTTAGCAGCAACATGTTTGTCTTCTATCTTTTCTCTGTTTGATTTCACACAAACTTCATAAATCATTTAGCAGCTGCAATTATTGTCAAAATGTTTTCATTTCGAATGTAAATATTTAAAACTATTGTTTTATTTTCCAAAACAAAGAAAGAGAACTGTATTGAAAACAGCAATGGAGACTGCCAATGTTTTAAACTCAGCCAGAGAGGAGCCCCCATTGTGGGGCCGGGATCTCTCAGAGGCCCTTTCCCACGGTTCTTGCCTCTGTTAGGGCAAAAGCTCAAGTACCAACTCAACCCAATTGAGCTCAACCTAACTGAATCGGATGAAATCAGTCCAGACTCGGCTTTGCCCTGGATAGGTGGTCTTCCTGCCAGATAAGCACAAGTGCATTTTTTTCAAGGCACTTCCCAGCATTCTGAAGACCTGGAGAATGATATAATTCCAACTTTTATTAAAGAATATGGTTCATAGGGGAAGACAGGTAAAACAAACAGGTTCATACTAGACCCTCCTTTCCACTGTCCTCCCAATCTCTCTCTTCCCACTGGGACACCCGGCTGAAGATGTGCCCTATGAGCCAGGCAGGCCGTGGCAATGTGGTCTCTTAGTGGCCAGGCACTCTTGTCTTCCTCATAGGAATCAAGGCCCTAAGAAGGATTCATTCATCAGATTTGTCTGAAAAGTTTATTTTCAAAAAGAATCCAAACATGCCTTACTATGGAAGAGTATAAACTGCAACGATCATAAAATAATGAAAACTTACAGATGGGGAGGAGAAAATATGTAGTGCATACAATAGAGTTACTGCATGTGAGCATCAAAGTTTCTGAGCTTCCAGAAGCTCAGAAGGAGAACACTAGGTCATGCTCAGCTATCACCATGTCATGTCACTTTCTAATAGCGAAAGCAACAAGTTTTTTAAAATAAATTTTGAAGTTGAGTAAAGCATAATTTTCCAGACTCGTCAAAGCTTTTTCTCTTTTTGCATATTCCATTTCAATCTTTATTCTTGTCGAAATAGCCTTATTTTGCTCCATTCATAGTATTTGTAAAATTTCATATTTTCCTTCCCCCCTCCTCAACATCCATGTAACTATATGTCAGATGGATTTTGACAGAAGCTAGATGGCCAGCAGTTCAAAAGCAAGCTCCCAGGAGCGCCTGGGGTATATGTTCAGGCTGTTGCTGGAGCAGAGACAGAGGCAGGGTCAGGGGTTTGCTCTCTGCTTGGAGTCATGCTTGCTGACCTTGAAGGGTCAGTAAGCCCTGTGAAGCGTAGGAAAGCCAGGGAAATTCTCCTTAGAAAATACGCAACCACACAATTACAGATTTCTTTTCATGTAATTTTAGGAAGTTGTAGAGCCTAGATTGAAGATCACTGATAAGGAATTAACTGCAGTGGAGCCTGCAAAAAGAAGTGAGCTCTTCTCAAGGGAAAGCTGGAAAATAATAGGCAAGGCCAAAGATAGCCCTTGGGATAGCAAGTGAGGGGGACTGTCTCAGAACCAATCCTTTGAGTGTCAGGTGTAATGGCTACAGGCAATCTCGAAATGTAGGTCTTTTTTTTTTTTTTTAAGATTTTATTTATTTATTTGACAGACAGAGATCACAAGTAGGCAGAGAAGCAGGCAGGGAGAGAGGAGGAAGCAGGCTCCCCGCTGAGCAGAAAGCCCAACTCGGGGCTCTATCCCAGGACCCTGGGATCATGACCTGAGCCAAAGGCAGAGGCTTTAACCCACTGAGCCACCCAGGCGCCCCTCGAAATGTAGGTCTTAACGCTTTGATTTTAGGACCTCTTTAGGTGCTTTAAAATTTTTGAGAACCCCCCAAAAGTGTTTTTCTTTTTCTTTTTCTTTTTTTTTTAAGTATAGGCTATAACTATCGATATTTACCATATTGGAAATTAAAACTGAGAAATTAAAAATACATGTTTTACTATTTCATTTAACAACAATGATAAATTTATTACATGTTAACATAAATAACATATCTTTTAAAAAGTCACTGTGCTGAAAAAAAATAGTGAGAAAATGTCACTGTTTTCCCTTTTTTCCAAGCTTTTTAATGCCTATGTTAACAGAAGACAGCTGGTGCCCATGTCTGCTTCTGCATTCAATCTGTGGTGTTACGTTGCTTTGGTTGAAGAATATGAAGAAAATCCAGCTTCATGCTGACATATAGATTGAAAAAGAGGAGTATATTAGCCATCTTTTCAGTTAATTGTGAATATTCTTCTTTGATACTATGCCCAAAACTTGACAAGTGGTAATTTCTTAAAAGAAAGTCCCTGCTGGATACACAAACTGAAATAATTACACTGTACTTTTTTTCCCTATGGTTACATTAAAATTCAACCATCTATCTTTCAGTTTAAATGTTTGTTTTACTCTTGAATGGTTTGGATCTCTCAAACCCCCTGAGGAAGTCCCTGAGACCCAAGGTCACATAGGTAGTGAGTGAAGGGCTCCTTCTCAGTCTGCACACACTGCTGGGCCAGCAAGTTCTCTTTTTGTGGTTTTCTTCCACTGTTCCAAGCAGCACATAGGCCTTTCCATCCACAGTTAGCTAACAATTAAATATAGAGTATGCAAAACACACAGAATGACCGTCATCATGCTCTTGGAATCCATAGAAATACCAGCACAAGGCTCTACGGAGAGATGCGTTCTGATGTAAAGAAAGAAGGCCAGAAGGCAGCAAAAGGCTGACCCTGGAAGCAACCCCACCAGAAAGGACTTTGCCTTAAACATGTGTGATGGTGTGTGTAATCCTGGGAGAGGTGGTGGGGTGGAGGCTTGTGCAGACACTTGGGGTACAGAGGCTGAGGGAAATGTGCTAAAACACAAGCTTTTCCTAATACCAGTCATGGTGGGAAATGCTCCACATAGAGTTAAAACAGTGCTTAATTTTTTTTTTTTAAACGTCTCAGTTATTTGCAAGGCAGTTAGGGTGATTATTAAAATAATACTACCTAGATAAGTGTTTAGCAAAGCTCTTGAATGGACCACATGTAGATTTTTTCTACCATTAAAATTTCTTAGATTCTAAAACTTTTTAAAATTAGTAATTAAATTGATTTCCTCTATTGAAGACAAATAATCTCTATTTTAAACAAAGGAATTCAGCACTCGTATTTTATCCTTCCGAGATAATCGTTCCAGTACCGGATTTTCAAATCTGAGTTTATAGAATCTGGAAGGTCTTCATCTCCCTGCACTTAATAATAGTCTTTGACAAAATGTGACAAGGCTGGAGGCATTCATGGCTTATCATTCCTTCAGGAGAGCCTTGCCTGTGGGTCTCAGAAGACTGTTAGGACTGACCTCACCAGAGACCAGGTCTCAAGTGGATTGGCAATAACAGAGGCTAAGTTCTTCCTCCAAATGTGTTCCTTTGCAGCCACAACATTTCACTCCAAGAAATACACCGTTCTCAACAAGGATCGGGCTCAGCCAGGAAGTCCTGGGATTTCTAGAGCTGAGGTCCCTGGGATTGCAGTGGCTTTGTTACTTGTTTAAGATTCTTGTGTAATCTTCGCCAGTCTTAAGACACAGAAATATTTATTCGCCTGAAAGTCTGCAAAGGAAAGAAAACAAAACAAGCAAACAAACAAAAACAAAACAAAAAACCCCCTAACCCTATTCTGAGATTGTAACCACAACCAGGTCCAGAGAGCATAGAGCCTCCGCACATGCCGCGCACACCGCGCTCGTGGAGCCCTGGATGGGCGCGCGCCATAGCGCCCAAGCGCAGGACGTGGGGCGCCTCGAAGAGTTCCCTGCAGGCTCGCGGTCTGATTGGTGGGAAAGTGGAACACCCAGTCTCTGAGAT
Source organism: Mellivora capensis (assembly GCA_004024625.1). Lineage (NCBI taxonomy): Eukaryota > Metazoa > Chordata > Mammalia > Carnivora > Mustelidae > Mellivora > Mellivora capensis. The sequence goes on from PISX010000689.1 coordinate 101,658, forward strand.
TACAGCACCCTCCTCGCTGAGTTTATTATTTCTTTGCTTTTCAAGGAAACGGATACCACTTGCTACTGACACGCTATATCTAATGAACTATTTAAAATTCCTCTCAGTGCCTTCCATATCCCTGTTATGCAACTAATTTCCCCAAAGGAAACATAGTTTGAAGTGTCTGGGGCATCTGAAGGAACAAGGGAAAAAAGCACATTCTATGTGAAAGCCAAGCTGGTTTCTGTGCAAGCAGCACCCAGGCGCGGGGGAAAACGTGTGTTTCTTCCAGATGGTTCCAGGCTCCAGGGACGCATTTTGGGTCTCTGCCTCTGTCAAGTTCTGTATTTTCACTGTTAATGACTCAAAGGGGGATAGGGGGTGATGTGTCGGCAAAAACGACGATGATAAATCCTGCTGATGCACCTTTTCTGGAAAGAGAAGGCAGCTGTCTTCTGCTTCATATGCCAGGCGTGTCTGGTTACCTGTGTGTTTCCCCATTCCGCAGTCCCCCGGTGGGGAGGAACTGGCGTATGCACAGTTCCAAAACACCTTAATGAGAAGAATGCCATTGCGGGGCAGTCATTATTGTGAACATCTGTGAACTGTAGAGTTTAATTGAGCTACAGCTAATGTTTATCGTGTGTGGAAAGAGTAGGGGATTAATGGTTGTTTGATTGTCTTTAGATGGTTTCTTATTATCTTTCCCTTTCTCTTGTGATGTTTTGGCAGAAGTTACAAAAAGGAACAGAAGCCCCAAGATCAGGCATCTAAGTTATCTAATTTAGATTTGCAAACAAAGCAGCATGAGAGTTCTTACAGGCTTCCTTAGGAATATATCAAATAAAATTTAGGGACAGGAAAAGCAGCTGATCAGTGAGGAAATGTAAGCTCCCTCCCCCTCCATAACAACAACAACAAAAAAAGATATTCTAGAAAATTCATCAAAATTTCCCAAGTGGTATCAACTTTGTACTCTCATTTTCAAATATACTTATCTTGAATAAACTGCTGTTGAGCCGAAGAAATGAAAGTACATGAGGATTTATTTTGTATTCAACTACAAGAGTCAGAATATTTTTTGAGACAAAAAAGGTAAATAATCTTTTTTCTTTTCTTTCTTTTTGTTCCTTGACCAAGCTGAGTACAGATAAAATTTTCATGATCTTGGCTTCCCTATAGCCAGGTCATTTCTTTGTTTGCGGAACGCTGTATGCCTTGCCCTGTATTCCATTCTTGACAAATCTTTTAAGGCTTAAGCTTAAGTCACAAAACAGGCTCTCTCTCAGTTTGTTCCTCCTGCCCTCCCACTCTCTCTTTCTCTCTCTCTTCCTTCCTTCCTTCATCTTTTCTTCTTTCTTTATTTTCTCAGTATGGCTTAAAAATGGAAGCAACTTCCAAGTCATTTTTCGGTAAGAACATTCCATGTGTCTGAAATTTTAATTCTGTTTTCATTAGAAATTTGGGTGCATGTAAGTATCCCAACTTTAGACTTCCTCTAAAGGAAGGCTTTTCCTCTGTGCTACAAACCTGCGCTCATAGCTGAAAAGAAAGAAATTCCAGCATTTTTGATAACCCTCAAAGATCCTTCTTTTGAAAGAACTCTGTGGAAGTCGTGCATACAGATGTGTGCGTCCAACATTTTTTGTTGCGTGAAAAATACCCCGTGAGGAGTATGTCAAAGTAAACAGATCTACACAGGGCCTAAACTTCTTCCTCTCATTCATAGTCACAGCAGTGATTTCCATCCACACCAGCCTTGGCAGCCCTAACCAGGCTCCCCTCACACACACACCCAGTTCTTTCTCCAGGTGCGTCCCTCCCATCCCCCAGCACAGAGCCAAAGTAGCATCTTTCTGCAGAAGACCAGGTGATGCCTTTCTGTCACCAAAGTCAGATGACAACAAAACCAAAAACAAACACAATCACATAAAAGAAGGAAAAAACCCTTTAGAATGAAATTCTTTTCGTCCAAGTATGCATTTTTCCCTTCTATCCTAGCTACAAATTTTCCTAGAAAAACCTGAAAGAAAGAGAAGGAAATGCTGAAAAAGACATATGTGATTGAAATTAGCTGTTATCTTCAGGATGCCACTGGATTGCACATGAGATAATGAATTAAATGAAGTAGAAACCATGGCCTGAACTGGAAATGTGCTTTATGCCTAATGTAATTAATCTCTATTGAAACAGCTAAGCCATTTAATTTGTGTTGCATGAATAATGAAATGAAAGGGGCACGTATGAATTGACTTTTTAACCAGTGGAGAAGATGCAACCTCCAGGCTTAAAAATTGATTGGGATTTTCCTGACAACTCTTTAGATTTATGGATCTCAGACCCAGTTTCTTTCTCTCATTGGTTAGTCACAGATTGGTTTTTCTTTGTAGCCATTTCTAGTCCATTGAGACTTTTGGAAACCAAAATCACAAGGATGTTTTCAGACAGTTACTCAAAGCATGGTGCCAACCCCAGATAGCTGCTCGCTTTCATAGCCTTTCCCAGCAAAGTATTTAGCTTTCTCCTAACAAGATTTACTCCCTCCTAATATTTGGAGAGAGCAAGTAGGAAAGATTTCCCATGGCAATTGTCATGCTGATCTGTGCCTCTGAGACCACCTCGCTCTTTTGCCAATGCTGGTATGGCTACACTGGCCTGAGAGAAAGAGTGCCAGAAAGCCCTCAGCATCTAACACAGTTTTACTAAAGACTTAATAACAGCACATGATGACTACTAATAAAAGACAGGCTTAGTGCTATCCTAGAATCTTGTTACTGTCTGTTTCTGCAGGCTTCCCCATTCCTTTGCCTGCCATCATGTCACAAGCACTGGTCTCATCAGACACACCATATCAAGAATTTGGGCAGACATATGAGAGTGAGGGGTTGAATAATATTTCTCAACAACAAACAAGAATTTTCTGGAACAGCCCAATCTAGATTCCTCTTTCAAAATTTAGGAGAAAGTTCATTTGAAAAGGCACTAATTTTGGGGCATGTCTGTTATATCTAGAAATGTACCTCTTTAGAAAATCTTTGTTTCCCTTTGCCAGCCATTTCTTTTCTCTCTTTGGTCTCCCATCATGACTGAAACAAACATACACATTCACTGCTGAGTCAGTGAACAGGGCTCATGATCGTAGTCTAGGAAAAAAATATAATGTTCAGGTGGAAATTAACAGAGGCCAGAGGCAAGGAAAAGCAGGCAATGATGTGGTGGTGTGTAAGCTCTGGTAAAAGTGCTTTAAGTATAGATTGGTAGCACAGCTGCTGAGTTTCTACTGACCTAGAAACGTCAGCCTTTAAAGGTATAATCTGATAGCACCCGAGTCAGGAATCTGCACTCCAACCGTAACAAGTGTTTCAGTGTAACAGATATAGCAAGGGACAAGGTGATCCCTCTGATGACTCCAGACCAGAGTAGCAGTCCAGGTTCCAGGGGTCCACAGAGTTCCCACACACCTCTTTTTTATCATCGAAGCAGCTTCAGAGGTGGAAACATTTTTTTTTCCACTTTAGCACTCTCTGTTCCACCTTCCTTTTGCATTCCCTTTGTCCTAGGAGCCCAAAGTGCTGTAATGTTTTCCTCAACAACACTCGGAGACCCACGTTTTGTCATCAGTTGCGTCCACTTCCTCATCCAAGAAGCTTGCTTTGTGCCTTTCCTTTCAGCTAGCTACTGGACAGAATAAGACCTAAATAAGTATATCAACACAAGGGGTTAGTCCATTTCAGTGATAATTCTCCTTAGTTGAAAGAAATGAGTCTTTAAATGTGGCAGATTAAGCTTTAAGATTGGTTGATAAGGAAGAAGCTTTGCAGAAAACAGGGAAGAGTTTTGTATCCTCTTCCATGCTCAAGCAGGTGTCTCCAGTCCTGGGCATACAATTTCATCAGAAAACGACCCATGAGGAAGCCTCTGGTCTATCCAACACACTTAGCTTTACCTCACTCATGTGTGACTTTATGAGAAGAGGTCAGATAAATTGCAGTCCCCTGCTTGCAGTCTGGCTTGGATCACTTGCTCTAAGGAAAGCCAGCTACCATGTCATGAAGGCACTCAAGCAGTCCCATGGACAGGTCTGTGATCAAGAAAGCAAGCCCTCCTGCCAACAGTCATGTGAGTGAACCATCTTGCAAACCAATCCTCAGGAGTGCCTGGCTGGTTCAGTCAGTAGAGCATGTGACTCTTGATCTCGGGGTTGTGAGTTGAAGCCCAGTGTTGGGCCTAGAGTTTACCTTAAAACACAACACAACACAACACAACACAACACAACAACAACCAAAGAAGAAGAAGAAAACAAGTCCTCAAGTGCCAGTCAAGTCTTCAGAGAACTATAGCTCCAGCTGACATCTTGTTAACGACTTCATGAGAGAGTCTGAGCCAGAACCACCCTAAATTTCTGACCCACAAAAATTATGAGAATAAAAATGTTTCTTGTTGTAAATTGTTAGGTTTTAGGGCAATTTGTTACATAGCACTGGCTAACTAATAAACTTTTAAAGAATATATATTATATAAAAATATATAAAATTACATACAGTTATATAAGTGCAGATGTTCTTCCCTGTTCCAAAAGGATTTGAGGCAACATTATTATGAGTTTTATTTGCTCAAGGAATGACCAATTTTGGTACGGTGCTTTTAAAGAAGATAGTTACATGCCTCTTTTGTATTGCATTGTGATACAATGAATATTGAATTTTCTTTAAAGAATGTAACATTATATTTTTACCTTCACATTTTTGCCTGCTGCTTGGAAATGAGAAAAAGCAGTCATATTATATTAAAACAGAACTTACTAATAGCATAGAAAATTAGACAGATTATAGTAAATTACATGTAGCTAAAGTTTAATTAAGAAGGTGTATTCTCCTTTACTTTTTTGGTTTCTTTTGTGAAATAAGTATTTTCTCTAGCTCTCCAGAAAAACAGAAGGCATTTATAGTGGCTTGGCTTCATCTGAATGGTGAAGGTTTGCTTAAATTAAAACAAACAGATTTTCCACCTTTCAATTATGGTGTGTTTCCTGATTTGAACTGGATAATCTAATTATCCTTAACTTTATCCTTCATTTGTAGAAAATGAGAAATCTGCAACGAAAAAAAGTCAAGTGAAGTCAAGAGCTAATTGTATAGAAAGATGTCCTGCTTACGTCAGTAAGGACACACTGGAGCAAATGAATTTGCTCTTCCTGGCTGGTCCACTAGAAGCTATTCTGTCTCATGCAAAAGAAATTGGAAAGTTTCTTCCTAAACAGCATATTCCAAGTATTTTATTCTTTAACCTGATTAGTTCATTTCTTCTTTTTAATCTTGGAATCCAGTGATTTGCAGCAATCAGATAAGAACAGGTGTTCTTGTTATTGATCCAAAACTTAATGGTTTAAGTCACAATAAAACTTTATTATCCAAAAAAAAAAAAAAAGTTTATTATCCCACACAATTTCTGCAGGTCAAAAAGTTGGAAACAGTTCAGCAAGGTGTTTCTGGCTCCAGGTCTTTCATGAAGTTGCAGCCAAGATGTCAGCTGGGGCAACAATTATCTAAGGGCTTGACTAGGATTGAAGGATACACTTTCTTTTTTTTTTTTTAAGGTTTTTATTTTATTTTATTTTTTTATTTATTTGACAGACGGAGATCACAAGTAGGCAGAAAGGCAGGCAGAGAGAGAAAGGAGGAAGCAGGCTCCCTGCTGAGCAGAGAGCCTGATTCAGGGCTGGATCCCAGGACCCTGAGATCATTACCTGAGCTGAAGGCAGAGGCTTAACCCACTGAGCCACCCAGATGCCCCAAGGATATACTTTCAAGATGGCTCCCTCAGATGGGAGTTAGCAGGAGACCTCTTCCTCACCACTTGAACCTCCATAGGGTGACTTGCATGTCTCATGACCAGGCAACTGGCTTTCCGCTGAGTGAGTAATATAAGAAAGAGGAAAGGAGAGCACAGAACAATAATGTTTCTTACAACCTATTCTTGGAATTCACAAACCATCTTTTCTGCAACATCTTAATGGTTGCACAGGTTATCCCTAGTGAATGTAGCTTTTAGAAGGACACCATGTGTATGTACTCTATAGTTCATAACTGTCCCAAAGGGACTTGGGGGCAGTACTTATCCTCAAATCCATTAAATGTGTTTTTCTCTAAAATATATGAATATTTTTATGTGTTCATTTTTTTAATTTTTAATTTTTTATTTTTTTATAAACATATAATGTATTTTTATCCCCACGGGTACATGTCTGTGAATCGTCAGGTTTACGCACTTCACAGCACTAACCATAGCACATACCCTCCCCAATGTCCATTACCCCAGCCCTCTCTCCCAACCCCTCTCCTCCCCAACAACCCTCAGTTTGTTTTGTGAGATTAAGAGTCCCTTATAGTTTGTCTCCCTCCCCATCCCATCTTGTTTCTTTTCTTTTTTTCATACCCCCCAAACCCCCCATGTTGCATCTCCACTTCCTCATATCAGGGAGATCATATGATAGTTGTCTTTCTCCAACTGTTCATTTTTTTTTAACTTAAATTAACCTACACTCATTTTTTTCCAGGATTCTTTGGATTTGAGGATTGTGGAGAAGGTATTACAGGTTGGTACAATTTACCTTTCTCTTGCTTGATTGTTTTGTTTTTTCACTTGTATGCAGGTCTATAGCTAAGTTATCAAACTACTATTTTAATCCAAGTCACTTAGACATAGTAGACTCTATTTCCAATGAGCAGTCTGCTATAGAGAGTTTTTATATAGAGTGGTTTTATTGCATAGATATTAGACATAATTTAAAAGTACTACATTGAATTAGTAAGTCTTAGATTTTTTTAAGCATTATAAAAGCATTCAATATACAAAAATTTTTAATTATAAAAAAACTCCTTGAAAATGCTAGAACTCTTTGTCTTGAAATTTTCCAGGCTATGACACCTTTGTTTACAGTCCAAAGATGTACATCACTAACCATAGCTACTCACAGTGAAAACAAAGAAAATATGCAGTAGACTTGGAAGAAGTGAAAGCCACTTATTTCATTTACAATTAGGAATGATTCAGGAAATGGTCAGTAATGTCAAAGCGTGCTGTGAATTTCTCTCTCTCTCTTTCTCTCTCTTTTTTTTTTTTTTTCAAGTACAAGCTTTTAGTAAAATGATTCTGTGTCTTGAAGTCAAATGGATATTTTGAATCCTTACTTGTGTTTGACCTTGGGCAAGTGACTTAAACTCCTTGAGCTTTAGCTATAGATAGGAGGTGATATCTTGCAGGTTAATTAGAAGAATTAGAAGGAATTTTAGTAACATTATTAATACAGGTCCTATGAGCTTGTGGGGGCTCAAAAAGTTAGCGTTTATTGTTAGTTAGTTAATACCATCTCTAAAAATTTGGGACTGAAGTTTCTAGATATTGAGTCATATTTAAAATACACTTAGGAATTTACCTGTAATACAATAATTTATTCATTTATTTTTAAGAGGAACAGTTTTTCTGTAAGGAAACCATAACCTTCAAATGACCAATGAGTTGGTCTAGATATTTAAAGATTAAGTTGGCCTTGACACCCATGCCAGCACCCAGTGCCTGCAGCTCTGCTGAAAGAGAAGAAAAGTTTCCCTGGTCTTTCTCTGTCCCTCTGAATTCACATACAGAGAAAGAAGTTGGGCCAGTGCCAGGGATCATAAACATGAATTTCTCCTTATATACAAGTGCAGTGTTTACAAGGTTAGATGTCTAGCTCAGGACTTTGACATTATGTAATACAACTTTTGTTGTGTTAATGTACCTCATTCATATGCTGATAAGACTCCTCCAGCTGGTGGCAGAGGGTTGCCTTTAAATTAATATAAAGGGCAGCTGTAAGTTTTAATTTACTACAACCTGATCAGCCCAATGGATGGGCTATTCTCATCATAAATTTAACTATGGTTACATTGCTTGGGCAGATAATTAGAAAGCACACCATTACTCCCACACGGAGTACAATATGCATTTTGGTTTTTAGCCATAGTTATTTTAACAGTTTAAAGAGTAAATTAAATTTACAATGTAGTTCTCATCAAGGTGCATGCAGTGATATTCCATCATAGTCGGAGATTATCTGGTTCAACCCCTTCATTCTATCAATGAGGAAATTGGTCCTAAGAAGGGAAGGGATTTCCTCTAGGTCTTTCCTCAAGCTGCTCAGAAGTAAAGCTGATACGGGTCTCCTGTCTTCCCGTCTAATTCTCTTTCCTCTCTTACATCGACACAGAGTGAAATATGGTAACACTTCTAATGGGAGAGCCTGGTTTTCTTTATCTCATCCATTCACACTTTCTTTAAATAAATTAAAACATTCTGCCAACTTTTCTATGTAGTGTAAGTTATCTGCAGAGTAACCATCGCATTTGGTGAAGGGCTTTTGGATAGCAACTTTTTCCTTTATTTTTGTGTACTCTAGGTGAAGGCCATATTACGTCGTGCAAAGACCATGACAATGAACTCATCTTCCTACTTCTGCTATCTCTTCACTCCATTCCAACATGAAAAAGACCCCTGGTAAACTCATTCATTCCCTACCATTGCAAGTGTCCAGTCTGGAGAGGGCACTGTTCGAAGTGCTGGGCATTTTGCAATGAATAACAAAAAAACCAAGACCCATGTCCTCTTCACAGATTCCTGAGAACTCTATTGACATTCCCCGCACAAAACTATTCGATGCCTTCTACAGCGTGCTTCATGGAGCTCTGCCTGCCCACAGTAGTCCATGGTGTCTGCGTACGGTCCTCTTCGTACTGCAATCATTGAAGTGCTGGTTAAAAATCAATAAATCAATAAGTAAATAAATAAAAATAAGGCTCCTGTGCTCCATCTCAGATCACGGAAGCAAACTGCTGGGTTAAAAATCTGCCTTAGGCACATCAAAATTTGAAACCCATACGCCTACACAAATGAATGTTGGCTCCATTCACTGGGCCTGCATCACATGGCTATTTGCCATTTCAAAAGTGAATAAAATACTTTGTCTATTGTATGGTTGGCTTCTTAATCACTGTCACTTTAATTGTGCATTTTTCTGTACATCTCACAGTGCCTAACACCATATATTAGCTATTTAATTTACTAAATGACCCTATAATTACACGTGAAGTGACATTATTCATTCTTGATACACATTTCTCCTCAGGAAAGTGGCACAGAAATTTTAATTTTTGTTCTTGAAACATCAATTTTTCCAAGTTGCCAAGCCTGACTGGAAGCTCTGTGGCAACAGTAGCATGACTCCAGGGGTTGTTAACCGCCGGCAGCGGTCCTCTTCCCTCTGTACCCACCTGACTTACTGGATGTCTCTGGTACTTGCTCTCAGCTCATGGGCTTTGTCTTTGGATGACTAATGTCCCAGCTCCTGAGTAGGGCCTGTGGCTCAGGCTTCAACCAATCAGCATGATCCAATCTCATCTATTGAATATTCAGGGATTTGTATGACTCAATTAACACCAGTGAGACACAAAAAGAGATTGACAGGGAGCCTCTAGAACATGGAAACCTCTGTTTATGGGAGAGAAAGCATGGAATCTTGGCGGCCATCTTACCGCCTTGACAGCAAGCAGCCTTATGTATGGAGGATGCTACAGAAGGCAGAGACGGAAAGAAACAGAGCCCCCAGTGACCTCAGTGGGTTGTTGAATCAAACCATCCCTGAAGCTGGATTTTCCTTCAGCTTTTCCAGTTACGTAATGCAATAATCCCTTTTTATTATTTAAGTCACTTGGTGCTGAGCATTCTGTTACATGGAAACAAAAGCATCCTGAGTGACGCAGGTAAAGCCCATGTTTATCTTTCTCACCACCGCATCTCCAAAACCTGACACAGGATGTAATGCAAAACAGACAAAACTAAGATATATTTTTGAGTGAATAAGCAAACTTCAGTTGTGCATTCTTGTTTTCCTAGCAGACTAAATAATCACAGCACATTCAGAAATTGTCATGGTTTGTTAAAGAACATGGTTCATGTCATTCAGTCTGCCAAGCTACACACCCATGTGTTAAATCTATACTGTATTCCAAGTGCTGTGTTAGTTTCTGGGGACATGGAGATTTTTGATAGAGAAGATGAAATCAATTAATGTTTGCTGACTCCCTGAAATTGTCCGGGCACTGGGCAGAGTGCATTTACCTAGATTTTTTTGAATTAACCCTCACATAAGCCTCATGAGATATATGCCATTGTTCTTATCTTTTAAAACAAACAAAAATGATCTCACAGTGAGTAAATGATTAGACCAAAGTCACATAGCTAATAGGTGGGGAAACTGACATTCAGACTTGGATTTTGCACTTCCTCCTAAGCATGGTTTGGTGCCGGAGCCCATGAGCCTCAGAGCCTTTCCACCCTGACTGGAGGCCTGGAAGGAACAGGGCTGCGACAGAAAAGTCTGGAGTTTTACAGCTGATCCTCTGCAGAGGAAACTCAGTAACTCATTGTTCCAAGGTCATCGAAGGGAAAAATAGAAGCCTTTGGCTTCAGAGAAATAATAATGTTTGTTACTCACAATGGTTTTTGTCTTATTTTAAAATTTAATTAGAACTCGTTTTTAGCTTCTGTGACTGCCAAGTGACCAAAGAGGTCAGTTGCCCTGCTGTGGGGTTTTTAGCCAATTCATGAGGGTTATTTCACTTGACAAGGGTCCTGTTTTAATGGGAAGGGTTGTCACATCCTATTCACATCCTGTTTTTGATCTCACTGCAGCCAGTTTGGTTCAACTATTCCCCTGTCCTCAATATTGCGCCTTCCCAGATTTTTCTTTTAGCAGCCCCACTTTGATATGCAGGGAGAGCTGGTCCTGGTCAAGCTGTTTCCTGCCTTTTTGGATTTCCCCCAACACCTGAGTGTGCTGTTCGGCGTCCAGCAGCGTGGAGCCTGCCAGACTCCATGGCAGCTGCCCAGCCAGCTGCTTTGGGATTGCAGGCAATATGGGTGACGACCTTATCAGTCCTAGCTTCCCAGCCGTCACCGTCAAACCCCCTACCGGGTTCAAGACCATTATGCACTGTGCTGCTCTACTTAGCGGTAACTTTAATTTCTTCTCAGCGGCAGATGCCATTGTTCTGTGGCAGACAAATGTCTTGAAACGAGTCTCTGGGCAGCCCTGTTCTTGAACGCAGAGGCACATCAGCTTGGCGTTCCTTCTCAGGGGGGTGGGAACCTGAGCTATCATCTAGACTCCATTAGCACCAAGAGACAACCTAAGAGTGTGGGCCATCAGAATTCAGATGAAGACACAGACAAAGGAGAAGGATGAGTGGGAGAGGCGATGCGAAGAAAGGAAGAAGGAAAAGCAGGCATGAGGCTTGTTGAGGTAGAAAAGAACACTGTCTCCAGGAAAGTGGCCTCCTATCCTTCCTCTCACTGCTATCAGTCAGAGCCCCTTTCACTCAGGTTTAAGGGCTGAACCCACTTCCTGGCCTATCGCAGGCCTGAGAGTACAGTAGACATGATGATTGCACCTGAGGTCTGGAATTAGTCTCAGTTTGGTGGGACCCTGTTCCTGGGGCGAACCCGGGACAGCCAGATACCGTTTGATCTGCAACTTCCCGTGTAGCCTCACCAAGCTGACCCAGTTAATATGTACAGGTTTCTGCCTGCTGTTCCTCTTGCTGGGACTGATGTCCTATACAGATTTTCAGACCAGGGGTATCCACAGAACTGCCACAGAACTTCGTGTGAATGAGGCTCATTGGGGTTGTCCTTGCACAGACTGTATGACCTTCTGTGACAGTCCTGTTACTTATACCCCAGCGCCCTTATGGTGGGGTGGAGGGGTTGGTCTCTTACTCCTAGATCTCAGCTAACTTCTTCCCTCACCGAGCCATTATGTCTGCCTCATCTTATTCAGAAAAGTATCTGTTATGCTGTGTACATCTAGGATATTGAGCTTGGACTAAGTCATTAGGCAAAAATCCTTTAATCCTGGGGCTTCCCACCCCTCAACTTCCCATAAGGAATAGCTTTATACAACAGCTGAGGCAGTTCTCCTCCTGGTCCGGCCCACATCCTAACCTGGAGTCTCTCCCGCCCCACTGCTGAGCCCAGGAGGTCACAGTGGGGCTGAGAGTCCAGCTGCCTGGGCTGTTCTTCCCGCCCATGGCCCCACAGAGGACAAAATGATCTTTCAAAGCACAAGCCTCCGCTGGCTGCTCTCCTGCTAAAAACTCTTCAGTGGCTTCCTAATGCCCTCAGAAGGAGAGAGAATCGAAAAGGTGAAATCAGAAAAAATCTAAAAACTAATCCATTTTGATGAAAAGTAGATGTTCTATCACAGAAAAATAACAAATCTCTGGTTAATTTAATTTGAAAAATAAGAAAGAAGATAGAGATATAGAACTATTATAAAATATATTTATATATAATGTTCATATACACACACATATATACATAAACAGTTTTATATATACATACATAGTTATGTTTACATAAATAATATATTTTGTGCATATATTTGTATACATATATAGATATGGATATAGATATAACACATGACCTTGTACTCAAATTAGAAATCTTGATAAAATTTAACTATATTGAGGCATTTATGTGACTCAGGTAAGGAAGAAAATCGAAATAGACCAAAACTGTGAAAGAAATTTTTGAAGTTTATGAAAGAATAACCTCTAGGAAAGATGTCAGTGGGCTTTACAAAACAGTTATTTCAAATGTTCAGGAAATAGACAATCTCTACTATTTACCTATTACCATTTAAATGGTTCCTAAATGGGCACCTGGGTGGCTCAGTCAGTTAAGCATTTGCCTTTGGCTTAGGTCATGATCTTGAGGTCCTGGGATCAAGCCCATGTGTGGCTCCCTGCTCAGTAGGGAGTCTGCTTCTCCCTCTCCCTCTGCTCCTTCCCTCTGCTCTGCTCTCTCTCCCCACCCCACACTCAAATAAATAAATAATCTTAAAAAAATTTTTTTAAACGGTGCCTAAAGATTCCAAAGAAAGATTTTTTCAAAAGAAAGATTTTAAATTTCATTTCAGTTAGTATGATTCTGATATTAAAATCTGATTAAATTGTTTTAAAAATAGAACACTTATGTTACTTATATCACTTATGAATATAGATGCCAAACATATTAGAAATAATAGCTTATTAAATTTTCAGTGTATTCTAGTATATTAACATCAGGAAATCAATGTATCAGAAGAATAATATGCTTTATCAAGTAAGATTTAATATAAGAACATATAGCTAATTAAATATTAGAATACCTATGAGCATAATTTATAATACTCATACATCAAAGGAAAAGTATATATTTGATAGAGTTCAAATTTTATTCCAATTTTTTAAAAATAGTATATCAAAACAAGAGTAGAGAAGTATATCCTTAAGATGATTAAAAAAAAAAAAAGAATCACAAAACAATAGCATGTATCTCACCACATGACAAGAATGTTAATGGTATTATTCCTAAGTCAGACATAAAACCAAGAAGGCTTCTTTTTACTAGCACTATTATTATTATGAACATTTTACTCACTGTTCTGAAAATTATAATCAGTCTAATAAGATAAATTAATTCTAGATTAAAAAAGGGAGAGCTACACAACCACATATGTCAAATTATTTCTCACTAAAACTGGGACAAGAAAGGGAGAACAGATATTAGCAATTCTTGCAAAGAGCTTTCTAGACAGTAAAGAATCAGGCACTTTTAGAATCTGGTAATAAGAACGTTTGCAATAAAGCATTTCAGAAGGATAATTTGGTAATGGGTATATCAAAAATCTTGAACATATATATGAAATTCTTGGATCTCAGACAAGCAAAATGGATATATGCTTACTTAATGCAGTGTTTTTAGTACTTATGTAGGCAGAAAGTGAGATGATGGAGATTTGTACGTGAAATATATATTAGATAGATCTATAGACAGAATAAAAGACAACAACATGTTAACAGTGGCTCTGGGTAGTGGAATTAACTTCAACAAGGTAAAATTCATGACTCATAAAAATATAAAATGAACCACACAAACAACACTGTGTTCAATTCATGAAATAACGAGGGAACAAGTAAGATATCAAGACTGGTTCAAAGAGTGTTTAAGAAGAATGTTTAAGACATTTTTGGAAATTTAACAAAAGAATGTAGGATATAATCGCCTGGCTCAAGACAAAACTGGTTAATATTCTACAACACAGTATGGCTGGTGATGCTATCTTTCCTACGGGACAGAAATTATCTGGATCTCTACTGGACAAAAAAATCTACGAGTTGGCCTGTGATTTCACTAAGACCGGGAACCTTAACCAAAAGTAAACAGTGAGTCAAACAAAGTAACTTTTCCTTGATCTATTGTTGTTCAATATGGTGGCTAGTAGTTGCACGTGGCTTTCGAACACTTGAAATAAGCCAGCCCAAACTGAGATGTGTTGCAAATACAAAACACATGCCAGGTTTCAAAGAGTTAGTAAAATAAAATAATATAAAACATCTCATTAATAATTTCTTATACGGATTACATAAAAATTGATAATATTTTGGATCTATTGGGTTAAATAAATTACATTATAAAAATAAATTTTACTTGTGTGTTTTTAGTTTTTTTCATATGGCTATTAGAAATTCAAAGTATAGGGTACCTGGGTAGCTCAGTGGGTTAAACCTCTGCCTTCGGCCCAGGTCATGATCTCAGGGTCCTGGGATCGAGTCCCTAATTAGGCTCTCTGCTCAGCAGGGGGCCTGCTTCCCTCTCTCTCTCTCTCTCTCTGCCTACCTCTCTGCCTACTTGTGATCTCTCTCTGTCAAATAAATAAATAAAATCTCTAAAAAAAGGAAAAAAGATATTGAAATTATATATATTCAATAAATTATATATATTGAAATTATATATATATAATATATATAATTATATTGAAATAAAATTATACTTTTATTGGTTCTAGAGAATCCTTGGGTGGGCCGTTTCCCTCATCTGATGTTGAAAGCATGTGCCACCCATATTTATGTCACGTTTCCAAATTTCCAGTAATTTCTGTTAGGAAGAAAAGGAGGTCATTTAATTTTTCTTCCTTTTTGGGTAATTTTACAAAATATCTAAAATAGGTAAACATTGATTTTATAATGTGAGAAAGGATCAATTTTTTTACACCCCACTGAAAACGAGGTGTAAAACACCCAAGTCAGGTTGGGAAATAAAAAGCACATGGAGCAGGGTTTTGAATAGGGTTCTAATGGCATGTTCAGCTATGTTAGCTCTAAAGTCCTCCTGTGAGTTATTTTCACTAATGATTTTAAGCAGCCAAGCATCTCTTAAAGTCTATTTCAGAGAAAATGAGAGTGGCCCCAGGCGTAAGCTATGAAAGCCTCATCTGGATGAGAAGATGCCTCACTGTACATTTCTCCAAGTAACACACTTTCTGGAGTAGCTATCAAGCCAGATGGCTCAGGACTAATCACACAGATAATTCAGGTGCTGATGTGAGTTTGAGTTGCAGAGTCTAGCTGGTAGAGGAGCAGGGGAGATCAAGATGTACTACACTGGTTCCTAGAGAGCTCGGATTGGAGGCTACTTGACAGTGAAAGATGGCCACAACCTTAGAGTGAGAGAGCCCAGGGACCCTCGGCTCCTCAGCCTCCTGTATCTTTATCCTGATTGCTAGTCTATATATGGCAGGTCTCATAGGTACTCATCAAGGTCAATGGGTAACTCCTAGCCCGCAGGTAGACTCTTTAAAAAGCTAGCTTTCATTTTTTGGTTTTTAGAGCATCTTCTAAACTTTGGGTAAAGTTTTGGGACAGAAAAAGCAAGGCACTAGTATTTGTGTTTTAGTCTACTATTATGCCCCCCATGGTCAACAGTATAAACCTTTGAATATAGGATGATAATTATACATTTAGAAATCAAGGTGACTTTCAATCTTGGATCTAACACCATACATTTTCCAAACTATAAACATTTTCTCTGAAGTATATAAAATAAAAATTACTAATCATGTCCCTAATCCCTTGGGTTTTGGAGGAGAGTGTAATTCATATAGAATTATAAAATTGAGGTGGCAGTCTGCTTTAAAAATAAGAAAAAGGGCTGGGACGCCTGGGTGGCTCAGTTGGTTAAGCGGCTGCCTTTGGCTCAGGTCATAATCCCAGTGTCCTGGGATCGAGTCCCACATCGGGCTCCTTGCTCGGCAGGGAGCCTGCTTCTCCCTCTGCCTCTGCCTGCCACTCTGTCTGCCTGTGCTCTCTCTGACAAATAAATAAATAAAATCTTTAAAAAAAAAAAAAAGGGGGGCACCCAGGTGGCTCAGTTGGTTAAACATTCAACTTTTGATTTCAGCTCAGATCACAGTCTCAGGGTCGTGAGATCAAGCCCTAAGTGGGGCTCCATGATCAACATGGAGTCTGCTTGAGATTCTCTCTGTCCCTCTCCCTCTGTTCCTACCCCCTATTCACATACACACTCTCTCTCTCTTTTTCTCTCTCTCAATAAATAAATAAATCTTTAAAAAATAACAAAAATAATACATTATATCTTCCTCTTTAAAAAAAGTGAAATTTCTTCAGTTAAACATAATGTCAGAAGAGATTTATCCATGTTTGTCTTTGAATTTTGAATTTTAAACAATTGTCCAGATTTTCTTTGTCCAGTTCACTTAGCAAAATGCAGAACAGTTAAAGTAGAGACTGCTTCGCAGGGGCTGGTTCACTAAAGCAAGCTAAAACTACAGTGTCTTTTCTGTATATACCTCTGTATTTAGGGGCAAAATAAAGCAGATCAGGCAGCAGTTTCTGAGTTGGATGAGCTCTGCTTCATGTAGCCTGGTAGAACCCACTTTGCTCAGCCTATTTTCAGACATCCACTGGCGTAATTCCATTTTCTAGTATGCCCCTCCATGTCCCCTAACCTCTCACCTAACCCTTGTCTTCCAGTCTTCTAATACAATGGTTCTCAAACTAGGGTCCAAAGACTCTTATGGTTCCCATGATCCTTTCAAGGCCATCTGGGATCCTTTCAAGGCCATCAAAACAAAAAAAAATTGTTTTTATAATAATGCTGAGATCTTATTTACATTTTGCACTGTGTTAAAATTTTCATGATGGTGCAAAAGCAATGACAGGTATCTAGCCTTATTCAGGAAAGTGGTCCTGAACCATACCATTACCATTGCCTCACCATCGTACATTGTTTCACTTAAGGAATGCCCTGAGTGAAATGGTAAACATTATTAATTTGACTAATTTCGACACTTAAGTACATTTCTTTCTTTTTATTTTTCTATGTAAAGAAATAGGAAATACATAAAAATGTCTTCTGCTAGAGGAAAACCCCTTGAGTAATGAAGTTCTGGGACTGGCACACTAAAATCCATTAGTCCATACAGGCTAGAAACCACCAGCCTATATTCATACTGATCTATAAAAATCTCTTAGTCTGCTTTGAATGGATCTTTCACCTATATTCTGGTTGTAGCAGCATGCATTGGTCACCCAGAAAATACTCATTCACTGAGTTATCCAAGTCTTCCAAATAATGCCTCATTAGATATTTCACAAATTTAAGAAACGACCACTTAGAGAATTTTATAGGGGAAGGAGCAAAAGAGAATATTCACAATTAGCTGAAAAGAGTATTAAAATACTCCTACCTTTCCATGTTAATACGTGTGTGAAGCCAAATTTTCTTCTTTTTCTTCCTTTCAACAAAAAAACGTAGTATAATAGATTGAATGTTGAAGCACGTATAAGAATCCAGCTGTCTTTTATTGTTAGACACTAAACAGATAAGCAAAACATTAAAAAAAGATCTTTGGTTTCTCATGGTCTCAGACCATGAAGGGGTTCTGAGACCAAAAAGTTTGAAAACATATGTTCTCATCCATCTTGTCTCATCCTGGAGGCTTCCGTTTGTCTCCAGTATACTTGTTCCCTCTTCCTCTGATATCTTCTAACATGATCCTCAAACTTTAATATGCATGCAGATCACCTGAGGAAAGTGCCCAATAAAACCCAGATTCTGATGCTTCTGGAGTGGGGCCTGAACTCCTGCATTTCTAACAGGGTCCCAGAACATGCCAGTGTTTCTTATCCACACAGCCCCCCCTTAAGCGCCAGAAGTCCAACTCATACTAGTGCTGCTCACGTGATCATCACTTGCTGCATTGTGACATCTGAATTGTTGGCTCACTTCCAATATTATCATTATTGTTACCAATTTTATTATTGTTTGGGCATATTTTATCGACTGAGTGCTGGACACTAGTTGTAAACTAAGAACCTTATGTGTATTATCTCATTTAATGCTCACAGCATTCTTATGGGGTAGATTCCATTACTGTTCTTAATACACAGTTGAGAAGACTAAGGATAAGTCATTTGCCAAGATCACAAACAACTAGGAAGAGCCAGGATCTGGTACCATGTCCGTTTGACTCCATAGCCTGTACTACTAATTACTGTACTATATAGACTTATATCATTATAAGTCTTATAATATAATTTGTTTTCACTGTGTGTGCTTTGTCTTTCAATTTAAATTACATGTTACTTAAAACCCAGGTGTTATCTCACTCCTCTCTACATTTTGCCCAGCAATCTTTTCAGAAATCTACAGTGACCCAATGCGTATTATATTTGTGGAATAAATGAATCAACATTGTTACAAAGAAAACCCCAGCCCAAATGGAGTCACTTATGTCAAGGCCCCATATCAGCCAACCCAAACTTGACACCTAACTGCAGTTTCAACGCCCACAGGATTGTAACCTTTAAAAAGCCAGCCTGGAATTTCCTGGTGGGCACTAGGAAATTTACTGACAGACCCTTTTCATTCCCCTTAGGAGGGCCACCTTGCCAAAAACAATGCATTCTTTGTTAATCTTTTCCCTTTTTTCACCCCCTCTCTGCCTTTAAAAACCTTTTCTTTTTTGCAGCTCAGTGGATTGCTGCCTAATTCATGAATCGATTAATAAAGCCAATTAGATCTTTAAAATTTACTCAGGTGAATTTTTGTTGTTTAACAATGTAAATGTGCACATAAAATAATATCAAGTGACCCCAAAAGCCCAAAGCTGCTGTTCTTCCCACACCTTCAGTAAGGCATGTGCTGTGAATTTTTTTAATACCTGATGGTGAGACTGGATCTGGACTGATGAATTTTTATTCTTTATCTCTAGTTCTGACAGAAACATAAGTCCATGATGTCTTACCAGTGTCTTTTTTGTGGTCCCAGCAGTGTTAGGTCTTTACCTCTTTTTTCTTGTTCATCAACTGGTAATATTTAAAAATCAAGGAATTTCACATAAACCCCCTGAATCCACTGCTTTGGCTGTAATGGAGCCCACATTCCACATTAGCCTAATTGTATGAAAGGAAGTAGTAGCTGCAGGTCAGCGGTGGGGGGCCCAGAATCCCTAGTTCTGCCCCACTGCTCAGGTTCTTACCTGGTACCTTCAGCCATTTTCCTGCGTGTCTCCAATTTTAAGATACTGGTATGCTTTTATTTATTTATTTATTTATTTATTTATTTATTTATTTATTTTAAGGTTTTATTTAGTATTTAAAGAGAGAGAGCAGATGGAGAAGCAAGCTCTCTGTTGAACAGAGATTCCTGAGGAGATGGGGCCAATCCCAGGACCCTGGGATCATGACCTGAGTCCAAAGCAAGAAACTTAACCAACTGAACCACCCAGGTGCCCCATGATATGCTTTTAGAAATGACATTCTGTTATCACCAAACAAGATGTATGTCAAAGAAGTGTGTTCTATTACAATCAATTCTACAACATAATTGTTGAAAACTTTGTCTTAAATATCAGCTCAAACCTTTTCTTGGTAGAGTTTCATAATTGTTGTGTTTTGGGAAGTCCCTGCTCAGGATGTCCTGGCTAGCCAGTTTTCTTGGAGATTTTGGATTGGGAGAGGGGGAAAAAGAAAGGAGAAAGTAAATTCCCACCAGGAAGAGGTGAGAAGGGACTAAACTCTGGAAACAGGGATGCCATTGGGATGCCAATAGACCAGAAGGAAGGAGGATAGACAGAATATTCAAAATTGGGTAATTTGGAAGTTTTCCATTCTTTTTTTTTTCCTTAAAATTCCAGTAATTTATAGACTTTATTTAAAAGGGCGTTTGTTCGAAAGCTCAGGGTCAATTTTGCCTTTCTCTGAAAAGCTTCATCAAGAAGGCCAACTGCACTCTTAAGAGAGAAGAAAATAGCTACGATTAGCATTTGAATGGGCCTCTTAAAGTTTATAGAGCTCCTTTGCTTACATTAAACTCAATTGATCTTCCCTGCAATCTAGTGAGGTAGGGATTATTACCTTCCTATTAAAGATGAAGCTACCAAGCCTCAAAGCACCTTCCCAGGTGCTCAAGGTCACTTATCTATTAAGTAGGTAGAACAATGTACCCACATCCAGTGCTCCCTTCCTTCTTAGCAGTAGCATTATAAAAGGCATAAGAACCCTATAAAAGTATACACTTAGGTTGCATATTGGACTGGAGCTCATTGAAAGTTAGAATTGTAACTTCTGTCTCTGAACCTCTATAAATACAATTAGCAAATATTTGATTACTTTAACCTATTACATTTAACATGATTTTTTGGTCACTATACTTATCTGTATTTAGAGAGGCTACTTTCCACTCTCTGCCCCCTTTGCCTTGAAATTTAGTTTATTTCTTTTTTTTTGGTGTTCATTGTTAGAGGGGGAAAAACTATTCTGAGTCTTGTTAAAAGAGTAAGGCAGACTTTATTCATGGACCACTGCAATGGGGGTTTGCAGTAGAAAGGATTGGGCTCAACTCTAACTATAACAAGGAAAAGTGGAATTTAAAGCCAAGGAGCAGAATTAGGCAAGGGTTTGGGGTATGTGGGGGGAGGTGGAGAATCTGGAGATGGAAAATTACTGAAGAGGGCAATGTAATTCCTTACCAAATTGATCTATAAGATTCTTGCTAAAGGCAGGTCAAAGTGATCAGACATCACCTGGAGCATGGAGAAGGATGAAACATTTGGTCAGATTATCAAGAGTGATCAGATTGAGCATGGAAGATTTTGGCTAAACCAACATGATAGGATTCGTACTACAACTGGGCTCTTGAGGACCTACCCAAGTACAGGAACTAGTTGAAAAAAGAGCTCAGGGGAGGTTGACTAGAGTTTGGTCAAGGAGAGATTCTTTGTCATCATATTTATCAAATTAATACTATTTGAATGAAGAATCAGTGGAAACCCTGTTGCCTTCTGGTTTTTAGTCCTATTTCTAATGAGTATGTGTGTATGTGCCTGTGTGTGTGTGTGATTGTACATATATGCATATGTATTTGGAGACTGAAACCAAACATCAGGTTTTATAGACATTTATCCCTTTATCCTGATTAACATTTGGACAACAGTTTTTTTTGTTTTCCATGCTAACTGTTGCCTTTACCCATAAAGGGAGAGAACTGGCTGAAATTTCTATGTTTCATGGGGGAATTTCTACAAGCATTAAAACTCTTATGAGTCAAAATTTTGCTTTCATACTTTGTTTTCTATGACAGCAGTGGGAATTCACAAAGAGTGATGAGGATGGGACCTTGTCCCCCCATCCCTCCCACTCTGTAAGTCTTCCATTCCTTGAAAAGCACAACTGACATTTTTAAATCATTCATAAATTTATGTTCAAACTTAATTTCAAGGCAGAATCCTAGGTCCTCATTTTCAACTAAATTGCCACCACTAAGTTTCTTCTATAGAAGTCCCAGGGTGACTATATTCTGTAGTCCCCAAAAGGACGCTCAGAGACATGTGACTGTGCATCTTTCCATAGCCGTCACCATGGGTCCTAAGAACATCACTCTCCTTATATGGTTGTGTTGAGGACTTCTTCAGAAAATCACATTTAGATTTTAAAGTATCCCCAGATGTCCCGAGTTTGCCAAAACTGCAGTGTTTCTGCATTGCTCTTTGGGCTAAAATTCTTGTCCCTTTCCTCATGTCTCAATGATAAAATTGGGTATCATTTAGCAAATGTTTGCCTTGTGCCAAATATTTTCCATATATTATCTCTAATCCTCATAAAACCCATGCAAGATATAATTATCCCCAAGTTTACTAATGTCAGAATTTGGATTCAGAAAAGATGGATGGTTAGACCACAATTGGATTTGACTCCAGGTCTCTTCAATTCCAAATCATGTGTTTTTCTGACTCTATCATGCAATCACAGTGTTCTGGCCTTTTTCTGGCTACAATTAACATCTGGGGATCCAAAGCAATTCATCTCTGGTATAAAACAGAGAAATCAGCAAATATGTCTTCTTTAGCACTGGGGCTTATTTACTCTACTTACTGACTGTGCCTACTCAGACTTCACTGCCCCTCTCTGTTTCATCTGAAGGGGCTTAACCCCTTTGTGGCCAGGATGCTCAGGATCTCTCAGATTCCCCCACAAGAGCTAGAATTCATTTTAACTGTCATTGGTTCATCCTTAACTCATTTTGCATAATGATCTTTAACCAGCAATAAAGCAGTAATGGGAATTCCTTAGGAGACTTCAGTTCACTCACGTTTCATCTGATAGGTCCTCACATGGAAGATTCCTATCTGTCTCCATGTAATTCAAGATTTTTGAGCAGGAATAAGCCCTAAAGATTATTTCTTCTCTTCCTTCACTTTGGGGATGATTGAACCAAGGCCTAGTGCAGTGAAATGATTTTATTTACAAGATATTCCAAGTGGATAGTGAAGGAGGACTGGATTACGGGTTTCCTGACCTTTACCACAACACCACACTGAAACCGGAAGACTCCCCTGCAACTTACAACCCAGGGGGAATCATTTTTGCCTCTCTCCAAGCTCAGCTGAACCAACAGCCAATGTGACCATGAGATTTTTTCCAATCTGAGAGGAAAGGCTGACAAATGATAAGCGTTGATCTAGAGCCCATTGTCCTTGATCAAACTGAAAAGCACCCTGCTGTCAGACAACCTGGTTAGAAACCCAAACAACACAAGGCAGCCAGTCCTGTCAGCTAGAGACAGGCATCCTGCTGGCAAACTAAATGCTTTGAGGCAGTTACATTTTAACTTGTCTTAAAAACAAATGCTCTGAAGCCAAAAATTTATTGAACCACACAGAAAACAGTCCACAGCTGTAGTCTACATATTTCCTTCTTTTGTCATTGGGAAATTTGAAATTTTGAAGTTGAGGAAGAATAAGTGACCATAGCTGGGACCCCACGTGAAGGGAAAGTTGGATGGGAAAAGATGCCCAGTGGCAGACTTGTTCTTCACTTGTCCCTGGGGACTTGGGTTGCACTCAGGTAGACCTTTTTTTAATTGAAGACATTGGAGAGGTTACTTCACCAGCTTTGGACTTAAATTCCTCATTGGTAAAATGGATGGCTGAGGTCTTTTCAGCCCTTCAAAAATAAATCAGAGAAATTAATATTTATCCATTTTCTTCCAACTATATTTCATCTTCACCTTACATACTTTGTGCCCCCCATAACCTCCAGTCTTTGATCCCTTCTTATCATGGAAGGATATAATTCCTCTCCTAGCCTGACCAGCCTAAACTGCTCATCAGTATTCTCTGTGCCCTTACCTCCTTGTCCTTCGTCCCACCAACTTTGTTAATTGGTACTCTTTGACCAGCTCAGTCTTCTACTCCTGAGAATCTAAGTGTTCATTGGGGAGATGGGAAGAGATTTAGCTTTACTAATTGGACCTATTCCAAATTTATGGTTTTCTTCACAAGATTCTCCATGCTCCTCAGAAGGTCTCCTAATCATTTCTAGTTGGCTTCCTCTGACATTCCCTTTAATAGTAAGTCCTAACCTTTATTATTTTTATTAATATCTTGCTTCAACTTATGATTATAAATTAGATGGTATTTTCTCCAAATACCTGAGGAATTTTATTGTGCGAAGTTGATGACTATGAATTAAACACTTAGTATTACCAGGTACTGTTCCAGGTAGCAAGGATAAAATGAAATATTTGTGTTCTTAGAGTCTAGTAGTGTAAGGGCCTATTTAGCCAGAGTGATTCCATCCAGTTAAACTGATTTTGTTGTTTATGCAGTAAAACTTAAACTGACCCTGTCCCACCCCCACCCCCAGGGGAATCTACTTAAAAGCAAGTCCAGGAAACCAGTAAAATGTGGTCGACCAGTCCCAGATAAGAGAGCCCAAATACAAGGGCGGGTCAGGTCAGGTGGAGACAACAGAGCCCCGATGCAGGGATGAGTGGGCCAGGTGGAGACATCCAATCAGTGGCGTGCTATACTGTTCCCTAGCTACCAAGGAGTGTGGGCCCTGCCTTTTGGGTGCCAGTTCTGACCAGGGTGATAGGCTAGGTCAAATAGCTACTATGGGGTGAATTGTAATTCAACTGGCCACCCGTGTGTGACCTAGCATGACTGTGCAGCTTTCTCTGTGTGTTACAATCTCATTGGCCACCTGCATGTGGCCAGGCCCAACCACATGGCCTTTGCTTTATAAAAGTTAGTCTGCAAGGCAGGGAGGGGTCACCCTCTCTGTAAGAGGTGACCCCGAACAGTCGGTTTGATTCTTGATGCTTGGTGTGAAAAAAAGCTTTGCTTGACCTTCGCTTTGTATCAGTCTCGCTTCTCTGATCATGGACCTATCACTGGGGGACCTTTCAGTAGGAAGAATGGAAACAGACAAACAAATAAGTAAAACTATAGAGAAGTTTCATTGTCTTGGTTGAATTCTAAATTGCTCAAGTATAAGGCCTGGCTCCATGATGTTGGGCCCAGAATAAATATTGGGAAACTGTAAGCCAAGTGAAAGTTCTGGAGCTTGTTCAGGACTTGGAATTTTGAGTGTGTTAAGTATTGTTAAGAGCTACGGAGAAAGTAAAGCAGGTAAAGGAGAATAGAAAGTGTTGAGGGTGGAGTGAGGTATATACCCTATATGAGATCATGAGGAAAAGCTATATTTACAGGTATTTGAGGCAAATAATTGGAAGCAGTGAGCATATAAATCATGTAGATAACAAGAGAAGGAACATTTAGCGATAACTATAAGTAAACACACTGAGAAATGAAATTAGTGTGCTTGCAGAAGATCAAGAAGGCCAACACATCTGGTTTGAGGGAATGAGAGCTAGAATAAAATATGAAGTCAGAGAAATAACAGAGGGGTCGATGATTCAGGACCTTATAAGGGGCTTGAGAGGGATTTATACTTTTATACTGGATAAGACAGGGACTCTCTAAAGGTTTTAAAATAAAATAAATAAAAGGAATAATAAGAAGATAGTATATTGATTTTATTTATTTTTTTAATAGGCTGGGACTTCTGTTCTGATTATTATAGGGTAATTGGCACCAAACCAGCCCTTCCACCATAAGTACTCTAAAAATTAACCAAATATATGGAATAGTTATTTTCAGATTTTAGACAACAGATAGAATGGGAATGTGATCCTGAAAAGAAAAGAATAGAAAGAATTAAGTGAGTGTCCTGAATTTCTGCTCAGAGGCCCCTTCTCAATAGCAGCTCAGGACTTTGGAGTCCATACAAAGTTGGATTCCATATAGGTCCATACAAAAACTATCATACAGACTGTGATGGTCTTGCAGGATTGAGAACACATAAGTCAGAGTTTGGCGTAGCTGAGGTAAATGGAATTTGTAAGGCAAATTATCAGAAAGGTAGGAACTTTGCAGAGAAGAACCTAAGAAAATTGATTAGGTGTCCCTTGAGTCTTGGATGAATACTGAGCTTCACATGTGTAGAGCAAGATTTTATAGTCTTGGGTAAACAGTAAGTATGGGGGAGCTGTGAGCCAAATAAGGATTCTAGGAGATGTTGGAGTTCTGACTGGCCTAAGTAGAGAGATTTGCTGAATTAGGCAAACATTTAGTAGATATTTGAGAAAGGATGCACTCTTGGAATAAGGCTACTATATTCCAACAGGTGTTTGAGATTCTTCTGAACAAAGCTTTAACAAATTCAATATAATCAAAATAATATATATATTCAATATAATCAAAATAATCCATAACAGGGGTGCCTGGGTGGCTCAGTGGGTTAAAGCCTCTGCCTTCAGCTCAGGTCATGATCCCAGTGTCCTGGGATCAGACCTGCATTCGGCTCTCTGCTCAGTGGGAAGCCTGCTTCCTCCTTTCTCTCTCTGCCTGCCTCTCTGCCTATTTGTGATCTCTGTCTGTCAAATAAATAAATAAAATCTTAAAAAAAAAAAAATCCATAGCAAAACCCAACACTCAACAAAGGAGGACAACAAAATCTTAACACTCAAGAGTTGAGTATTTACAATATCCCATGAACATTTAAGAATAAAAAGATCTCATTCATTTTTATGGTTGAGTAATGTTCACTTTTATATACATATATAATCATTATCCATTAATTTATGGAGGGACACTTGGGTTGCTCCCATATTATAACTAATGCTTCAATAAACATGGAATACAAACAACATGGATGAACCTAGAGGACATAATGCTAAGTAAAATAAGTCAGACAGAGAAAGATAAATATGGTAAGATTTCACTCAACATGTGGAATTTAAGAAACAAAACAAATAAAGAGAAAAGAGACAAACAAACAGCAGTCTCTTAAAAAATAAATAACAAACTGGTAGTTACCAGATGGAAGGTGGATGGGGAATGGGTGACATAAATAAAGGGAATTAAGAGATGAACACTGAATACTGTACAGAGTTGCTGATCATTGTATTGTCTACCTGAAAGTAATATAGCACTGTGTGCTAATTATACTTCAATAAAAATAATAAATGCTTAGAGATAAATTTAATAAAACCTGTTGACTGAAAACTACAATATAATACAATGTTAGGAGAAATAAATGACAACCTAAATAAATGGATAGAAATCTATCTTAATAAGATGTCTATATTAGTAAGGTAACAATTCTCCCCCAAACTATCTGTAGATTTAATGCAACTTTTGTGTGTTGTACAAATGGAAATTCCATTCCAAGAACATCTTTTTGAAAATGCAAAAGATGTAAAATGGGTAAAATCTTGGGAAAGAAGAATGTAGAATACATGAACTATCTGATTTAAAGACTTAGTATAAAGCCACAGCTATTAAGATATATACTGTTGATGTAAAGATAGATATGGACCAGTGAAACAGAATAGTGAGCTGAGTTATAGATCTGCATGTGTATGGTCAGTTGATTTTTGAGAAAAACACAAAGGTAATTCAAGAAATACGGTTACATATTCCTTAGATTGGCCAAAGCCCAGAACACTGACAGCACCAAATGCTAGTAAGAATGTGGGTGCTGCAGGAACGCTCATTCATTGCTGATGAGAATGCAAAATAGTGCAGCTACTTTGGAAGACAGTTGGGAAGTTCTTAAAAAACTGAAATGCTGTTACCATATGATCCAGCAATTGTGCTCCTTGGCATTTACACAAAGGAGTTAAAAACTTAAGTGCACATAAAAACTGGCACATGGATGTTTGTAACCTTTTTATTTATAATTGGCAAAATTTGGAAACCAAGATATCCTTCAGTAGGTGAGTGGATAAATAAACTATAACCTCTGGACAATGGAATAGTATTAAGCACTGAAAAGAAATGAACTATGGAGCCAGGAGAAGACATAGAAGGACCTTAACCACATGTTATTAAAGACAAGCAGCCAGTCTGAAAAGGCTACATTCTCCATGATTCCAACTATATGACATTCTGGGAAAGGAAAAACTACGGACGCAGTACAAAGGTCAGTGTTTGCGGGGGGCTGGAGGAAGTACCCTCCTTGACTCCGCATCTTCACTAGCATTTGGTGTTGTCAGTGCTTGGGACTTTGGCTGTTCTTTTTTTTTTTTTTTTTCCCTAAAGATTTTATTTATTTATTTGACAGATGGAGATCACAAGTAGGCAGAGAAGCAGACAGAGAGGACAAAGCAGGCTCCCCACTGAGCAGAGAGCCCAGTGTGGGGCAGATCCCAGGACCCTGGGATCATGACCTGAGCTGAAGGCAGAGGCTTTAACCCACTGAGCCACCCAGGCGCACTGATTTTGGCTGTTCTAATAGATATGTAGTCGTCGTCGTTTTAATTTGCATTTCCCTGATGACATGGTCTGGAGCATCTTTTCATGTGTATATTCTGTCACCCATCTTTGGCCCACCTTTTAATAAGGTTCTTTTGTTTACTAATTGTTGGGTTTTTAAGACTTCTTTATACATTTTGGATACAGTCCTTTATCAGATGTGTCTTTTGCAAATATCCACCCCCCCTCCCCCGCTTACCCCCAGTCCGTGGCTTATTTTCTCATTCTCTTGACACTGCCTTTCACACACTAGAAGTGTTTAATTTTAATGAAGTCTAGTTTATCAATTATTTTTTCATGGATTGTGCCTTTACTGTCATGTCTATAAAGGCACTGTCATACCCAAGGTCATCTAGGTTTTCTCCAATGTCATCTTCTAGGAATTTTATAGTCTTATGTTTTATATTTAAGTCTGTGATCCATTTTGAGTTAAACAATATTGTTTTATCAATGAAAAAGCTGGAAAGAAATAACATAGAAGTATTTAATACTTCCTGTGTTTAGAAGTAGTATATATATATAAGCTATGGATCAAAGAGAAAATCAAACTCAAAACTGATACTATACTCAAATTTATAGTATACTGTAAAAGCAAAATCCAGAGGTAAGTTTGTAGTTTAAAATATTTTTATTGGGAAACACAAAAGGCCAAAAAATAAAAGGTCACTGTTCAACTTAAGATGTTAGGGAAAATACAAACAGATTAAAAAACCCTCAAAGTAGAAAGAAGGGAAACTATAAAGAGGAGAGCAGAAATAGATGAAATAGAAATAAGATACAGTAGAGAGCCCAAAGTTGGTCTCTGAAAACAAACAAACATCAGCTAGCATGACTAAGAGAATAAGAGAAAAGTCATTAATGAGGAATTTAGGACTGTAAAGGGAAGTGTCATTAGGGAGACAGCAGAAATTTAAAAGAAAAGTAAGAATACAAATTGAATAATATAAGTCAATAATCTTGAACAGAGAAAATGTACAGATTTATAGGAAAAAATAGCTAATCAAAACTGACTTAAGATGCAATAATTATTTCATAAAAATTATATATATTTAATTCTGAGTTAAAAGTTTTTCCCCCTAAGAAAATATCACATCTAAACAATATAATCAAATGCTACCTTCAAGGAACACATTCTAACCCTACAGCAATTCTTCCAGAGGAAAAAGGGAACACTCTCAATCCCACTTTATGAGATTCTTACAGTCAGAAGACAAACCAGATAAAGACAGTACTAAGGAAAGAAAATTGGAGGCCTATTTTGTTCATGAACATAGGTGTAAATGTCCTAAGCAAAATATTAGCAAACCGGATCCAGCAATTTTAAAAGAAATAATATATCATGACCAAGTTGGGTTTACCCCAGGAATGTAAAGTTGAATCGTGTTAGAAAATATATCCATAAAATTCCTTACATTAGTAGATTAAAGAGTAAAACAATATATCTCAATTAAAGCTGAAAAATTATTCAATTAAATGCTACATGTACTCAAGAGCTAAAAAATACTATCAAGTCACTCAGAATAGGGGAAAAAATAAAGAAACCACCTTAACCTAATAAAGCTTTAAATAAAAAAGCAATAGCAAAAACCATATTTCATTTCAAACTGTTTGAAATAGTCCCTTTAAAAACAGGAGAGAAGGCAAGAATATCTTGCAAAACTATATAGTGAGAGGGTCACCTGGCTTCAAACCCAGTCTCCGCTGTCATTGGCATGGAATTCCAGCACAGGGGTCTCTAGGTGACTGGCCTCATGGCCTTACCCATTCACTCCTGGGTATGCCCAACCCTTCCTCTAGGACTCTCCTCAACTTTCTTCCTACCAATTGATCCCATGTAACTCACTGTTCTCAGTTCTCAGGTGGTGATCTTCTAGGGAGGTCTGTTCAGCCTCAACAGAAGATGGTTTCTTTCTCCATGAGCACCAGCCCTCCAGAACAGTTCTGAGAGGTCCTAACCATGTGCCCTCTCATGTTCAAGTCTGTGCCTCTACCCTTCTGTCCCCTTCATTCAGAGTGCCTCCTCTCCTCCCCAAGCTCCCCAACATGAATTCGCTGAATACTTCTGAAAGGAAATTGAGAAGAGTCTCTGGGGTGGAGGTGTAAACCAGCCTGGAAGTCATTCCCAAAGCGGTGTCCAACTCTCTTTGACTATTAAGTGAAGTCTCATATATGTAATAGATATATAGTCTCCCAAGGTGAGTGAAAAGTAGTATTTATTTGACTGTTTATTTTCTGGCAGGTTTTTTGTTTTGTTTTGTTCTTAAGATTTCTTTATTTAGGGAGGGGAAGAGAGAGCACATGAGGGCAGGGGGAGAAGGAGAGAATCTTCTTCCCCAAGGAGCAGCTGGCTATGGGGCTTGATCTCATGACCCTGAAAATCATGACCTGAGCTGAAATCAAGAGTCAGAGGCTTAAGGGACTGAGCCACCCAGGTGCCCTTCTGGCAGATCTATTTTTTAGAAACAATTCACTATTTCCACAAAGCTATTTCTACATGGAAAGACATTTCTCTTGCTTCTTAATGCTCCCAGTATTTTGTCTATTTTATCTATGCCTTCCTGACAACCCTGATCACTTTTTACCTTTTACTATAAATGTTTTGTTTATAAGTCTTATCTCTCCTGTTAAGCACGAAGTTCTCTATTTAATCTACCTTTATACATCTCAAATAACCTTACCAAACATGGCCAATATTCAAATAACATTGGAATAAAAACTGATAAAACAACGGATAACATATATTGGATACTTAATGTATTCTGTGTGCTGTGATAAGCGTCTTACCTCTGTTACACACAAGCACACCATTTTAGGTAGATATTATTAACATTCCCCATGATACTGACGAAGAGGAAGACTCAGAAAGGTTAAAAACCAACCTTGTCCAAGGTGACATGACTGTAATGACCAAAATCAGTATTTCAGCTGAAGCTGTCATACATCTGTGCTATTATATCTCCCCCAGTCTTGAAATCAAGAACTTCAATAAAAACAAAATAAGACGAAACAAAACAAAAAACAAACCCCAGAACTGAACCCTTAATCTAGTTCTGCACGTAACCACTAAGGCGTATTTGGGAAATCACTTACCCCTCAGCCCTAGTCTCCCTAACTTTAAAATGAAGAACATTACAGGCCAGCTTGAATGTTTCTTTCACCCTCTGGTTCTACAGGCTATCAAACTTGTTAACCCATGTTTCTCTAATACAAACACACTCTTGCACAGATTCCACGCTACACTTCATGCACGCGCTCCTAATCTTACCGCTAGCTAATCTTACCTTTTCACTGTGCCTTCCCATTTTGAAACACCCTGTCACTTTCTCTTGGCTCCCCTATTTCCAGTCTCCTGTGAGATGTCATCTCAGCTCTATCTTTTTCCAAGAAGGCCACATCAACCTACACAAGTCATCATTTGCCCTAAAGGATGTGGCACTTCCTATTTCTTACTGTTCTCTAGTTGACTGTTTGCTGTTTTGTGTTGACATCTCAAATGTAAGCTCCTTAAGTTCACGAACTAGGACTTTGCATTTTGTTTTGTTTTGCTGTATGTTTTATAATATGCACCACAATCATGAACACAGTATCAGAGCTCATTCACATTTGATTGTTTAATTTAGTAAAAAATATGTTTCATTAAGGGGAAACTCAGTGGGAAAATTCAAAGAGTTTACAGAATCAGTTAGAAGCTTTAATACTGCATTCTTCAAGATCAATATATATGAGGAGTCCAAATTAGAGTGAATTGTATTGAAGTCATGGCCTAGAGAGTAGATCTTAGTCAATGTCTTTTTTTGGCAAAGCAGATGATATAAAACTGAACTGAACGAATTAATACTTATCAAAACCAGCATTCCTGAAAAGAGCATTGGTTTTTCTTAGATAACACACATACACACACACACACACACCCCTACCTTATAAACAAAGTCTACTATAAAGGGAAAACTAGAAGAAAATTAAAGTAAATTAAATTATTAAAATCATAGTAAAAGTAATGATAAGCACAAATTTCCTTTGCAAACACAGTTTCTGGAGAGAAAAGATTGACAGCCTGGGCCATCGGAAAGAGCTGGTTCTTGGATCATTTCCTCTGTAGTCATGTCTAGTTGGATACTAGCCCATAATTCATAATTACCTCTCAAAGGACCATCATTTCCACCTCATCTTCTCCCTAACTTATTCTGGGCAAATAAGCTCACTTTCTGCTTCACCAAGAAAACTGAAACCAAGAAAAGGAACTCTCTCCATTACATGGTTCTATTTTCCCTCCTACCTCCTCAGAGACTTCACTTTCTCAATTTTCTTTGAATTATTCTCAATTTCTCAGCTATATTTACCTATGCCACCCTGCTCTCTGTCCTAAAGCATTTAAGTAGTTTCAAAATCTCTCTTTTCTTTGTGGAAAGAAGTCCCTCCATCCTGTATCCTATCTCCCCTGCTTCACCTCTTCTCAGCTTCTTTGCCAAACTGAATAAAAATTTTAACTAAAATTTGCTCTCTTTCTCTCTACCACCCATTACCTAGCTAACCAGCTGAAATCTGATTCAGGACATCAACACTCCCCTGAAACAGTAAACAGTGCTCTTAAGGTCATTAACAACCTCTTCTTGGTCAAATCCCCTGGGTGTGGCTTCAGGTCCTTTAGACACTTGAATTGCAGCCCCTGCTAGGGATTTGACCTTCTGTAGCTGCTTCATTTCCACCTGTGTAAAATGAATATATGAGTGGCTTCATCATCAGAAGACTGTCATGATGATTCAGTGAGGGAATGTGTATAATGAATTCAGCTCAGGTCTGAATATGCTGCCATTTACTGAAGGCTTACTATTGCTGATGTCTCTGTAGCTTTGATCCCATTGGTGCTTTCCTCCTTTTTGACCTTCTGGTTTCCCTTAGCGTCTAATGCAGTGAGTTGTTCCTGCAGTGTTAATCACATACTTCCCTGATGAGTTTTGAAAATTTTAGAAAAATAATGGGAATAAAAAATCAGACTCAGTACATTAGCTTTATTGCAGGAAAACTACTGGAGATTACCTAGGGCTAAAATGAGACTTCCACTACTTTCCCCAGGATCCCAAAGTTTGGAGTCACATGAAATCAAAGCTCCCTCTGTTTTAGCCCATTGCAGTTTACAATTGCAGACCCCTTCCACCCTCCTGCCTCCCCTTCATCATGGGCATCTTGCTGTCTTGGCAAAGGTAAGATAGGTAAGAAGACACTTGGTTTGTGCTCATGTCAATCCTGGAAAGGAGAGAAAGTCCAGAAAGGCTGAGTGAACCATGTTTACTCACTGTGGCCAATCTCACCAGCAGCGCAATGAGTAAAGAAATAGAAGTTGTTGTCTTGTAGGAAAAAATAGGAAGGCCAGAAGAGGAAGAAAGTAGTACATACAGCCACATTCATCTGACTTTACTCCTTCTTGGCGGGCCACTCCTTCTCCTTAAGAGAAGGAAGGAAGCTTCTCTTCCTCTTTCCTCCCTTAAATGTCAATCTTCGTAAGGAATTCACTCAAGCCCTCTCCTCATTTCTGTGTGTACACACTCTCAATGTTTAATGCCACACACCCTCGTGGCTTCATGAATGTTCTGGGGACTCCAAAACCTGCATTCCTATTGCTGCATTACAAATCATCACAAATTTTATTCATTAAAGCGACAATTAATTAATTAATTAATTAATTTAGAGTTCATGTGAGCGTCCATGCCAGGGGAAGGGCAGAAGGAGAGTGAAAGATAGAATCTTAAGCAGACTCCACACCCAGCCCACAGCTTGACATGGGGTTCGATCTCACAACGCTGAGATCATGACCTGAGCCCAACTGAGCCATCCAGGTGTCCCAAGCAACACAAATTTATCATAGTTTCTGTGGCTCAGCTGCTGCCTGGGATACATAGTCTTCACAAAGAAGAGAGTGCTCCAGAGAGGGAATGTTTAATATAGGATAGATAGATAGATAGATAGATAGATATTTTTTTTTTGTTGTCGTTGTTGTTGTTACATCTAGAGTTACAAATCATTGCAACAATGGACATTTCAGAAAATTACAAGCTTTAACTTACACTTGAATATGTGCAAGGTCACAGTGTTCAGAGGTCTGGAAACAGGACCTGGAGAGATTTTTACTCTTAGCTTTAGTTCAAAATGTCTATTTTAGGTTCTTTCTTATGAAGCAGACGTACAATGAGGGCTCCAGGCAGCAATAGAGCTCATGCCTTCAAGTTTGGTGAATTTGGTAAATTGACAGTTTTCTAGGAGCCAAGGAATAGGGCCCACAAACATTAAAAGTTGAAAATTTCCTTTAACAGTCATTGGCAGATTCTCACCAGGCTGACATCAAGCTGGTGGCTGGGGCTGTGGTCCCATCTGAAGCTCAGCATCCTTTTCTAGGTGTGCCTAGTTGTTGGTGGTCAAGTTTGGTTTCCTGCAGCTGTGGTTGAGGTGCCCGTTTTCCTGCTAGGAGTTAGCCAAGAACCACTGTCATTTCCTAGAGGCCATCACAGGTCCTTGCTATGCGGTCTTCTCCATAGGTTTTCTCACCAAATAGCAGCTTGCTTCTTTAAGGCCAGCAGGAGACTCTCTGTTCATCAAGGATCCAGCTCCTCTGGGACCTGGTCTAATATAATTTTGATTAACTCAGAGTTAGCTAATTAGTAATCTAGTCATGGAATTAGAATACCAGTGCACTCACAAGTCCCACTCACACTTAAGGAGAGGGGCTTATTCAGGATGTGTGCTCCAGGAGGCAGACATCTTGGAGACCATCTTAGAATTCTGCCTACTGCACAGCACAGCTCATGTCTTTCTTCCTCCTGAGCTCTTTTACACATGCACACATATCTCTGCACAAATGCCTGCTGAAAGGGACCTCTGGACAGAGGTCCCAGTGGCTTCTCAAAACGAACAACCCAACTCAAGTTGTCTTTCTTCTGTACTCTGTTCTACAGTGAAGTTCACAGACCTCACCATTACTGTCGGTCATACTCAACTCTTCCAAGAAAAACAACTTTGATCATGAGTAATTCACATTCTTGGCATCTAAATGGAAGGACACAGCCCTGTTATTCTAACCAACAGTGATTGGACCAAGAATTTGTACATATCCTGAAGTCAAGTCTATATGAATGAGAAACCAGCTACCACTGGAGTGTGTGGGTAGTGATGAAAAGGTATTTCGTATGGAATAATGGTAAACTGACCTTGTCAAATTTACGTTTTCAGTAATAAAATAATTCCTTCCTAACCAAGGAAATTATCTTTCTGAAAATTATCATATTCAGGAAAAATCAGTCTTTAAGATTAAGATACCATAATTAATGCAGAGTAAGAGGGAAAGTAATTTTAAATTGCCTTAAATATTCATATTAAAATGATGGTAAATAAAAATTTCAAAGACTCCTATATCTATTAAAAAAATCAGATGATATAACATTAAACTTTTTCTCCTCTCAGCCATGAAGAAAATAATGAAATCTTGCCATTTACAACACCACGGATAGACCTACAGTGTTTTATGCTAAGTGAAATAAGTCAGAGAAAGACAAACACTGTATGATTTTACTTACATGCGGAATCTATAAAACAGAGCTAGTGAACAAGCAAAACAAAGAAGAAACAGATTCATAGATACAGAGAACAATCTGGTGTTTGTAAGAGGGAAGAAAAGGGGAGGACCAATGAAATAGCCAAAGGGGTTAAAATTTGTTTATAAAAAAAAATAATAATAATAATAAAAAATTTAATAAAAAAAAAAGAAAGAAATAGCCAAAGGGGATATAAAATGTGCAGACTCTTCATTATAAATAAGACAGGGAGATGAAAAGTACAGCTCAGGGAAGATAGTTAATAATATGTAGCAACTTTGTATGGTAACAGTAGATTTATGATAGCATCACTTCTTAATATATATAAATGTTTTACACCTGAAACTGACATCATATTGTATGTTAAATACACTTCAATTAAAAAAAAATAGATCTTGTAAACCCCTCCCCCCAATCACCTTGTTTAGTTAAGAAACATTGTTTCTTATGTATGACTTGACCAGGCAGAATTCCCCACAAGTTTCACCCCGTCAAGGGAAAATTCTTCCTCTTAAAGCTTTCAAACTAGGCTTTCTTGGTTGAAATCCAGTGCACCTGACCTCTGTGTTCTTGTTTTGTTTTTGCAATTCATGGAAAAATAACAGCCTGTCCTTTACAGAAAATATATCAATGGGCTCTGATCTTGTAGTTATAGCCTAGGTCTGGTCTCTAGTCGATGTATGAGCAGGTAGAGCATAAATGTGGGCTTGCTGTCTGCACTCTTTGCAGCTTCATTTAGCAGACTCTGTGTTGTCTATCCATTGATACTTACATTTTGGATAAGATTGTGATGCTTCTGGGATTGCCAAATACACCTATTGGTCCTAGAACGGCCTCTACAGACAGAATGGGCAAAGCAAAGTCAGGAGCAAGAAAACAATGTTTGCAAGTCAGAAACAATCAGTGGGCATCTGCTTAAATTTTACTGAGCTATTTCATTCAGATGCCATATTCAAAGCCTTCTATGGGTTTCTTTTGTTTTTTTCCATAGCTTGCAAACAGAATACCAATTCTGTAATGAACCAATCCTCAGGCTATATAACAATATATGTAGTTTAAGATAGAGGCATGCTTCAATTTGCCTCACAGATTGTGTTTCAAAGAAATTCTGTTTGCATCGGAATTTCCCTAATTGAAATATATTTTAAATGTAGTAGGGATAGAATATTCTATAAGCAGTTAAGAGTATCTGAGTACTGAGAAAATAATCCTGGAACAGGAATTATGAGACCTGTATTCTATTATCCATTCTGACAGCACCCAGCTTTAATCGTAGCTCTGGACAAGTCATAACCTATAAAGCCTTTATTTAATTAAGTGTAAAATGAGAAGTTTTGATAACTAGACTCCATCCAGTTTTATAAATTCTGTAACAAAGCATTTGATGCATACCTATTTCATGATTTTTGGATGGAGAATGTTAGTATATATTAAAACCAAGGCTAATCTATATCTTCATTCATATATTCTGGAATTGGGACCTCACTTAATTTTTTTTTCTAATGAGCAGAAATATTACCAAAGCTCTGCTTCCTAACCCTGGAGAGC
This sequence comes from Mellivora capensis, assembly GCA_004024625.1. Lineage (NCBI taxonomy): Eukaryota > Metazoa > Chordata > Mammalia > Carnivora > Mustelidae > Mellivora > Mellivora capensis. The sequence continues at coordinate 138,810 of PISX010000689.1, forward strand.
TGCGTTACTATGAAACTCTACCTAGAAAATAATACCTTTGCCTCCTCTAAAGATTGTGACAGAAATAAATCTTTTGACTGTAAGGAAACCAAGGTGCAACAGCCCATGATCAACTGGGTCAGGCCCCAGCGAGAAGATTCTCACTAGCCGGCAGTAGGACAGAGGCCTCCTGACATTCACCACACTGAAGTCAATATGCAATTACAAAACAAAATAGCACAATGTGGGCAGTTTGGTTTAAAAATGGATTCTTGGGGCACCTGGGTGGCTTAGTCGGTTAAGCAGCCGACTCTTGCTTTTGGCTCAAGTCATGATCTCAGGGTCGTGATATTGAATCCCAAGTCCGGCTCCAAACCCAGTTTAAGATTATCTCTCTCTCTCTCTCTCTCTCTCTCCCTGCCCCCCATTTGCCCCTCCCTCCACTCTAAAAAAACAAACAAACAAATAAAGTGGATTCTTTTTTTTAAATTAATAGTATTTTTAAATTTTTTTTTAAAGATTTTATTTATTTATTTGACAGAGAGACAGAGATCACAATTAGGCAGAGAGGCAGGCAGAAAGAGAGAGGGGAAAGCAGACTCCCTGCTGAGCAGAGAGCCCATGTGGGGCTCCATCCCAGGAGCCTGGGATCATGACCTGAGCTGAAGGCAGAGACTTTAACCCACTGAGCCACTCAGGCTCCCCAATAAAAGTGGATTCTCAATCCCAAAACCAACTTTCATGGAGGAACAGAGCCCTAAAGGCAGCCTTCTGCTAGGTGAGCTGGGCTGAGTGGCTGTCCAGTCCTATTCAGTGGAAAAGAACAGATCTCCAAAGGGCATGTGATATCTCAGAATTGCCCATTATCTTGATATTACATTTATGACAAGAGTCTTCTTATGGTAGGTTAAAAAGCATATGTCATATGCAATATCGAAATCCAAATCGTTCCATCAACCATCATACATCTGGCCAGCGCTATGCATGCCTGACCCCCATGGTAAGTGCTTTGGATATAGCAATCCCTGCCAAACTGCAAGCTGCTGGGCGCACCCAGGAACAAGCTACAACCAACACCTGACATCTAATACAACACTGATGCAGATGAAGGCTGAAAGAATGGACGAACTAGTCTAATTGCGCGGGACCCAGGGAAACTCCTTAAGCTCTCTTTTCTTTCATTGCTTCATCTGATAAACTAGGATCATAATAATGCATATGTCTAAAGTTACAGGTGAGATTAAATGAATCAAGACAGGGAACGTGCTCAATAAGTGTTAGCCTGTATAATTAGTTGGGGCATAAGATGAGCACATACATAAAACAAACACAGTTCGAGGGAAATAATAAATTGCCCACTACAGTGAGTAAAAAAATAAGGGAAATATGTTGAAATGGGTTTTCCTGGGGTGAAACCAGATAAAGCATAATGACAGAATCGAGTAAGAGAAGCATCAGCGGGTGCTGGAATCCGTACTTGGATGGGGCCTGGAAGGATGAACAGGTAGTGGCTGGGCAGATGGAGTGTAACAAAATGAAAGGTTGTAAATGTTACTTCAGTATTAGTTTATAATACACGTGAATATTTAGGAATTCCAACCAACTTTAAAGTGCCATAGAAATCTACACACAGAACATCCTGATGGATATAATCCTGTGTAACTTACATTATTGGAAAGACTCTATCCTCATGCTATTGTATGTGTACCCACATAAGCTCACATGCTTAATTTTTTTCCCCACCTTTCAGGGTCAAGGAAAAAATGATCTAATGATTGTGAAAACTTGTTTTTAATAAGACTAGATTGCATCCTAAAATCCATTCTCAAATATAATCAAGTATGCTAAAATATGACTAAGGTAAGATAGAACTGTAATGTCGTATTTGCCTCATGTCATAGGTCTGGAGGTAATCGCATCCCCGGCAAGTGGATCAGCTGAAGGTATGAGCCGTAGTACTGGAAGTGGAAGAGGGGCTATGTGACAAGTTGCTCATAACACTCCTAAGGGTCACCATGAAGAAGAAAATGGGCTGGAGTATTAACATAAGAGGGTAAGGCTTTACCGGTGTCCTTAAGTATCATGATAATGCATTACATTTATATTTATTTGATGCCTATATCAGTTGCTTACTGCGTGACATGATTAAGATCCAGAACAAAGTAGAAATAAACACATGTCCAGCCTAGTTGTCTAATCTATGTTACATGATTAAGTGGGTGGCATCTATGTAGAGTATGAAAGGAATTCACAAAGAGCATTCAGAGAGGGCCCATGTCTTTACTAGAAGGCAAATGAATGAAGGGTTTATTATTATAACAACTAGCACCACTCAGGTAATTGGAAAATCCTGCTGTTTTTTGAGAAGAAGCCAGAAGACAACTGGGGTATGACGAGCCCATGTTAACAATCAGTCTTCCTGCATGATTCACATGAGTCCTTCTGGCATAATCAGAGAGATGTGTGGGGACCATTTGACCATGCCCCATTTTCTAATGCCTCCTTCTCAGAGCCATTTGTGTGCCCATATAGAAACACACACACACACACACACACACACACACGCGCGCGTGCGTGCAAACATCCACGCCAAAGTCATTCTGGTACATGGAGAAATAACAACAAGGGTTGCTCCACTCCCACCTTCGGAACACAGGCAAGAGGTAGAAATAGATAGAAGAGTTCCCAGTTCATTACAAAAGGATGGGACTGTGCATGAAGCTCAGCATTGCCTCCTGGCTCTCTCTGCATCAGAAAAGGGACAATCCTCCAGGCTGAAATGAAATATTCCTCAAGACAACACAATAGTGCATGTTGTATATTTCATGCTCCCACAAGCAATTTCTATTTTCAAATGATACATCCAAGCAAATACTTATTTAACATCTAATATATCCCAGTGCTATATTTGTACCAAGCAATACAGAAATAAACAAAAGTGCATACAGCCTGGTGAGGAAAATGCCTCTTCAGCAGGTAATTAGAGGGTAGTGAGTGCCTCACATGAGGAGTGTCCGTTGCCTTGGGAACATTTGCTAGGGGCCTGCTGCAGTCTAGGGGTGAAGCACTCCCTATGGAAGTGGTTCTTAAGCTGTGGGATGAGAGTAGCTTAGCTGAGAGACAGACAGAGGACAGGAATAATGGTGCTCCAAGCAGAGGGAACCAAGAGGATAAGAGCAAAGGTGAAGGCTTGGGGAGATGCCCCATTCAAAAATTCTAGTTCAAGAAATGATTCTGTTTGATTATAAATCTACTTCCTATGAGTTTGGTAATTATGAACAGGTTCTCCAGCTCAGTTATCCCCCTGAAGCTGACAACAAAGGGTCAAATTGGGGTCCTGGTTGGCTGGTTAAATGACCCTGTGATTGCACAAATGGGCTGGCATGTCCATCTTTCCTTACATCTTCATTCGGAAGAGCTACTAGTTGATCAAGTGTACATAAATTCAATCATATTTTAGGGAGGACATGGCAGGAATTTTGCAATAAATCCTTTTTAGCACAGAGACTTATGAAGAGTAGGATGGAGATTTGTATCATATGCTACACTCAGTGCGGGCAGTACCCTTCCTGTTTAGCTGAGCTTCTTCTTCAGTATGCTCTGTGATTCATTCTCCTCTCCCCAGTGAACTTGCTTGTTCCCAATCATTGCTGATGGCAAATCTCCCTCAAAGGCAGAAACATCTAATAGGAAAGAGATAAGAGGAGGGAACACTAAAACATGAGGGTAAGAATCTGTAATATTTTCTCATCTGTGTTAATGAGCTATTTGCAGAAACTCCTTTCCAAGTGCTCCTCATTGGCCAAAAGAGAGTACCACTCCGGTATTAAGGGAGTTGGACTCCAAGAAAAATCAGGGCACCTCTCTTGGGAGGTGAAGCAGGAAGTAGTAGGTAGAGAAAGGTCCTATCCTCTTAAGACCAACTCGAACATTAAGGAGAATGTCTCAATGGCATTTCTGTTTTAAGAAAGCATTCAGAGCTTACTTGCAAACTGTTCTCAGCAAATATTACCTAGAATTCCAGGTTCTCCAAATTCATCCCCAGCTGGATCTTGAACCTCTCTATATTTGACAGATACTGTTAGTAATTAGCTCAATACTCATTCTCCCCTTTCACCTTAGGATAAATATGACAGATTACTTCCTTCCGACCCTCTAGATTCTTTCTCCTCCCTTCCCCCTCCTGATATCAATCTCAGGATACTGACCTATATGGACAACATCAAAAGGTTTGTCCTCTGGCTTCTGTTTGGTTTAGCCAATAGGGAGCTTTGGCAGAGAGGAGCAAGGGTGGGAAATAAGTACAGGTTATCAGTCCTTTGTTTTTCTCTGAGTTTGCCCTGGTTGTATCCTTTAATGAAGTTAATCCTCCTTTCAAGGGGGCATCCTCTACTCCAGCCCTTCCTGGCTCTCTGTCACTCTCTTCATCCCTTTATACCTAAGGATGATCTGGCACTAGTCCAGGGTTACTGTATCATCCTTCAGGATGCCCTAGACCCAGTTATAGTATTGTGTAGTCTTAATATTTTCACTTGGATGTGCCATCTTTTTCTTGTTGGATGCTTACTGATACAGATATATTGTTATATGCAGCATACAGAGCCAGAATCTGTTCACGGTAACAATGGGATGATCCCAAAACCAAAGCCTAAAACTCAGCTTAATTTCTTGCAGCCAAGAGTGGTCATGTGACAAGTGAGGTCAATGAGAGGCAACCCAAAGTTGGGAGGGGGCGGAAGACGTCTGGAAGTTCCCTTTAAAAGGAGATGGATTCATCTGCACTGTCTCTTTAGCCCTTTACCTTCTTCCTTCAAGGACAGTAGATGTCATGCCCCATTTTGAGTATGAGCACGAAAGCTGCACACTAGGGATGGAGGAGAAAAAGCTAATGAGCCTGGGAGCCTTATGGCATTGACGTGATCATAGCGCCAGCTCTGGACTTCCAATTTCCAGATTACTCATTACATGAGAAAAATAAATCCACATTTAGATGAATCACTGTGGTTGGGTTTCTGTCACATGCAGCCAATGGGATCCTAACTTATACCCAACACTTTCTCTAATGCTGCTTGCTTTATGCAGGCTGTTTATATAATCATCCTTTTTTTTTTCCCCTCCAATGTCTTCAAGTTTGAAACTATTTACCAGCTTCTCTAGTTTTGGACACTTCATTCCTACTTCTCATTTCTAGGTACCCCGACCTTGTGCATTTTCGGATGACCCACTTAGAAACTATGCCCTCTTTCTTGACTTCAGGATACTTTCTGATAAACCTCTTTTGAGTTCAGTCCACTGAAACAGCTCGAGAAGTCTAGACTCTAAGAAGAAAGTAGAACATGGCAAGATAATGTAGTCAAATACTCATGGGAGTTGGAATCAGATAATATGTAGTTATTTCTCTATTAGTTTCTGCTTTGTGACCAGGGGCAAGTTAATAATCTCTTAGGGTCAGGTTTTACCAAGGGAAAAAAAATGGATAAGTTGATTTTACATGCAATAGAGTTGTTATGAGATTCAAAATCAAATAAAAATGTTTTGAAAAAACAGTTCCATGTGCAGCATACTAATTTAGGGATTATTATTGGGATCTTGGAAACATAGTTCCAGAAGATTGGGCAGGAGCCAGGATGCCTGGGCAAATGTGAGCCTAGAGGAGTCAGTTAACCTTCTGGTACTTCAGAGCCTCCAGTAGCTCAATAATGATATTATTAATATCATTTGCCTCACAGGGTTTTAGGATATTCACTACCCCCAAATAAGGCTTTCTCATGGGCACTTGACTTTTTTTCCCCCCTTTCTCTCTTGAGAACATAGCTAGTGGCTTAATTGGAAGTGGAAGGGAAGGGGGGCATAAATAAATTAGTTCAGAAACTACCTCCTAATTACTGCAGGATAAAAGAACCTGGGTATTTGTGACAGTGCAGTTTATTTCCTCCTATGGAGCTGGAAAAAAAGAGGCATCTGGCAGATATTTCCTTTTGTCTGAATCAGGCTTTCTGTCCAATTCATTTGGTGCTCTCAGTACCTGACCAAAGTCACAGCCAATTAACTTCGATTCACCAAGTCACTAAAGTCCTATGCGGTATTTCCTCAGGAATTAATTTTAAGAAATGAATCTCCATCTAGCTTTTCCTGCAAGTTGCATACCGAAAGGACTTAGTAGAAATGAGTGCTGCACACACAGCTGATGTTTGTAGCACCGAGGCCCGTCTGGTTTATGCGGTGGAGCAGGAGTGTGCTGCCCATAACAAACATGCCTGACTTCCAGTCTCATCTGCACCACTTCTAACTGTTATGACCAAAGTTACTTAATCTTTCCATGCTTCACTTTTCACTTTTACTAAATAGAACTGATAAGAGTTCCCTTTTCATAACTTGGTTGAAAAGATCATATTATAAGCAAAATGTGTGGAACAGTGTCTGCCACATGGTAAGGCTCCACAGGGTTTTCTAGACTTCACCCCATTGTAACCAAGGTGGGAAAGTGGACCCAGTGTTCCAGATGATTCAGTATTCAAGAAAAACTAGACAGTGGATGTTCATTGTCATTTTACATATGGACACCCAATTTTAAAAACCTTTAAAAAAATTAAAAACCTTTAACACTGTGCACATACCAAACAAAATATGGCTGAGGGTTGATATCAGCCTATGGGCCTCTACTTTTTCTGTGAATTAGAGATACTAAGAGTAGATGTAAAACATCATGTAATGATTCCCAAATTCTGGGTCCCTAATCCTTGGAAATGTCAGCTTGAGTCAGGGCTGTATCTAGATCTTGAGTGGAATAAATCAGTATGGGAAGGAGGAAAGTGAGTACCTGCTGTGTGCCATTTCTTTGCCAACACTTGACAAATAGAATTTTATTACCTTTTCACAATAATATGAGTGATGGTGTAATACTGATTTATAGGAAATCTATATTTGGTCATCATGCCTGTTTCTGGTACAGAGCTTCTAAAAACCATTGGAATTCTTGACTACTGAGAGCTCGAGAGAGCTGTAAAGGTGTCTTTTGTCATGTTAATGAGTTGACTTCCTGGGAAGCTCCTAAATCTATGGGCCAGGAGAAACAGCCTTGTGACTAGAGGCTTGGAACTTTCAGTTCCACTCCCTGAAGTCTGGGAGGGGAGACAGACTGGAGGTTGAATAGATCTCCAATGGCCAATAATGTAATCAATAATGGCTATGAAATGAAGTCTTGTAAAAACCTAAAAAGAGAGGCTTCAGAGAGGTTCTGGATTGGTGAACACATGGAAGTGTTGGGAGAGCAACTCTGAGATAGCGTGGAAGCTCCATGCCCTTTCCCCATATTTTGCCTTATGTGTCTCTTCATCTAGCTGTTGGTTCATATCTTTTAACATCCTTCACAATCAACCAGTACTCCAGTGGTAAATGAGTTTCCTGAGTTCTATGAGCTGCTCTAGAAAATTCACTGAACCCAAAGAGGGGATCCTGGGAACCTCTGATTTATTACCAATCCATCAGAAGCATGGATGACAACCTGGACTTATGACTGGCATCTAAAATGGAGGCAGCCTGGTGGGACTAAGCCCTTAAACTGTGGGATCTGGATGCTATCTCTAGGAAATAGATCAAAATTGAGTTGAATTGTGGGACACCCAGCTGATGTCCAAGAATTGCTGTGGGAGAAAAACAGAAAAACAATAACAACAACAACAACCACAACAAAAAACCAAAACACTCTGGAGTTAGTACCAAGAGCCCTTCAGTAGGCATCATCCTTTCATAGATGAGAGAACAGAGACTCAGAAAGGTTAAGCAACTTGCCCAAGTTTGCACAGCCAAGATTGGCAGAGCAGGATTCAGACTCAGATCTATCTGACACCAAAGCCTATGTTCTTGACCACTTTTTAAAACTACTTATCAATTAAACCAAAGAAAGGAAAGGAATATTTGTCCCTGGTATAATAGATAAATTCCAACATCTACCGGCTTTCCTCAATAGGAGGTTATTTCTCACTCATGGAAAACCCAAAAGTATGGCTCTGATGAGTGGATACCTTATGTTCAATCATTCAAAGACCTGACTCCTTCTCTTCTAACTTGACCTTGTCTTTCACTCGTGGTTTCCAAGAAGAGAGTGAGGGAAAAGAGCATGGGCAATATTGCATCATGGGTATTATGGGCAGGGCTTGGAAGTGGTGCTTATCACTTCCAATCACGTGCCCTGTCCCCCATCTAGTCATGTGACCATACCGGTCAAGAGAGGAATCTAGGAAATGTAATCTGCCTATGGCCCAGAAAGAAGGGGAAAGTGGTTGGTAAACATCTAGAAGTTTCTGCCACAGAGGTATGTCTGTCAAAATCCTACCTGAGATGTGGTAACTTTTTTACTCACCTGGATCCAGTGGATTCTTCCTGGGTGGGGCAGGGAGGTGAGTCTTTGAAATTAGGTGATAGGATGGTCCATGAGATGTTGATGAAGTCTCATGTATAACTATTTTCTCAAGAACATGTTTAGATTCTTCTGAATTAGCATGTTTCAGAGGCCATTTCTTTCAGGTTATAAGGTTAGTTTATAACCTTAAAAAAGTTACAATGTGGACATTTCTTTAAATCCCACAATCCATCATCAACAATAGTATTATGTAGTAACTCCCACTTTTAAATTGAATTTTAGTGCTCCCCATTAGCAGTTCACTAGAGAGAAATGACAAATAATTTCATGGCTCAAGAGCAGCAGACAGATGAGTTCAGCAAAAACGAGGCCTGGTATCATTGTGGGGGGTGAACAAAATGTGTAGCCTTCAAATTAAAGGTATTTGCTCTCCATCTTTCTAATTGCATACTGTAGCACTGCTAAGGGTCATTAGCCCATTGCTTTTAGATGAGCAACCCAACAGGATCTGTGTCTTTGTTGCCACTCTTCGTGGTTGCCCCATGTTCTTTTTTTACAGGGGTAGGTTCAGGAACCCTGCAAGGTTAAACTCTCTGCTTCAAGGTATGAACTGGTTTCTCACTCTCATTTAAAAGGAAGATGTGCTGAGTACCTAATCCTTCCCTCCTTTGAGATTTTTCTTTCTTTTTACACTTTTCCAGAAAGAACTGCACCATAGCCTTGGTTTATTGGGAAGACTTGTAAGTGCAACTGGGGTTTGGCTTCCTTACACAATGTCTTTTTTTAATGCATGGAACATCCCCCTAGGACACCGGATTCACTCAGCACAGCTGCCTCTGCATTAGCCCCAGAGGAAGGAGGGGCAGGATGGTTTTCTTATGTTATTCTGGGGCCTCCAGAGAAGGCAGAAACTGGTAACATTATGGCAACTTATCCTTATTCTCTAGGAGCAAGCCCCCACCAAATGATGGGACATCTACTCCATAGCTTGCTGTTCCTTGACCTCCAAATACTCTGACCACTGTGGGGCCAAGAGCAGGGTGCCCCCAAATGTGCCACTTTGACATATTGATTACTTCAAATAAAAGCTGTGTATGAGATAGTCTGTGCAGGAAGGACATTCAGACTTCCTCTATCCCCCTTAAAGCAGGAAGTATGTCTCCCACATAAAAGATACCCTCCCTGCATGGGGAGGTAGAGACATCCTTATCATGAGAGACGGGAAATTTACAGACAAGAAGGCCGTGTAAATGACCCGTGTTAGATTTTACTAATTGACTATCCCAGCCCAAATTCTGTGTAGAATCCCTTACTCATTGAAACTCCCAAAGTTCAGTTTTCTTTGACCTGCCAATTCCTCACAGACTTAGTGTTTCTGTCTGAGAAGTATAAAAATTGCCTGCCTTGGTCATTTCTTTAGGTCTCAATTTCATTATTGGACCTCCGTACACACCTAAAACAACTTTGGTTTTTCTTCTGTTATTCTGCCTCATGCAAATTTAATTCTTAGTCCAGCTGGAAGACCTTGAGGGGAGAGGAAGAGTTTTTCCTTCTCTACACCACAGTGTCGGGAAGGGAAGTTTAATTAAAAGACAGGAAAAGCAAGTGAAGTAATTTGTTTAACACTAAGAAGTAAAGAAACAGAAATTCCTGCCATCCCTTCGAGGCTCATAAGAAGCTATTCTCTGCATCACTTCTTCTCACTGGAGAGAGGTATGATTTCATCCAAGTCCACAGAGGTCCTGTGGCATGGCTGTTTCACTGTCCTCTACCAGAAAATCATGTCATCCACCCATTCCATAATACCCCAGACATTAACTATATTTCTCTGCTGCTATACTTCTCACTGAGAAGTCAGCCTCCTGACTACTGGCATGTAGTAAACCAAGGAGAAAGGTTCAGAGAACCCAAGGGAAAAAGTCTTCATATCTCCTTCCAAAGCAGTTCTGCATACTTTAAAATCATCTGCTCCTCCTAGAGACTCTACCGTTACTCACTCTGAAGAACTATGAGGCTGGCAAGTCTGAGATCAGGGTGCCCCTGTGGTTGATTTCTGGTAAGGGCCCTCTCCTGATTGGTAGACAGCCATTGTCTTGCTGTGTACTCTCATGGTGGAAGCTCCAACCTCATGACCTAATTAGCTACCAAAGGCCCCATCTCCAAATAGCATCACATTGAGGATTAAGGTTTTAACATGTGAACTTGGGGAAAACACCAGCATGGTGTCTAAAACGACTACTTAAAACCATAGTGAGATACCCTTTCACACTCACTAGGATGGCTATCATAAAATTAAAAAAAGAAAATAACAACTTTTGGCAAGGATTTAGAAAAATGGGAACTCTTTGACACTGCTGGTAGGAATGCAAAATGTCATAGCTACTGTGGAAAACAATATGGAAGTTCCTCAAAAAGTTGAACACAGAATTACCACTTGACTCAGCAATTCCAGTCATAGGTATACACCCAAAAAAGAATTGAAAACAGGTATCAAACAAATACTCGTATATGGATATTCATAGCAACATAATTCACAATTGCCAAAAAGTAGAAATAATCCAAATCCCCATAAATGGATGAAGTAAACAAAATGTGCTTTATACACACAATGGAATAATGTTCATCCATACAAAGGAAAGAAATTCTGATACGTGTTGCCACATGAATGAGTTTTGGAAACATTATGTTAAGTGAAAGAAGCCAGATAGGGAAGGCCACATACTGTATGATTCCATTTATGTGAAATGTCCAGAATAGGTAAATCCAAAGAGACAGAATGCTAATTATTGTTTCCTGGGTGCTCTGGGGAGGGAGGAATAAGAAATGACTGCTTAAGAGTTATGAAATTTTCTTTGGGATGACAAGATATTTTGCAACTGGATAGAGTTGGTGCTTGTACAACATTAAGACTGCATTAAATATCACTGAGTTTTAAGATTTTATTTTTTTAATATATATTTTTTAAAATTTATTTATTTGTCAGAGAGAGAGGGAGAGAGAGCGAGCGAGCACAGGCAGACAGAGTGGCAGGCAGAGGCAGAGGGAGAAGCAGGCTCCCTGCTGAGCAAGGAGCCCGATGTGGGACTGGATCCCAGGATGCTGGGATCATGACCTGAGCCGAAGGCAGCCGCTTAACCAACTGAGCCACCCAGGCGTCCCAATTTTAAGCTTTTAAATAGTAACTTTATGTTATGGAAATGTTGACTAAGAAAAGAGGAAGAACTAAAATAAAACAGAAGCATTTATTTCGGGTCTTAGAATTGCAACTTGGGGAGCACAGATTCTGGTAGCAATCCAAATAATCTCCCATTAGGGAACAAAAATCAGGGGCTTTTAAAGACAAAAGCGAATGCCTATATACATTGTTTACAAAGAACTTTGATTGTTGTTGGAGGTAGAAAATGAATCTTGGCAAAACATAAGTGTTTGTTGAGGCTGTCACTAAGCAAAAGTCCATTACTGGAGCAAGTTGCAGGTGTTCCTACAGAGTCCTGGAAATATTTGAGATTTGGACTGGTTCAAAAGTTCATGGTTCCCCCCGCCAAGGAGGACGTGCAAAAAACCAACCTCCTTGTTGGTCTCTTGGTTCCATTTTAAGATCCATTCACCTAAGTGAGTACATTTTATTTCACCTTTCACAAAATTTCACCTCAAAAAAAACCAACCAAACAAAAAACAAACAGAAAGGTTTTATATATACTCACAAACCCATGTGAATTTCTAGTCTGATGATATGTGACCAGAGCTTCCAACACTTAGATTTCCCATTCCCTCCTTTTCCTGTGTGTTATTGACTGAATGTCTGTGTCCCCCCAAATTCATATGTTGAAATCCTAACCTTAAATGTGATGGTATTTAGGAGGTGGAGGTTTTGAGAAGTAATTAGTTCATGAAGTCAAAGCCCTTATGAATGGGATTCATACTCTAATAAAAAGGACCCTACCAATTTAAGCCACAATAGCAAACAATGGGCAGAGAATCTAAACTGACCTTTTTCCAAAGAATACATACAGATGGCCTATAGGCACATGAAAAGATGCTCAACATCACTAATCATGAAAGAAATGCAAATCAAAACTACCTGTTAGAAAGGCTGTTATCAAAAAGACAAGAAATTAGAAGTGTTGGTGAGGATGTGGAGAAAACAGAACCCTTGTGCTGGTGGGAATGTTGGTGGGAATACAAATTGGAGTAGCCACTATGAAAAACAATATGGCGTCTCCTCAAAATAAATAAATAAATAAAAATAGAATTATCACATGACACAGCAATTCAACTTCTGGGTATTTATCCAAAGAAAAGGAAAACACTAACTCAAAAAGATGTATGTACTCCATATTCATTGCAACATTATTTACAATAGCCAAGATATGGAAACAACCTAAGAATCCATCAATGAATGAATAGATAAAGACGATGCACATACACACACACACACACACAGGAATATTATTTAGCCATTAAAAGAAGGCATTCTTGTCATTTGTGACAACATGGATGAACCTTGAGGACACTGAGGACCTTGAGGACATTGAGGACTTGAGAACCATGAGGACATGCTTGTGCAATATGTCAGACAGAGAAAGACAATACCACATGGTTTCATTTATATATGGAATCTAAGAAACAAAAGAAACCCACGCTCATGGATACAGGTTGGTGGTTACCAGAGGGAAGGTGACTGGGATGTGGAGGGTGGATAAAATGGTTGAAAGGAGTCAAAAGGCACAAATTTCCAGCTATAACATACATAAATCATGGGGATATAATGTACAGCATGTTGACTACAGTTAATACTGTACTGCATATTTAAAAGTTGCTAAGAGTGAAGTCCTCATGATGAGAAAAATAATTGTTACTATATATGGTAATAGATGGTAACTAGGTTTCTTGCGATCATTTTGCGATGTATGTTGTGAAAATTAATAAAAGGAAACCTCATTTAGAATGAGTGGGAAGCCATCAAGGGGAGCTTCCATGCCCTACCACTCTTCTTTCTTGGCAAACCCACTAGGAAAAGGGGGACCTTACAGGGGCATGCTACTTTACTATCTCAGCAGGAGGGAGGAAGTTTTCCTCCACCCCAGCAACAACCTGGGCAATGAGAGACAGTCACAACTCAGCTAATGAAAGGCCACTATACTTTGAACTCCCAGTTTACCCAGTGGGCTTTTTGTTTACAACAGCCAACCCAACTTCTCCCTTTCCTCTATAAAAGAGCCTTCTCTCCTTTGTTTTGTGGCCTGGCCTATGGTTTTGTCATAGCTTGCTTGATGGGGATTGCAATTCTCTGCTATTCTTGAATAAACCCATCTTTTGCTGGTGAAATAACTGGCAGCTTTATTCTTAAGATTAACAATATAAACTTCAAATATTTATGTTGTACACCTGAAACGAATGTGATGATATATGTCAATTATACCTCAACCAAAACACAAAAGATTCCAGAGAAGCTCTCTCAGCCTCTCTGTCCCTCTCCACCATGTGAGGATATAATGAGAAACAAAAACCAAGCTGGGAGTTTTCAACAAAACCCAACATGCTGGCACCCTGATCTCAGATGTACAATCTCTGGAACTGTGAGAAATACATTTTTGTTGTAGATAAGGCACCAAGTTGATGGTATTCTGTTCCAACAGCCAGAATGAACTAAGACACCCTGTGACCTCACCACCAGCTACAGTCCCCTTTTGAGAATACATCAGCTCATCCACTCATCTTCACTATCTTTACCCATCACGGACATGGTCTACACATGGTGGGCGTGCCAGGGCAGGACGGTTCATCAGTTGCATTGGCTGCCAAAGATGTGCACGCTGATAAGTAGCCAAAAATAACCAGGGCAGGCAGAATGTTTCTAAATAGAAATGTGATACACTTGCAAGTGGGCATGAAGCAGAATGTGGCAGAGCCCCAGAAAGACAACAGATGGGTGGTTTAGACACAGCTGCTGTCACTTGGGGGGGGACAGGCTTGCTGATTACCATAGAGATAAGGGGCAATGAGGATTTATTTGGGGAGAATGTTTCAGGGCATGAAGCATATAAATGGTCACTTTCCACCTAAAACCCAATAAAAGGATTATAATATCAGATTCAGGGTGATGGAATAGGAATTACAAGCTGTTGAAACGCATAGCCTTAAGGTTAGTGATACTGGAGTCTGGAATGCAGAGGATCTCATGGTGTGGCACACACCAAGGAAGTAGTGACTGATCCTACTAAAGAATCTGAAAGGACTTAAGAAGGAAATTTACATGCTAGAGGCATTACTGTATATTTTTTTTCCTAAAGTGGGGAGCAGAGAACTCTTAGTCACTTTCAAGCAATTTTCATCTGGTCAGGCTTATCTTTCTCTCCAGACTTTCAGGGGGACCTCTGTGGCATTGTGTGGAGTGGGGGGTACATGCACAGAGCCCAGGTCTGGACCAGCCCTCTCTCCTTGCCAGCATCTACTGAGATGCCAACTCAATGCATCCGGTCCTCAGTCATCTGCAGACTTTGTTCAGACTGCTAGCACCTCCAAGGATTCTATAATTTCCTTAAAATTACATCAGCCTAAACAGTGTGATATTATTTGTGCTTAGTTAAATCCACATTTTAGAGCAGTCAGTTGCTGTATTCTCACACTCCCGGCATTATAGGCTGGCACAGTTTATGGGTGGTTGCTAGTTTCTCCTTCTACTTAAACTGAACGAATACATGTTCACTTTATGCCAGGTACTAGGAAAAATGTTTTGAAAATACTAAGTCATATTAACGCATGAGTAATACTATGCACAGAGTAACTACCTTTGTCTGCCATCGACCTCAGAGGCTTTAGGAATTAGCATGATGGATTCTCATGGATTAGTGATATTCAATAGGTAGAGTTTAGCTAGAATGTCATAAAGACACCCCTCTCTTTTGCTTGAACATCTAACCAGCTTGGCAACATTTTTTCTAAAAGAGAGTACTTGAGGCTTGATCTCTCTATGGTCCTGTGACCAGCTTCAGGATAGAAGATTCTGGTTATGTAACATTGAGTAGTCTACTGATAACACAATCCTGTTTCTAGGCAGGATCTAATGCAGAATTGCTTTGATGAGCTTTAAGGACAGAGAGCTAAAATCCATTCCATTGTTTTATGCCTACTTGCTAACAAGTGTTTGTCTAGTAGATGTCCAAATGTGGGGAAGAAATTAGTCTAAGACTTTCTTTCATTAAAATCCCACAGCATGATGTGTGGAGTGATAGCTAATCCTCACCCATCTCATACTTTTTGGTAGCTACCATTATCTCCCAGAAATAACCCAAACTGGCTTAAGGAGAATCGGGCTCTGACCTATAGCAAGAGTAGCCCTCACCCCATCTGTAGCGATACACTCTTACCACAACCATGACATTGCCCTGGGCCCTCTGCCTCTCAGGATTGTAACATTGCCTGTCTCAGACATATGGGAAATGATTCCACTGTTCGCCATGGACATATGGGACCTAATTGGTCGAAAATTTCTCATTCTTCCTGGTTATAGTGGTAGGAGGAGTGCTGTAATGCTGCTTATTCTTGGGATCCAGAGAAAACTACCATTTGTCTTCTGACAGCTTATCCTCTGTGATGACCTAAGCAACACCTGTGGGGCTCCTAATCACCCGCCCCATCTCACACTACATGTGGTAACTGTGTCCAAAGCAACCCCATAACCTGTGTCTTCTGTAATCATATCGTCCCGTAGAGCCCAACCAGATAGCTCCAAGGTTGGTCTGTGAAACCAATAAAACTCCACCACCACGACTACCACAACAAAATGATATATCCCTTCTAAGACTAGGTAATAAAGGATACAGTGACTTTCATTTTGATTGCTGTCTCTCACTTCTACGGTTGGACTAGACAACCTACCAAGAGGAAAATAAATTGCTTGTTATGCAAGACCAGAATGGTCATGGCCCCAGGAAAAGAACTGTATGACCACATAAAAAAAAAGTGTCTCAGGGAGCCTACTGGTAAGGGACCACCATGAGGATTGATCAAACATTTACCCAAATGGAACTAGATATCCAGGTGCCTGAATGCCATTCTCACAAACTTTCCCCTTCACCAAGAAGAGAGATGGTTGTTGTTATTCTGTGAATGGCAATGATTCAGCAATTTCATGAATTCACAAACCCACCTAGTCCAGCACTGGCCATGAATAGACTAAAGGTTTCAGGTATGTGAGAAGGTCACGTAGTCGTATTGAGGGTCTTTGGATAGGGGACAAATACTGTTATGTAGTGGGGTGACCTTTTGTCCCTACAGGTTCTAGGACTGAATCTGGCCACTTACGGTTGTGACTTTGGGAAAGTCATATAGTCTCTTGAAGTTTTAGCTTTATTATCTGTAAAATAGATATTATAATCCATGCTCTACATACTGTGTAGAGTTTCCAAGAGAATGAAATGAGTTAAAATTGTGTACAAGTATCTGGTAAACTATGAAACTATATAAATATAAAAAATTATTATTATTTACTCATACTAATTCAAATGCTCAAGTGTAAATTTACAAATTAGAAAGTCATTATGTGCTAAAAATATTGTTCCAAATCTAATTAAAATAGAACAGTGGTTCATTTGTCAATTTATATTCTAAGTATCTAAATAGCAATGCTATGGCATGTAACTAATGAACAGGAATAGACCAAAACAATGAATTTGTTACTTAGCTAAAGCCGCCACCTATATTTTAGCCAGGTTTTAAAAACAATCTTACTCAGAATTCATTTTTTGAAAGACTGGAAATCGGTGAATTATTAGCACCCGGGTTACTTAGGCCTCTTATAAACAGTGTTAAATTGTATTCCAACTTTTTATTTGCACTGCACTTTACAGTTTTCACAATAATTATCAGGAAATACGTTGAAGCTAACAAGAACACATTTTATCCCCAACGTATATGTTGGGGATATACTCGAGGGAAGAACTCGAGCCTCAGAAAGTATGAATGTCATTCCTAGGTCATACAATGATTATGTAACTGGTATGGCTGAAATTCACTCACAGGTTTTCACTTCAAGTTCCATATACTTTCTATTAAACCACAGATATTGTGAACTCTATGGATGGGCAGTCTTGATTGTTCAGCTTCTCTTCCCACTCTGGTCTCTCAAGCAGACACACAATCATCCCCACTCTGAGCAAATCAGCTTAAATCTCCACTTCATTTTGGCATAGGGAGCAAGAGTCACTAAGTTCCCTTTGGCCACGTCTGAGCTGGGAAATCTTTGCAAGTCATACTAGTTTTATTTTTGTTTTTTAAAATACATGAAATGTCCCCATTCTTTGTACATTCTAGTGTTTCATGGGCTTTGTGTGTAAATGAATTTAGTGCCAGGAGCTTTGAGGAGCAGGGGTCCCTGGTTTATCCCAAAAATAGAGTTGGAGATGGTAGAAGGGATTCTGCACACCCACAACCCAAGCAGAGAGGGTAGCAAGGAAAGTTAATTCCTGGTATCTCTTCCCCTGGCAGACTCATGCGTAGAAGAGAGAAGCTGAAATTTCCTTTCTTCCTTTCCTTCTCTTTCTTTTTTTATCCTCATTTTTAATGATTTGGTGTTTTTTTTTTAAATTTGGTGTCTTTTTAATACATGTTTTTCTAATAGCCTCTCCTTCACCCTCTTATCCCATAGAAGAAGAGATTCACAATTTTTAGAAGGGATGGGGGTAAAGCCTGCTTGTCAGGTTTTTGTTTCTACCAGGATGTTCTCCCAGTTGATTTGTTCAGTTGTTGCCTAAAGGAGCCGAGTCTGGAGGACTATGGTGTGGACATGTGCCCTGAAGTCTTGCACTCATTTCACTGGGGCTTTTCTAGCCCCCTAGTTGAGAGTATAATCAGGAGATAGCCACATGGGCTCCCTTCTCTCCCATTTCTTTTCTGTTGCTGTTTAAAATAGAAAATAAATACAGCTTCAATGCTTCTATTTACTCCACACAATAGAGATAAAGCCCATGGGTGGCAGATTTCTTCAGGGAATATAATCAGCCGAGAGTAGAAGGTGCTGCTGGAAGCATTTATTTCTGGCAGACAATTCTTCATTTGATGGAGGATGGGAAGAGATGGAAATAAGTGAACATATTCACTTGAGGCCTTTTTTTATTTAATTTTTTTTTATTTTTTATAAACATATAATGTATTTTTATCCCCAGGGGTACATGTCTTTCACTTGAGGCCTTTAGAACAAAATAATGATTGGAGGATCAGGCTTGTGAGAGAGTGGGTATTCCTGGGACAGGAAGGGGGTTGGAGGGATTGGATACACACACACACACACACACACACACACACACACCTTTGTAGGGACACACCAGCAGTCCTAAACTTGGAGACAGCAGCTGTTTCTAGATCAGTGGTTGGGAGAAACTTTTCAGAGAAATCATACACCACAGTGTGGTTAGCTGGCTTTCACAACTCATAAGGGCCTACTTGAGCTCACACTTTCTTGAACACTAATGTTGTTGATAAGGATTGTGGTATGTTACAGTGTCCCTAAGGGAAAGTGTCTTCATCTTTTCTAAATCAGGAAGTTCTTGCCAAAGCAAGAATTAATTACATGTAAACCACAGGTTTAAGTGAAGCAATAAATGTTGAAAGAATTCTAATCATGAGGAATTTCAAGTACGATAGTGCCTGACAAATTTTGTATTTAAGTTTAATTTATTCCAATAAATGCTCACTGGTCTCATGTTAGTATAAATTGGCTACTGTCCTCCCTCCTCTGTGATTCCCAGCTTAGACTTCAATGAAGGCTGGCTTCGGGTGGATGCCAGAAGGAGGTGTAAGAGTGCAGCTTAATATAGATGTGGATGTTATGTTAATAGTTCAGAGGAACTTTTCATCTCCTTTTAGAACTTCTCCTGTCTTACATGTTTGATCCTCAAGATGGCCCCTCAACACCAGGCTCTCTCGGACAAGGAGACACTTCTTCATGTTCCCCCATGCTCCTCTTCTGGCTTCAAAACCGTCCTGCACTTGTGTTTCAGGCAATTTATTTTCCACCAGGTGGGCTATATGGTCCAGCCATAGAAATCTAGCCTCCAAGCTGATGTCCTGCTTAGTTTCATCTGAAACACATCCATCGGCTACATGATTTAGTTGTCTCAACCCCACCAATGAAGCTTCGTCTTCATTCTACATGTCTACAACCGTGTTCCCTATCCTTCTTCTGAAGCCAGCTGCAGATGCTCGCCTCTTCTGTTTCAGGACCCAATCATAGATTCAAGGGAGATGACAGGCATATCTCCCTTCATGCTCTGAGCCTGAGGAGCTCTCCTAATCCCAGCTGCTCCACAGATGATTAGTCTACCCATGGTCCAAGACGCCATCAATCCAGCCTGACCCAGCCCCCAGTTCCTTCTGAGGATTGATTATTATGTTCACCCATCCATCCCCGAGCACTTAAAATAGTTTCATTTTGAGTTAATGGACATAATTTTAAGCCAGGGGAGAAGACGTAAATTCCTCAAAGAAGATTGTCTCCGTGATACTCCAGGAGGAAGCAGGACCAGGGCTAAATTGCTGCTCCGTGGCCAACTGGGGCTCGGCGTGAGAGGAGAATGCTCAGCTAGGTTTGTGAGACAGAGCCTCTGAGTATGTTTGACCCCAAGATCTGCCACCAGACCATGACTCTGGCTAAGTATCTGTTTCCTCTCCAATCCATCAAAACGCCCTCACAATCTCATAGTGATATGTGAAAGGAAATGAGAATGTGCTTTAAAAAGTTAAAGCTGAGATATAAATATCAAGTGTTGTTGTTTATGCTTATATCTAGTCCAATATTATAGCTTCAATGAAATCCACTGATATATTTTTCCATCCACGGCCACATTCCTTTTTCTACATCACTTTATGTATGTGGCTGTGTGTCTAAATGCAGACATAAACATATTCATAAAGAAGGATGGCTGTGACTGTGGTTATAAATGTGCTTTTAGCTTTTTTATCTCCCTGGTGCAGATGACTATGTGTCTTAAACCCCTCAAGTGAGCTATGTTTTGCCTTAAAAAGCTGGTGCTCCTAAAATAAGGCTTGGGCTGAGTCATCAAGCCTGGAGCTAGGGAGGGGATGTGATGGAGGAGGTGGTAGGAGGCCTTTTCAGTAAGGATGAGTTAACAAACTGGGAGGACTTTGTCCCGAGCAGATTGGCAACCTTTGACCCACAGGCTATGTTCTACCCTCCACCGGTTCTGTAAATAGTGTGAGTGGACCACAGCCACCTTCCTTCATGGAGATATGGTCCATTGCTGCTTTCGTGCTACAATAGCAGAGTTGAATAACTGGTGATAGAGACTGTTTTCAGCTTAAAAACTTAAAATATTTGCTATCTGGACCCTCAAGTCATTTGCTGACCCTGCTTTTTCCTAATACCTGCAAATATGTCATATTTTCCCCATTGTTCTATGCTTTGACTCATTTTAGCACCATGATACCCTAATGAGTGTCTGTATGTCCAATTTGCTGATGAGGAAAATGAACCTCAGGGAGATCATACAACTTGTCCCAATTCTATCATCTAAAACTAGCCAGGGGGGACCAGCACTAAGATTTCTCAATTCTCGGTGCATTCGTACTTCAATTCAGCTTCTTAATGGAATCCTTGGGGGTGTACTTGGGGGTGAATACTCTGTCTATCTATCGTCTATCTATCTATTTATCATTTATCTATCTTCTTTCTATCATCTATCTACAATCTATCATCTCAGCTTTCTTGAGGTAGGTAGGGATGAAGAATTGAAATTCAAGTTATTAGACATGTCCTTTCATAGATTCAACACTAACCTAGAGTGTAAAGAACACTGGTTTGGGACCCCTAACTAATTGAGCATCCGTGGGGAAATCACTTGGTTCTTCTGGGTCTGAGTTCTCCATCTATAATACAAGTGGGTAAGTTAAGAAAAAAAATTCTAAATCACTGATGACTTGAACTTTGAACAATGTGCCTCAGTTAACCTCCCTCTCTGATACCATGTACCACAACATTTCTTGTAGGGTCAGCAATCCGTGGTACATCGACAGTAGCTAGTGACCTGTGCAGCGGTGGGGAGGCAGCCGGCAGCAGGAAGGACTGGTGGTCCTAAGATCTTCTGTCCCTACCTTTGTCTCTTCCTCCTTCCATGGGTCCCCTTACTACAACTAGCTCTTGTCCCTCATATTTCCTGGAAAATTGCAACTCTGCAAAGAGTCTGGCGAGGGGGCTGGTGTCTGTATAAAAAAAGGGACAAAGAGAACAGTCACTTATTTTGTTACCAAAGAGTTTTTATTTTTTTTTTCTTTTAATGGAATGTGCTATTTTTAAGTCCCTGTCAGCCTGCGAGTGCATGTGCAGCAATTGCCCCGAACACATTTGAATAATGTCCCTGCATCTTTCTGTGATGTGGTGCAGAACGACAACTTTGTACTTTGCATTTTTATTGTGATGAAGATATCTTATGACAGTATTTGAATTCCGACAAAAAAAAAAAAAAAAAGAAATTCCTGAAAACAAGGCATTTCTAGACCACTTACACAGAAGGAAGGGGGCCCAGATCAATCCCCTCTTGCAAAGTTTGGGTCAAGGTAGGGCTGGCCCCCCATGGCAGCAAGGAGCCCTGGGAGACAATTTGTAGAAATTAGTGACCCCTCCATTGAGACCCTCTAGTGGCCCCACTCAGCCCCCCCGGCCCCCCTTGGCAGCATCAGGTTCAACCCCAGGGCAACACCAACAATTCCAAAGTCAGCTTCAATGCCAGCAAATCTTTGTTTCTCTCCCCTCTGTCTTTTTCCTTTCCCTATTCCAGTTGAATTTGCCTTTTAGCATGTATCAGGCAGTTTCCAGTCGACAGAAATATTTCAGTATGGGGAAATAGAAAATATGGGAGGAGATAAAAATTCAAAGAGAGCCCTGTGAGATAAATCAGAGAATTGGCAATATTGGACACTCCTATCACGTCTAGAGCTGGAGAAACACAGGGAGGAGATGCCCGTTATCAAGGCTTAGGAGCTAGAGCTATCCAGGGAAACTGCGCCCATGGCAGGGGCTGCTGGTAGGAATTGGGCCACAGAAGGGTTGTTTGAGGCGAGCTGATACCATGGGTGAACATATAGTCACTTCCAGAGATATAGCCCAAAGCAGAGGGAGCGATGGAGAGAAATTCCCTGGCCTCTCCCTTCCTTCCGCCCTCTAGTCTCTGGCCAGTGACTACCAGTTGTGGATTCAAAAATTAACAAGAGAGCCTTGGAAATGTGGTTTTCAGGTCAGCTTCTTATAACAGAAGTCATGCTAGAGAAGGAGGGTGGGGGAGAAGAATTAATTTGAAAGAAACAGGTTTAAAAAAAAAGAGAAAGAAAGAAAGAAAAAGAAAAAAAAAGGAAAAGAGAAAAAGAAAAAGTATTTTGGACATTGTTCATTCTGTCAACTCTATTACCCTTAAAAAATTCTCCATTGTTCTGGAAAAGATTCCCCTCTGCACCTAGTACATGCCAATGACCAGAGGTGACAGAAAAAGAGCCAGGAAAAACTGATATGTGTGAAGACCTGGGTCTAGGCAATGGGGGCGTGCAGTGGAGAGACAAATGTCACATGGATTTGTGTTGGTGTCTGGGAGTATAAACTAACAGGATTGGTTAAGAAGAGGCTGCAGCAGAAATCAAAATTATAGAAGATTCTTATGATCAGAGATTATGATTACATCATGCTTCTTGTGGCCAGATCATAGTTGGGCTTGATTCCAGCTAGCAGCTAGTAGTGTAAGGAGTAGGCTTCCTGAGGGAGGCATTGGCATGCAGTAAACTTAGAATTTAGGCCTCTATTAAAATAGAGCAGGGCTTAAACCTTGGCCCCAGTCCAAGCAGTGTCAACCAAAGCCTGGTCCCTTACACTGAACCAATACATTCATGCACAATACCCAGTAGGCTTATAGAAGCCAATTTCAAACACCAACCTGCATTAAAACAACTGTCTATGCTGCCTAGCCAGTTTGCACTTAACTTATTGTTTCTTGGTCTTAACTTCCTGATTCCAAAGGTTTGATTTTTTTTAAAGATTTTTTTATTTGGGGCCCCTGGGTGGCTCAGTGGGTTAAGCCTCTGCCTTCAGCTCAGGTCATGACCTCAGGGTCCTGGGATCAAGCCTCACATCTGGCTCTCTGCTCAGCAGGGAGCCTGCATCGCCCCCCTCCCCCCCTCCCCCCGTCTGCCCCTCTGCCTACTTGTGATCTCTGTCTCTCTGTCAAATAAATAAATAAAATCTTTTTTAAAAAGATTTTATTTATTTATTTCAGAGAAGGGAAGAGAGAGAAAGGAGGAGGAGGAGAGGGAAAGAGTCTTAGACTCTGCACTGAGCTTGGAGCCTGACGCAGAGCTCAATCTCACAACCCTGAGATTACAACCTAAACCCAAACCAAGAGTCAGATGCTTACCTGACATGCCACCCAAGACCCCCTCAAAGGTTTGACTTTTATATCTACCTTTGGCTCCTTCAGAACTGTTTTTCTCTGCTGCTTCTGGCTTTGTTTGCTCTTGTCATCCTGTTACTTCCCATTGTCTTAGGAAGAACTCCCTGCTCTGGCTCCTTGGCCTACAGAATGTTCCCCTGGCTCTGTTCTAATGCCCATCCTCTGCCAGCCATGGCCAGTCCTCACCCTTCATGAGGGTGCATTATGAAGGCAAAGAAGCAGTGTGTCAGGCAGGGAGAGCATTGAGTTTCTGTTGGATAGGCTGGAAAAACACATTACGGACCAGGGAAGACTGAGGTCCCTAATATATTCATCCTGGTCAGTCAGCGAGATGTGGCTGTCAAAACTTAACAGATTATCCTTTTATACATATATCCCAGGTTTCCTTGCCAGTCAGCAATGTGTGCGCTCTTCTATCTATCCCAGAAATTCAAGGATATCCATCCCATATCCTTTCCTTTCCAAAATGGCAGCCACTTCCTCTGTTTTCAAGAGTTTCTTTCTTTGTTAAGAGTCATTAAGTCAGACCTTCTGTTTTTAAATACTAGTTTCACCATGGACTACCCTTGTGACTTCAGAGAATCATTTAACTGTTATAAGACTCAAACTCCACATCAGTAAAAGATGTGGAGGGTTGCTTTAAAAAAATTAAATTGAGCGATTCCTTAAGGAACTTAATACAGTAAATGTTGATTGACATCATCATTACTATCATCATCACCATCGTTCAAGCCTGAGCAGTAAAAATAGTCTTCCTTGCTCTATAGTCCCTTGACACTTCTCACAATAACATTATCAGCTTGTTTTTAATGGTTTGTACAAATCACTGTTAGACAAAAGAAAGCAGGGTTTGTATATGTCACTAAATTAAAAAAAAAATTAAGTCCTCATTTTCACCGTCCCTGGTCAGTAATTTCTACATTTTTATTTCTTCCAGGTCTCAGTAGACTTGTTGGCTTTCTGTTTCTCATTTGGAAACATCAGAACTCCCTTGGCTCTCCTTCTAGTGTCTGATAATTCTTTGCCTCATAAGAATCTGACTCTCCAGTATGTATGTTTATCTATGTTCTGGTTCATTTTTTCATTTCCTTGTGGCTCATCTGTAGAGGACTGCTTATCTGTTAGGTTTCTCTCATCCTCCTACAAACTCAGCTTTCAAAAGTTTCTGAAGAGACTAAACCTCATGTTTTGGGGAGTTTGGGACAAAGAAAGAAGGTATTATTTATAAAAATCTCCAACATAACTAGCCTTCTGAAACTGGGTGTCTCCTGGGTGTCAGCTGAGTCACAAGGTAATTGACTTCTAGGCACACGTCTTTGTTTTCCCAGCATATTGCTCACCAGATCAGGCCTTCAAAATGTGGGTAATCAATTGACAAATAATATATTTGTTTCTGTCTGAGCGATCTTGCAATCTGGGATAAGAACCCAGAATCTCAGACTCAGCCCAGTGGATTTCTCATCTGATATGCTTACAAAAAGATTTAAAATCCCAATGGAAAATGGACTGTAAAGAGAAGAAAAGAGAAAGAAAACTGTGAAATAGCTGTGACCCTATCTCATCCTATAGTTAAGAACTAAGTGAATGGGGTGCCTGGGGGTCGGGGGGCTCAGTTGGTTAAGCAACTGACTCTTGGTTTCAGCTCAGGTCATGATCTTGTGGTTATGGGACTAAGCCCTTGTGTCAGGCTCTGCACTCAGTGCAGAGTCTGCTTCAGATTCTCTCTCTTTCCGTCTCCCTCTTCTTCTCCCTCTCTCTCTCAAATAAATAAATTAAATCTTAATAAAAGAGAACTAAGTGGACATACTACATAAACTAAACTGTAGTTCTAATACCTATTAGCTGCATGACTTTAAAAAAAGGTTCTCAATGACCTAAGCCTCAGTTTCCTCATTTGCAAAATAACTTTATTTTGGTGGTGAGGTTTAGATGGATTAATATCTGTAAAACACTTAGAACAATTTCTGACTGGCTCACAAAATTAAGTAATATGACATAAATAATCACAAAATCTCAATGGCATTTCCATATGTCTACAGATCAACTGGGGTAACTCAGAGGTGCTTGTTTCTCTCATTCTCCTTGGGCCAGTTGGCTAGGCAGAAACAGTCTTCTATTTCTATGGCTTTAGAGGGCAAGCCCAGACAAGTAAGCACCCTAACCCCTGCTTCTTTCTTACCTGGTGAGATCCTGTGGTCCAAACTGTTCTTATAGATGAGTCTAAAATCAAGAACCAGGGAAATATGTTCTTTTATTGGTGGTGGCACTGTGAAGTTACATAGTTAAGGACATGGATTTGAATGGGAGAAAGTATGAAGAATTGGGACCAATAATTTAGTCTACTACATTGGCATATAATAAAATGTAATTGATATTAGCTATGGCTAGTAACACTATCCTAGACATTCTTGAAAGAAGAAGGTTCTGCTTCTCTACTATGTCTATCTAATACCCTCTTCCTCTTCCTGAACACTACTTACATATACTCTTATTACTTGCTTGTTAAGAAGTGACCCCTGATGGCTCCATCTTGTTTAGGGTCTCTATAGCAGTGTCCCATGCAGGCTCACACTGGCAATACAACTTCTCCTAACAACTTTTCCCCTAACAATATTTAATTGGCCTACATCCAGTTTCTCCTCTTCTCCAAGATAGGTGCAAGTTGACAGAGAGTCTGATTAAAATCTGGCAGATTTATACATTAACACTGCAAGTGGTCCATTTATTTTAATAGAGAGCTCTTGACAAAAAGTTTTCATGGCAAAAAATTCAGGTAATAAAAGAAACTTGCAGAGGGAGCCATTTAGGGATCTGGGAAACATGGATCAAAAAGTACTCAAGAGGATATTAAGTTGACTTCAGTGTGTCCATCTCTTAATCTCTGGAACCAGTGAATGTGTGTCCTTATCTGGCAGAAGGGACTTTGCATCTGTGCTTAACTTAAGGATCTTGAGATGAGGGAGATTAAATTTTCCAGGGGGGGGGGGACCAGTGTAATCCAAAGGGTCTTTATAGAGGGCAACTCTACAATTGCATCATTAGAAGGCACTGTGATGATGGAAGTAGAGGGACAGAGAGAGAGAAATGGGAAGATGTTACATGAGTGGCCAGGAAGATGGAGGATGGGACCACAAGCCAAGGAATGAAGGAATCTTATAGAAACTGAAAGAGTGAGGAAATAGATTCTCCCCCAAATTCAGAAGGAAAACTGCTCTGCTGACTTTTTAGGACTTCTGACATTCAAAAAGATAAGACAATAAATTTGTGTTGTTTTTAACCACTAAGTTTTGGCAATTTCTTATAGCAATGATAGGATCCCTATCATTTTATAAAAATGAAATCAGGCAATAGGCCATAGTGCCTATTTTCATAGGGCCATATTTTCATAGGGCCATAACTAAAACTGGAAAAGACCTGGAATTTTCTCTCTTCTAGGACATGAGACTTACACCTCTTTTTCAATGACACTGATACAGTGCTTTTAATAAGACAAAGAGTTAGGGGACCAAGCATCTAGGCTCCATAGACTACTAGCAAACTGGCTTAAACACAAACTTTCCTAATGTCTGTCTGTCCCATGTCTCAGCCTATCAACAGTTCTGTTGCCCAGCAGATCTAGACGGCTTGTGCACAGCCTGTTTTGTTTCAAAGAGTATGACGCATGTGACCCATATCCTAGTTTCTTCTAAACATGGGCTTTTGGAATCTTCATTCACAGTATATATGGACTGTTCAGGCTGGAAGTTCTGTGACTACCGAGGTCTGCCTTATGGATAGGCAATATAAGCAAGCAATGATTTGTGAAGTGTGAAGGTGATGGTCATCCCTGTTAGCATATAGGACTTGATCAATATGAATATGATAGAGAATACCAAGTGGCTTAAGTAAAATGGATTTATTTCTTCTCTATTTTAAAAGAAAAGAAGAAATGATACCAGGTAAGGAAGACTAATATGTAGGCATGCTTAGTAGGGAGCCAACCTCCTTCTTTCTGTCCCACCATCTTAGAGCATTGCTTCATACTCTAGGTTGATTGATACTCAAGGCCAAGCTGACTGGCAAAGCTCCAGCCATTATCTCCATTGGTTTGGCAGGAATAAGGAAAAAGAGGAAACGCAAAAGAGCATGTCTCTCAGAGGGAGTATTCCCCCTTTTAATTAGCTTTCTTGGAAGACCCCCATGACCACCACTTACATTTCATTAGCCACCCTTAGCTTTAAGAAAATTTGTTAAAAGTAATCTCTCTCTCTCTTTCTTTCTCTCCTCCTCTCTCTCTCAATGGGGGCACTGTCTCAAAGAAGAGTATTCAAATTCTGTTAGAAGGAAAGAAGGGGAGAATGAACACTGGTTAGGCAATATTTCTGGCATAATCTACCCCTTTGATATCCAATATCCATAAAGACAATGCATAAAAGACATCTGCCACCTCCTTGAAAGAGTCAGTTCAAACTTCCTATCAGATTGTTCTATCTAGCTCAAAGTTCAGGATTACCGGACAGTGTGCAGTTCTTCGCATCAAATCTGAGTGTTTCTTCTTGTGGTCCAGTTGCACATAAACCTAAAAGCAGTTACTTACTCTACCAACACACCGGGATGAAGAAAGAAATAAACAAATAAACACAAACCTTCTATTTGAAAAAGGGGAGAATGAGGAACATCAATCCATAATAATTTCAATTCTTTTTGGGTAAAAATAGTAAGGACTCCTCGCCCTGCCAGTGGAGGATTTCAGTGGCATGTGCGATGCATTTGTTGATCAAGTGCTCTTGATCAGTGCTGCTCTCTGGGAAGAACTTTCTACCTTTTCTTTCTTCTTCTGTTGCCCCTAGCCCTGCATGCTAGAAGTCTTATGATTGCTCATCATCCTCTGTGACCCGCCTAGAGCATCCTCCCTTGGAGGGCTGTATATCTCTCCTAGCCCACTTGCTGCTGGTACAGTTTTGGGGCCCAGAGATTGCTTTGAAGATAGAAAAGTCTCGGGCTGCTGATGGCCCTGTTTAGGTCTATTATCATTACTGTCTTGTTTTCTCTAAAGTTGACCAGGCTTCCACTAGTCTTCATCATCCATAAAGTAATTATAGGCTAAAAAGAGCTGTTAAGCAGGAAAGGTTTCATCTTTTATTTACTGGGCTCTCTGCTCTGCTATGCTTTGCTTTCTCAAAATAATGGCCACTTCCTGGATTCATCTGAAATAATGAGCTTGGATAGGAATGTAATACCTTTAATCCTATGTTTCTGCTGGTTTCTAGCTTCCTATGAAAGGAGATCTATCTTATGTGCTGTAAATACACCAATTTTACGGCCATACTTACAACTGCTTCATTTTGAGGTACAAATGCATTTGGCTTTTTCAACCCCATGAGACCTAAATTATGAGACTCCTGTTCTACCCAGCTTGCAGACTATAGGAAGGAATATCTCCATCAGTAAACTGGTATTTCCCTCTGTGTTTTTAATGTGTCGCTAGCTCCACTTTGAGCTTCTTTCTCACTTGTAAGACTACATAAAGCTGAAGGAAGAGGCTAGTCCATATCAACATTTTAAAATTTCCTACCATTTTCCCAACTTCAACCTTGGCCAGCATGCCATCTGATTCCCAAGGCAGAGTAGGCAACAGACTGACAAAACGGTTCACCCCTGCAGTACCGGGGGCAGCACGGTTTCTAGACTACAATATTCGACTCCTTACTATCTTAATATCCATTCAGCCAGGTTGGTATTTTGGGTTCTGTTGTCTCTAGCATCCTATTTCTAGCAACCGAATTCTGTATCAGTTATGAAGTATGTTTCAATTGCATGTAACAGAAAACCCACATAGGCCATCTAAACAAGGTAGGTTTCTGTCTCACATGAACAAAGTAGGTGTCTTGGGACTGGTAGGGTAGCTCTAGAGACTTCACAGGACTAGGTTGCCTGTATCTTTCTGCTCCATCATCTCCAAGGTCACCTCATTATTTCAAGTGTTTGCTGACTCTCTGGCCATCACCTTCAACATTCCCAGCAAGAGGAAGGAGAAGGAAGAGAGGTGCTGAACAAA
This sequence comes from Mellivora capensis, assembly GCA_004024625.1. NCBI lineage: Eukaryota > Metazoa > Chordata > Mammalia > Carnivora > Mustelidae > Mellivora > Mellivora capensis. The sequence continues at coordinate 168,637 of PISX010000689.1, forward strand.
AGTAAAGCCTGCCAGCTGAGTCAGCTTGATTTAAAATTCCTTCCTCTGTGCTTCTCCCAGTGACTGTTACTTACATCAATTTGGCCACATCTAACTACATGGGAGCCCGGGAAATAACCTAGCACATGGCCATTCAAAATAAAATTGGGTTTCTGTTAGCAAAAAAGAAAAGAATAATTGGCAGTCAACTCTCTGTTCTTTTTACATTTTCCAGAAATTCTGTGATCCCCTGCCTTGTCCTGTTAGGAAAATGGCCAACACCCCATCTGCATTGTAGCCGATTGCCAGAGACTGAAGCTAAATATTTCCTGGGGTGGGGGAAGAACAATGATTGTGAGTCATCTGCACCTTATTGCTAATGTATTTCCTGTCATTTCCCGATAGTGGTGTGATGTAAGAGAGGGACAGAGGTGAAGGCGAGCCTCAGTAAGGGCACAGCCACCAGAGTAGAGGAAGGGACAGGAAATGGATACCAGAGTCCATCTCATCAATTTCTCTGAGGTGACCTCATGCCGTGGCCATGAACAGATGACCAGCTCCTTTTCCCATCGGGGTGAGAGTTGAACAGCATGTTTTCTGCCCTGTCTGTCACTCCCCAAGCAGCTTCCAGATCACTTGTGTTGCACCATCCTGCCTTTAGGGATATGGAGTTGGGCAGTGTCATATGTTACCTCCTTCTTGGGTTGTCGGGGAGAAGTGGTTTGACACAGGAAACCTAGTGCCTTTATGGTGAAGTGGTCACTGTACTCTGGGAATATCTTTCACACAGTGGTCACCTCTTTGCAAACAGTACACCAGAACCAGGATATCTCACTTCTGACATGGATTTGTCCCCAGCTTGCAGGACCAGATACCATGATCATGGTCAAGGTCTGTGAGTGCCCATTGGTTGGATGTTCCGGTGCACTGTCCAGGACTGGGACACTTATTTCCCCAGCTACTAGGAGTGTTAGTGGCTGAAGGATCTCCCCTGTTTCCTTCTCTAGGATTTGCCTAGAGAAAGCCACTTGGCACAAGGTCACACGCCTTCCCCATGGGGTGGGAGGTTAAATAAAGGCCGGACTCCCTTACCTCAAAGCAAGACAACTGAAAAGGACCATTCCAGCTCCAGAGTCTCTCAAAAGATGCAGGGAGATCTGTCCCTGTTGCTGGCAAGTGATGACCATACTTCTCCCACTCCTCATCCTGCTTCCCACCCTTCTTCTAGGCATGGATTTTTCTGTAGGAAAACTTCTGCATGCAAATCTAAGTTTCGGTCAAACAGACCTTCTAATGCCCAGGAGGTGAGGAGGCAAAGCACAAATTGCTTTCCTGGGTCACTGTCCACTTGGACCAGGGTCATCCTTTTTCATAGCAATGCCTGGTTACCTTCACCGATAACAGCTTCTAAGGTTACAGATGATCTCCAGACTCCATTGTTTCCTTTAATAATCCATAAAGGTCTATCAAGAACTTATCAAGAACTCGTGTGCCCGTTACATTATTTTAAAGATTTATTTATTTATTTTATAGAGAGAGCATGTGTGAGTGGGAGAGGCAAAGGGAGAGGGAGAGGCAGAGAATCTCAAGCAGATCCCCTGCTGAGCTCAGAGCCTGATGTGATGTTCCATCTCAGGACCCTGAGATCATGACCTGAGGTGAAATCAAGAGTTAGACGCTTAATTAACTGAGCCACCCAGATGGCCCCTGTGCCCATTACATTTTTTTTTAAAGATTTTATTTATTTATTTGGCAGAGATCACAAGTAGGCAGAGAGGCAGGCAGAGAGAGGGGAGGAAGCAGGCTCCCTGCTGAGCAGAGAGCCCGATGTGGGGCTCGATCCCAGGACCCCGGGATCATGACCTGAGCCGAAGGCAGAGGCTTAACCCACTGAGCCACTCAGGCGCCCCGCCCATTGCATTTTTAATCTGTATCTCCCATTTAGGAAATGGGTTCTGTAATTTCATCTTATAAAGTTTATTAAGGAGTTCTTCTTAAATGAAACCCCTTTCAAACTTTAAGGGGTACCCTTGCTTATAATGGATTATAAACAATGCCCTGTGCCCTACCTGTATTATAGGCAACACATAGACATTCTTTCCTGAAATGTACCCCTTGGTTTACACTAACGTTTATCAGCCCTCTAACAGATTATTATGTTGTAGGTGTAGGGAGGAAGTGTGAGGTGTCCCCTAGGAGCTTGGAGAGAAGAGAAATAAGATTAGATTTAAGGATTCAACTAGTAAAATCCACACACCATGTTTAAAAACCTGGATGAGTAAATAAGAGCTTCTCTGTAAATATGTGACCAAGGGATTTGCATTGTCCCCCAATTCCACACAAGGTGACCTGGATCTCAGAGATGCAGGACAGGAATGTGGTTAATATTTAGTAAGCAAAGATCTAATCAATTGTATCACAATGCATGAACATAAAGAACAGTCTGGATCACAGAAAGTATAGCTCAACAGGACAAGACGTGGCAGTGTTTTTCCAGCATTGTCCAAGCTGAGAAGACCCTGAATCTGCAAGACAATGTTAATTTAATTACTTGAGAGATGTTCTGTAGCAAAGGGCAGAATGATTCATCACACCACGCCATGGCCTGGATAAAATCTCTCAAACTCTCCCTATCTTTTGCTCTGATTCTCTGCTTACCAGGCAGCTTGAGAGCTAGTGTTTTGACCTCTCCAGGGAGGGACTGTCCCTGCCACAGAAAATGAGAATTCCTCTCATTGGATCAAGAGAACTTCCACGGTGCACTGATAAGCTTTTCACCTCCTGCTGTGTGTTTTTTTTTTAAAGATTTTATTTATCTACTTGACAGAGATCACAAGTAGGCAGAGAGGCAGGCAGAGAGAGAGGGGGAAGCAGGCTCCCCACTGAGCAGAGAGCCCGATGCGGGGCTCGATCCCAGGACCCCGGGATCATGACCTGAGCCGAAAGCAGAGGCTCCAACCCACTGAGCCACCCAGGCGCCCCCCTCCAGCTGTGTTTTGATTTTAATTTGGTTAGTATGAGTGAGTCAGTGTCCCTGCTCCATCTTGACTTCAGGACAATGACAAAATTGGGATCCCATGGGCACAGCAAATTCATCAGGGTAACACTGTCTCGTGAGATGACTTGGAAAACGGCCAGCGAATCTTCCTCTTACCACCCCTTACCTAGCAAAGTGGGCAAAGAACCCTTGAAGAGTTTATCTCTATCTGTCTGCTTAATGATTTACATCCAGGAAATGCTAAAATGCTGAATGTCATTGGCAACTTGGAGGATTTCTCTGGGATCCTGCCCTTCCAGATGGCTCATAAAACTAGAGATAAAATGCCTCCCAGGCTGGAGAGACCTGTTCTACGTATACTTGTAAGTGCAACGCTTGCTCATTTCCATACTTGATATCATAAATCCATAAAAATATTACTGTCTTTGACAAAATATTTTCCTCCAACCACAGATGCTTGGCTGGAGCAGGGAGTGCTTCCCAAAAGCTTCAGGAAAGCTTGCATTAATCACAGTGTGGGTGCGTTTTCTCTACTGGGTCCTTCTGCTGGATCTTTAGACAACCGTTGCCCAATAGGCCCCAAAACCAGATTGCTTAAAGCACTGCACATTCCTCTTGGTATGACTTTTCTTGTGGTCACCTGGCCCTGAACTCTTGGCTCCTTATTTCCATTCTGTCTGCCAGATCTGGCCTGCCCAGGTTCGGTGCCCTTCTGGAACTTTCCTCAGTGCTCTAGCCTCAATTTCCCAAATGTTCTATAGACTAGCCTGCACCCCAACTCTGAGGATTAGCTCATCTCTAGTTCATTATCCATAACTCAGCCTCCATTCCTTTCTTTTCTTAAGACTGAGGAAAATAATTCATTTTCCTGAAACTCAACCACTTTGGGGTTTTGTCTCCCACGTGGGAAAAATGAATGAAGTTGCTCTCGTGTCCCACACTTGTTGCCTGTGGGAAGGTAAGGCTGACGCTGCAGGACAGAGGTCAAGTTGGCGGGAGCATTAGTAGAGCAGGGGTGGTGGGACCTAGAGGCAGCACCGTGGAGCAGCCCCGTGGCCCTGCTTTATGTTCCAGCAACACTAGAGGAGTGACTCCTGACATTCCCAGGCTTTCTTACGAAGTGACAATTCTCATGTATTGGCTCTGCATGGGAGGATAGTATTTATAGGTAATGCTTCCTCTTCCTGCCACCCCAAATTTCTTATTAGTTTCATTTCTCCTTTTATCATCCCAGGAGAAGGGTGATACAGGAAAAAAAAAAATTGAGAGCTAATTCTTGACTTTGGAAGAATGTAAGAACAGGTTTTCTGTGATCCTGAGACTATAATTGATTCTCTTGGTTGAGGGTGGGGAAGGAATCAGAAAGGAAGCCAAGATAATTTAATACTGGAGATGTCCAAGCCTTGGGGAAGAAATGACTGAGACCGTAGAAAAGTATGGAGACTCTAAGATTAGAGGGGATTGATGACATCCCTCAGCAGCCCCTATCCTTTCCAAGGAGGGTCCCACAAAATGGAAAAATCAAGGAGGAGAAACCAATGGCCTTGTGATGTATCCGAGGAGGTGGGTCTGAGACAGATTTGCAATTTTTCCCAGGATGGAAACAGTAGAAACAGAAGGATGCCTCCCATGTGCACATGGCCCATGGGGTCACAGCCCATAGGAGACTTTGCAGCTGGAATGAGAGGTTCTGGGAGGGAACTGCATGGATTAAAGAAGATATCAAACACCACATACCCACTCTCAAACCTTGGCATTATATAAGCCACTATATTAAAAGGATTTTGATCTAACTGAAAGTAAGTTTTCATTATCTGGCAAAGTTGGAACTCAAAGTAGCAATTAATATTAGTTACAGGAAATAAAGAAATTTACATTTCTTACCCATCTATGAATTTGTGGATTTATTTATTTATTTTTATTATTTTCTAAAAGAATTTTATTTATTTATTTATTTGACAGAGAGAGAGAGATCACAAGTAGGCAGAGAGGCAGGCAGAGAGAGATTGGGCAACAGGCCCCCTGCTGAGTAGAGAGCCTGACATGGGACTCTATCCCAGGACCCTGAGATCATGACCTGAGCTGAAGGCAGAGGCTTTAACCCACTGAGCCACCCAGGCGCCCCTGAATTTGTGGATTTAATATCACAAGCAATATGTTGGAAATCTCGGTTTACTAGGAAGCCCCATGGAGTAATTTTTGCCAAGTCATACTTACTGATGTAGGTGGAAAAAGGAATGGTTCTTCTGCCATAATTTGGCATACCCTTCCAAGGAGTCGGTATTAGTCTGCTTCATCTGCCATAACAAAATATCATGGGCTAGGTGGGTTCAAAAGTGGAAATTAATTTTCTCAAAGTTCTGAGGCTGGGAGTGTGATATCAAGGTGCCGGCAAAGTCAGTTTCTTGTAAGGCCTCTTTCCTGGCTTATAGATAACTGTTTTTCTTCTGTGTGTGTACATATGAGGAGGAGGGGAGGGGGGAGGGGAAGGGAGAAGAGAGCCTGAGTGGGAGAAGAAGGAGAGAGGGTGCTCATGTCACCTTTCATAAAGACTCTGATCCCACTGGTTTAGGGCCCTACCCTTATAATCTCATTTAATCCTAGTTTCCTCCCCAAAGGCCTTATCTCCAAATACCATCACCTTGGGAGTTACAGTTTCAACATATGACTTTTGGAGGGACACAGTTCAGTTCTAAACAGACCCTAAGGATTTCAGGCCACTCTGTAGAGTATGATGGACCAAGGGAGTCACAATGTTTCAAATTACCACCTAAAATTCTTTAGTTGTTCCTCCAAATCTTTCTCCAGCCTTCTCTCCCAGATCTGGGCCCCATGGAGCCAATGCCCATGGACTGTTCATCCAGGGATCCATTCATTGCCTTTTGGTTTCCAATTGGGTTTACCTATTAGGAGGTACTGAAAGAATTAGAGAAGGGAAAGTTTGGAGCACTTAGTCTTCTTGTTCATTCCCTATTAATGGCCACACATCCTATGGGGCAGACCCCTACTTTCTAGGGTCCAGTAACAGCTTCTTCTTCTTGCCCCTTCAGCCTGGGTATGATAATGCTTTTGCTATTTTTAGTCTCTGGGTATTTCATGGTCCCTTATTAGTCCAGTAACAGTGGCTACTCCTCTGTAGAGTCTCTTCATTAAACCTTCTGAGCATGCCTGGACTCTGATTTATGTAGCAACAATGCAAAGTTCTCATCAAGCTGCAACTCAGCAGCTGAGTGGTACTATCCAGCGCTACCGACTGAGCTTCCTGCAAAAAAAACCCACAAGCGAGTGAGTGACTGACCACTCTGGCTTCTCTGAGAGGTTAACATGGCTTGACATTATGACAAAGCTCTCTCCTGGGACAGGATGGAGCAGTGTCTGATGGTTCCCTGGTGCATCCATGCCTCTCTTGGGCCACAGAGCCTGTTCAATAAATGACCACAGCTCTGCAGCTTTGCTATAAACATTGCTCTAGGGAGGTGGTGTGATCCATAGTTGGAACACTAGCAGACCAAATGGCAGGTTACGAGGAAGAACAAAGTGCAACAAGAGCTACAGAAGTGAACTCACCTCTACCCTCAAGGTGCTCACAGTTCAGTGGGAAGGTAGGCCAGTAACCAGTTATAGCACAATGAGGATAAGAATAGAAGCATCTACCAAGGGCTTTCCAAGATGAAGGGAAGGAACACCTCTTTGCTTTATGCTAACTCTTGGAGAAAGGGTGGGGGGGTTCTCTATAAGAAAAGGGTGGGAAGAATGCTCCCAGCAGATGAACGGCATGACAAAGCACCTTGGTGTGGAGGAGGGTAAGACAGTCCAAAGCCATAAGTAGCCAGTCTGCATGCGAAGGGAGGCTCGCAATAGTCGACGTACTCTTGGAAACTCCTTAGGAGACTGATGTATCATTCCTTACTAAATCTAACAGAGATTGTTTCCCAATATTGAAACAAGATTGTGTGTCTTCATTTAAGCAGCAGATGAAGGAGTTGGCTTGAGTTTCAAAGTCATGTTCAACAAAATATTTATCTTCAAACCTTAGGCTGAGTGGTGGCACTCACACTAGGAGAAGCCAAGGAGTGAAGACAGCAGAAGGAGGGGGCTGGGTGGGTTTACAGCTCCCGTCTCTCAGTGCAGCTCAGGACAAATGTTCATCTAGCGCAACAGGAACGAGGAACACCATCCGTTTAAACTATTGCTTTCTCTCACTATTCCCATTTCTCTCAAGGCAAGTGTATACCATGGAATCCTCCTGGGATGTGGCCACAAATGGCTGGGCTGCAGCATTTATACATGGCCTGAGGGGTGGCAGCTGGGAGCAGAGGGAGAGGAGGCATCAAAGAGGGAGTGGGAGTTGGTCAAGTGCCATATTGTGATGTGTCTTGTGTCCCCTGCTGTGCACGTTGGACATTGTCTTTTAAAAACTAGGAATCTGGGAAAGGGTCTGCATGCCATCCTGATGGAAGCAGAAAGGACGGATTAAAGAGGGGTAGAAAAGGAGGCAGGAAAATCATTTGGCAGGAAGCTGGGAAACCCAAACTAACAATAATTAAGATCTCAGCCAATAAGACAATCACTGGAATAGAAAGGAAATGTCCACTTTCAGAAATATGTGTGTGGTGTATTTGACAGGGCTAGATGACTGGTGGGAATTAGGGGATGAGAGAGTGGGTTCAAATGACTTCTAGATTCTTGATTGGGCAGCAGGAAAGATATAGGCCCTGAGTCAGTGAGAATTCCTAGGGGAAAACAGATGAATTATCGAATTAGAATAATTTGAGGAAGTGACCATGAGGGATTATACAGGAAATTAGGGTGAGGTTCAAAGGGACAGGGAAGAAAATAGTGACCGAAGTCAAGGGGGCAAGTCCTATAGAGCAGACCACCTTGAAGAGAGTATTAATCTTCTGATAAGGGATACTATCAGCCCAAGGGAAGGAGCCCTAAGGTCTTTATAAGGTCCTTATAATAAGGTCATTATTCTCTCACTCCTTCACCTTTCTGCTCAGGCTTCCTACTGACACACCCAAATGGAAACACTGCATGGGAGCCTATTGGTGTTAAGTTTTTCAGCATGTCTCCAGGGACAGAAAGCAAAGTAGAAAAGTGTAGGAAGATGATCTCATGCCAGGAAAAGGAGTAAATTTAAGATGTCCTGCCCAAGAGTTTTCATACAGACCAGGAGTTAAGGAGGAAGAGTGGGCCTGCTGGAAAAAATAACAAGTTTAGTTGATACAAGATGAAGATTGGGAGAGGCAGGGTCCTTGTTCTAACAGGATCCAAGGAACGCCAGGAAGTCAAATTTGGATGAGTACCTAGTACATGCCAGACCCTATTCTATGTGCTTTGCTCAATTTAGCTTATTGAAGTCTTACTACAATAGCTCCTAGAAACATTATCTCCATTTTACAGATAAGAAAATTATGACCTGGTAAAAATGTGACTAGTCTAACATCAAACTCGCAAGTATTACAAGGCAAGATTTGAATCCTGTCCTGCTCTGCTTATGTGCTCTTTCCTGTCTGAAAGTTAATCAAGGCTGTGCAAAAAACAAGAGAGGTTGGAAGCTCTAACATCCCACTTCAGTGCCTACAATTATCTAGACAATTTATAAACAATTTCACACACTTCACCTCCAAGTTCGGATCAATGTCTATTTTCTATGGCTTTTTTTGCAGTGGTTCATTTACCCATCAGTTCCCTACAGACTTGAAAGGCCTGTTTGATTATGATATTTGGGATTTTCTGCAACCTCGGGCTCCAATGAGAAAAGAGGAAGGGCATAGAGAGAGGTGGGCTGAATGCGAAGGGAACATGAGCCATGTGACAGCACCTCACAGGGAGAACCTTGACGGGTAGGATCGCTGCAGATGGCTTTGCATTCTTGGCACCTGTGCAGTGTTTCCCTTTGATGCCAGTGGCCATGGTGAATGGCAAGGTGACCTATGTGTCTCATGGAGCTGATAATTCATAAGGCAGAAACTTAGCCTTGTTGGTAAACGGATTCCTGGCATATTCTTTGTGTGTTCTTAATCAGCCTTAGATCTGATTAATTTAAGGGAGAGAAGGACAAATTCCAGTTACACTTGGTTGCTAGTTATAATCCTGCTTACAAGGTTTTCCTCTTCAAATTTGAAAGGTAACACTTAAAAAAAAACACACACACACGCTCTTCTTCCTCTTCCTTTACTAATTAATAATTATTCTAATTATTCCTCCCTTCTCCTTTTTCCTCCACCTCCTTTCTTTCTCTTTCTCCTTTTCCTCCTCCTCTTTTTCTATCTCACTATATCCTACTAACTGGGTCAGTATAAAAGATTCTGATCTATGAAATGTAAGCCCTTTATCAAAACCTGCTGAATTCCTCTGGGCACATGAGAAAGGGGATTACGGTCCTCATGCCAGCACTTGTAGGATGGACAGATTGACAACAACAGCAGCTGAACTCAATAACATGTCAACCCAAAGTATAGTGGTTAGAGCCTAGGAAGCACTACATGGAGGCTTTCGGTGAAAAGCGTCCCTCTGGAAAGCAAAGAACAGATGGCAGGGCAGGGATGGAGGGAAAACAGGAAAAGCAATATGGTGGTGGAGTACTAGAAATGAGCTTTATCATCTGTTAGCTCCACAGAAAAGTGTCAGCTAGGCGTAGGGAGATCTCTTTATGGCTCACAGATTCTTGAGGAGAGCAGCTGTAGGACCTCTCCAAGGCAAGCTTGAGTGGGTTTTCTGCCCAGCAGTAGCATTTAGGGCATGTCAGAAACCCAACTGGCCCAAAGAAAGAGGAGGCTATTATTGTTCCAGTGGCTGAGTGGAGATGAGACAGCATGAAGTCCACGTGGGTCTTAAGAGGGGGGATCCTAAAAGATGAATTAAGTGCACCTCTGGGCTTCAAATGGCCACCTGGACTAGAATCTCCATGGAGATAGCAGAGGTAAATGGGTTTCATAGTCAAATGTAACTAGAAATCACCAAAGTCTTCGTGTAGTTTATTCTCTTGGCATTTTGTGTATTATTTTCTATTCATTACACTCCTTAATGTTACACTTTGATGTGTGTCCATCACTCAGATATTCTCAGGAGTGCAGAGATAGGGGTGAGGGATGCTCCCTGGCAAGAGCCCATGAAACCGATCGATCACCTGGAGAAATCCATGTCACACAATTACTTCGGATGGTACACACGTCTGGCATTTTTAAGGAGGATGAGAAGAGAAAGATACCACCTGTTTGGACTGTAAACCTTGTCACTGTGTAAAATACACCAAGTGCCCCTCTTTTCAGATAATTTTCATACCAGTTCATCAAGTTTGGGTGTATGGGAAGAGAATTTCTAGGAAGATCAACATTGCTAGTTTCATTCATCATTATCTACCACCTCACACCAAGGGTTCACTGTGTAGAGGGTACTTAAGATCCAGGAGCAAATAGAGGTAAATTTTCTCTGTAGAAGCTACAAGTTGGGATTCTTTTGTTATTGAAAATTATACACCAGTAGATTTTGGCTTCAGCAACCCAAAAAAGATGCAGTATGTTTCTGCAACTTAACATTTTTTTTTTCTCTCCCAGTCAGTTTGCAAAATATAGGTTGCTCTCTGAAAACAGTTATTTTTCCTACATTTCGTTTCGGTCTGGGAGGCTGTATTTGACAAGCCTTACATCACGTGTTACAGAATTTCATCACCTCAATAGCTGAGAGTTCTACTGAGATTGAAGTTCCTTTCTGGCATACCTCTGATGGTGAAACCAGAAAAAAAACATGGATGAGTTTGGAACAGGAACATGAAATACCTTTGATGATCAGGAAGAGAAGCCAGGGCCTCCAGGGCACAACCTGCCAGCCCACTCCCTCTCTCTGCATGAAGACAGGAGCTGTGAACTGAGCCTTTTCACTTGTTTCTCCCTGAGCTGTGCCTCCCCTGGCACCGCCTGGAGCCACACTTTTCACAGATGCACCTCTTGCACAAATGCCACCATAGGGTTCAAGCAAGAGCTGTCCTTGTCTTGGCTCGTATTTGCTTCATCCTGAATTTCTTCCCCATGAGTTCCTCAGCGCTACCTCCTGTCTTCTCAGGGCTCACTTCATCCACCTAGCCTGCCCTTGACCCCCGCCAGCTTCTTTCCCAGGCTTCTGATGGTCTGAACACTTTCTCTTTGAAAAGTGTCCTTTTCTATCAGTTTCCTATTGCTGCCATAATGGAACACTACAAATGCAGCTGCTTGAAGCAACCTGAATGTGTTATCTTGCAGCTTTTTAGGAATCCAGCACAAGTCTTCTGGCCCAAAATCAAGATGTTAGGAAGGCTCAGTGCCTTTCTGGAGGCTTTGGTGAAGAATCTGCTTCCTTACCTTTTCTCGCTTCTAGAGACCACCCATATGCCTTGGCTCATGGCTCCCTCCCACCATTTTCAAAGCCAGACCTGGCAGGTTGAGTCCTCACCTTACTCAGTGATCACATCTTGTTCTCCATCTCCTCTTTCTACTTTTAAGATGTGTGTGATTTCACTGGGCCTACCTGAATAATCCAGAACAATTTCCCCATCGCAAGTTCCTTAACTTGATGACAGCTGTGAAGAGTCTTTTGCCATGATTGGTGAAATGCACATGGGTTCCAGGGATTAAGATGTGACCATCTTTGGGATGCCATTGTTTGGCATACCACAGCCTTCCTGACCCCATTCCCTAGGAATATTCTAGGTGACTAACACTAATTTATAGTACGGGAATCTGAGGTACACTGGTGGGCACGGGGAGGTGCCATTCTGTTTGGTGTAAACAGAATGTTCTAGCCCCTGAAACCACAACATACTGACATTTGCTTGCTTTGCCTAAGGTCACATATATGTGCCATGAGACCTTCATCAGAGCATGTAGCTTTAGGATCCAGACTCGGCATCGCAAACTGGGGCTGAGCAGCTTTGTTGGGTACTGTTTGCTTGTTCCAAGTGCCTGCTGCGGGAAGTCATTAGAGCAAAGGAGTTTTTCCATATGACATTAATTTCTAGAGAAGAATAAATCCTTCTGCGCTGTGTTCCTCCTCTGGTAGGGTAAGTTTCTTGAGGATAAAGGAGAGTAGATATTATTGATCTCTGACTTTCAAGTAGTGCATGCACAGACCTACGCGCACATGCACATGTTCATTCATATACACCACACATCTGTGCATATGCATATGCCACAGTCAGCACAGCAGTGAGCCCAAGCCACTTGAACTTGGAACATTAAGGACTATCTCCTCCTTTTCAGTCTGGGATATCTCAGAGAGAGCAGACCCAGCCCAGGAAACAACAAGGGGAGATGAAAAGTGTGGAATCTTTGAGAAAGGTTTGCGAGGAAAGCAAGGTTATCGATTGCTGCATGATGAGAAAATGAAGAAGGATGTGGCACATTTCACGATATTGATCTGACCTATTAGCAACAGTGACAGGTCACTCCATTCTCCCCAAATCCTCTCCAAGTTCCAGGCAAGGGCGCTGTGCGTGTGTGCACACATGTAACAGAGACAGGAAAGGAAGAGAGAACAGGAGAGAAAAGAACTAGAAAGAGTATTTGGAATGAAGTGAACAAGTATTTGGAGTCAATCAGTTTTTAACCAGGAAAATGGGCAGTTCAGCACAGACCTGCCAAATTCTTGAGAACTTGAAGAGTAAGTAGTAGTCTAAACAAACAGCATGAGGAGACACCGCGATCTCCCAAAGGCACACACACTGGTCTGCACAGCTAGATTTCAGAAGCTTTTGGAAGCCTCTGTTCTTTCTGCAGTGGTTGCCATACATGAAAGTCCATTAGCGATTCATTGTGAGAAGGGAAGGGAGCTCTGTCTTTGCAAGAATACCCATTTTAGAAGGGAACCAGTACTCCTTGGACGCGGAGCTTACTTGGTCTGAAGTATTATTATCAGAAATGATCTTCAGTTGAAGGGAAAGCAGCTGGGAGTGAGGAGGTTGAGATTTTGAAGAAGGAATAGTCAGTAAAGAGCCCAGAGAGACAGAGGAAAGGGAAAAGTGACATAGGGAAAGAAGAGTATAATGAGAGGCTGGCCAGGGAGACAGAACGAAGAAGGGCTTTGTAATCAAGACCAGGATTTGCATTATGGTTCTACCTCCTGTGTGCTCTGGCTGATAAGCTCCTTAACCTCCTTGAGATGCTGTTGCACAATTTTTCCAACCCAGAAACTAGAGATAGAACTCTGGGTTGTTGTGATTCGTGTTAATGTTTATGAAGTTCAATGCCTGGTGCTTAGCAGGTGCCAAGTAACAGGCAGTTTCTGCCCTGGAGGGGAGACTAAGGTTTCCTCCTAGGAGACTAAGGGTAAGCTGAGATCCAGGTGGGGAGATTGGAAATGCTAACACCAATGATGGTCCTGGAGACTCATGAAGGGGACCACATTGTCCTGTAACTCAGTCATTCTCCAAACAACCCCTCAAAGTTGATTCTTGAAGAATTTTCAGGAAGATTCTGACCCCATTTCCACAGATGAAACATGAGTTAAGATAAGACATCCCTCTAGGTATTTGCCCTCCCCTCATTTCCTGATCAGTTCTTTCTTTCTCTTCACAGGATCTTTCCCATTATCATGGATGGGAATTTCCATGATGTGATTCACACATCTCAAAAAATATTTCTCTTGACTAAGTTTTCTCCCTGCCTTTTCTCCCATTAGATGTTTGCCTCCACTTTTCCATGGAAATGGCTCTTGTCAAGGACACCAGTAAGTTCCATTTGCTAAATCCAAAGGTCCTGCATCTCATGGGACACATAAACTTCATTTGACCCAGCTGGTCACAACGTGTCTGGCTTCCAGGATTACAGACTTTCTAGTATTCATCCTACCCCGTGGCTATTTTCTTTGCAATGTCCTCTGCTACCTCTTCCTCTTCTCCCAAATCACTTAATGATGGAGAGACCCAGACTCAGTCCTTTGTCCTCTTCTCCTCACTATTTTCCTCTCATTCCCTTAAAGATTTTATTCAGCCTCAGCCTTTATACATAATCTGTGTTGTTGTTTCTCTGTGTAGTCTCAACCCCAGATCCTTTCTCCACCCTCCTTTGCCCCAAGAGACAGGCTGCTGCAGGCATTTCCCAGGCCCCTTTGCTGACTGGCTTCTGACTCTGGCTGGTAGGAGATGGAGTTTTCCCTGGTTCTACCCTTCCTGGGGTTTCAGGCACACCCTTCCCTCTCTGTTTCTCCATCAGACCTAAACGTAATAATGGCTTTCCATTTTGCTGTTCCCTTGATGCCCACCATGCCTTGTAAATCCCTTTAATCCTGCCGACATCTCTGTAAATAGCTCCTTTATTAAATTCTTTTCGGTTAAAACCTTTGAATGTGTCAGTGTTTCCTGCAGGAGCTTGCCTGATAATACCATCTAGAAGGCTGATGATTCCTGGATTTAATACGTTCAGCTCAGGTGTCTCCTGAACTCTGGGCCATATACCCAATGGGATACTTCAAAACTTCGTTTGGATGTCTCCCAATTATTTCAAACTTGACATGCCCCAATGTGAGCACATAATATTGACCCCAAATCTGCCAATGTCACTGTCTTTCCTATCTCAGATGACATAACAGCCTCCTTCTAGACCTTCATTCTCATGTCCTGGGAGTCATCTTTGGCTCCTCTCCTCTCAGATCCCACATAGAATCCATCAAGAAAACTTGCTGGTTCAACCTTCACAGTAAATCCGGATTCTGACCAATTCTCTCCCCGCAGCCATCACTCCCATCTCTGGCCAAAGCAACCTTGCCCTTGGACCTGGGTACTGTGACAGCCTCAGCAAAATGGGTCTCCTGACTTCCACTCTCACCTCTGTATAGTCTATTTTCAGCATGGTGGTCAGAATACTCCTTTTAAAAAGTGAATTTAGGTCATGTCAATCCCCTTCTCAAGACTCCGCCATGGCTACCCATTTCCTACCAAGTAAGGGGGAAATCCTTTACAACAGTGTAAGAGGCCCTTTGAGACCTCCACGCCCACCGTCTCTGACTACACCCCACTCCAGCTACTCTGGACACTCTGGCCACCTGCTGCTTTTCAAACATCCCAGGTGAACTCTAGTTTTAAGGCTTTGACACTGTCCATGTCCTCTGCCTGGAATGTTCTCCTCTGACATCTGCTTCACAAACTCCTTCACTTTCTCCAATGTTTTTTTTTTAATCAAATATCACCTTCTAAATGAATCCGAGTCTATCCTGGTCACCGTATTTAAAACTGCCATGTAAAACCCTGATATTCCTGATGTCCCTTCATTGTACTTTCTGTTTTCTCATAGGACTTATCAGTTGTTAACAAACAAAACAATGTTTTTATTGGATTTACATTGGTATTTAATTTGTAATAATAGCTCTCATTATATTTGTAATGTATTTATTAGGTCTATTGTTTATCATCTGTACTCTATGCTGTCCTTTAAGCTTTATGAGGACAGGAATCCTTGCCTGTTTTCACAAAAGCAATGCTTGGGACATAGAAGACATGATACAGTTTTTTTTTTTTTAATGAATGGAAAATAAGTGAATTATAAAAGTTTACTAAGGGCAGATGTACCACTTAGGGCCCTATCTTCTCCTCCCACCCCTGTGTTCCTTTAACTACACTATATATTCTACACATGATGTAGTCTTCCCTACATACTCCATATATGATAGAGCCTTTACTGTATACGCCGTGTATGACGGAGTCTTCACTATATACACTACACAATGTAGCCTTCAGCAGCAGAGCAATGTGGTTAGTGGCTGTATCTACAGGCAGACTGAGAAGGTCCAGATCTCAGCTACACCACTTACCCACCATTTGCGTAAATTACTTAACCTCCCGAAGATTCATTTTGCTCATCTATAGAACGAAATGCCAGTGCTAAGACTCGGGTTATCATGTGGAGTAAGTCAGAAATACGCATGTGTGCATGCACACATCACACTTAGCACAGGGTCGGATCCAGAGGAATTCCTCTGAAGTGTACCGAGGAGAAACACTGCAAGTGTGGGAGGTGGCATTCAATTTTCATACACATTTCCAGGCTTCTAAATAGGAGGTTAACTCTGTGTAAACCTGAAGATCACACCACTCCCTTAACACTGGACCTTTGGAAGTTATTAGTTCTGTGATCTGCATTTATCCTTCAAACAGGTTAAAGACTTCATAAAACCCTATTCTTGGGGGTTACTGAGTTCTTTTCTTAGCCATTTAAGCAGTTGCTTAAGGTCTAAGACAACTTTTCCTATATCCTGACACCATCCTGATCCAGACAGAAGAGTTTTGAGAGGATTGTGAGTAGGTTTTGGCCAGCTGCCCTAAAAAGTGTGCTTGTGGCTTTAGATTGAACACTAAACTCCTAGATACCCACTGGTCTTGCAACCTTGGATACATACCATTTATATGTGAGCTCCTGCTGGTCACTCCAGGATGGGATTCTGCCTTGAACTCAGGCCAAGTGATGGAGCCCTGACACCTGCCTGAATCTTGTAAGTATCCCTTCTGAGAATCCTACTCCCTTACAGTACTAGTTGCAGCTTAGGGTGTTTCCCAAATGAATAGACTACACTGAACTTAACCACCGCCATCTTTTCCTGACAACCTTGTGGAGTGTTCTGACGTCCAACACTTTGGACATACTTGGATAACAGTGCCATTCTGGGTCATCAACTGTGACCTTTGACATTATCCAGAGCCTGGTCCAAGCCCAGGCTTACCCTCTTTCCTACTCATATCCACGGGTCCCACCTGATGAGATTATGGGAAAGAAGAGATAGGCCACCACTCATGCCAATCCGAAGAGAACATTAAAATATCACTGAGATAAATAGGAATTGTGATGCCAATTAACTCAGGTTTCCACAAGGACTTAGTAGATAACTAGTAAGTGTTAATTGGTCCTGCATTCCAGAGTGCCCTCGAAGGTAATTTAAAAATTAAAAATTAGATACTTGTCTGTTGCACGTGCAAATCTAAGATATATCAGATGATGGTCCTCTGAAATTGGCATTCAAAATCTAAATTCCAAATCAGAATGATGCTTGTTATAAGCCTGTCTGCTAAGCTTTCTTCACAGCACAAAGTTAGTTTCAGACAGCAGCAGTGAATTATTAGGTATATCTTCTCTGGTTATTTACCAATAGAAGTATTAATTGAATAAGATTCCAAATAAATATATCACCGAACAAATCCCATCGATTAAGTGTTGAATAAATGCTTGAAGAAAATCAATTTAGAGAGGTATGAAATGCTTTTCTTGTGTTGGCGCGGTCTGTCCTGTGTTGGCTTCACCATGCCTCATGGTTAAGAAGTGTTTTCCAAGTAGAGCCCAGCTCCTCTGGTGTAATAAACAGCAGGTGGCTTGCCCCAGTCCAGCTCTACTAAATCAGGAGGAAAAGACTGTGATATACATTTTAACAAGTCACCACAAGCAATTGTCACACATACTCCTAATCTGAAGGGTTATTACATCAGTAACTAAAAGGTTAGTAAAGGAGGGGGAGGAGGAATGAATGAATGAGAACAAATGAATGATAGAACCTAAAATGCCACTTTTCTTGCCAATGAAAAGGTTTAAGAAGCATTCTTTCCCTCAGAGGTGACTCCTTTCACCTTCCTCCTATCCCCATGCAATTCGAGTGGACCTCACTTTGGGGTGTGGGGTTGCTGAGCTAGGGGCGCTGACAGTTCTCATCAAGCAGCCACTGGATTCTCAACTATCTCTTCTGGTAATTAATTCTACTACAGCAACATTTAATACAAAGGAGAGAAATCCTTCAGTGCTCAGTTTTGCAAAGATATTACAAAGCCTAATTGAAATTCTTTACCTTATTTTGAAAACAATCTTCCCTGAAAGGGTTTAGAAATATTTAAAGGTAATAAAAAGACAGCTTAGTAACATGAGCTTCTGGTTGTAGAATAATCCCAAGATACATCCATGTCTATAGAAGCGTTTTTAATTCATTGGAATGCTGGGTTTAGAATCACAGATTTATATAAAAGTAGAGCTGGACTAGAAGTAGTCAACATTGCATGATGCTAATTCTGGACCAGGCACAATTCACTATTCACTCTGGATCAGGTACTCTACAGGGAGGTTAACTGACAGCCCCAAGGTTGCAGAACCATTAAACTAGGCTGTGAACATGGGTAATTTGCTCTCCACCCCTGCACTGACTCTCCCTCAGAGAGCCATCCCACCCACTGAGTTTCCAAATGGAGAAAGCCAATCCAAGGAAATATGGTGGGTGCACAGTCACGTGGCCAGGGAGCAGCTGCACTGTAGTGACAAGGGGCTTCCCAGTCCTCTCCTCCTACCCTACCGTGAAGTGCCTATCAACAGCAAGAGCACAGAATTGCAGTGGAAAGAACAGCCTGAATTTCACTAACTCTTGAGTCCACCTCCACCTGAATTTCCTAAGGCATTTGTCAGGACTGACCCTTCAGTTGCTTCTATTTAGCATTGAAAAAACTTTTTTTTTTTTCTCTTTGGTTTAGCAGCACTGTTCATGAGATCCTTTTCCAGCTGGGAAAAGTCCTCTAAATAAGAAAGATCTGAAGTTAGGACTGCTACCTCACTTTCTCTCTGTTAGTGTTTTGCTGGCCTGCCCTCTTCTCCCTCTGGTCAGCTAGTAGGACAGGCTTTCCCCCTGCATCTGGGTGTGTACACTGGAGAGGGAGGTTGTTTTTTTTTTTATCCTAGCACTGTGGCGGGGAGGATTAGAGTCCTCATAACTCCCAGAAATCTAGCAAACTGAGATGATTTTTCACTCCACACATTTGTGTTTTCACTCTGGATTTGATAGAATGAGATCCCCATACTTTCAGTTGGATTTGACCTTAATTTGAGCTTTTGCTAAGTCCCTCTTATAAGATTGTCAAGCTTAATTTGTTGCAGCTAAAAGCAAAGCCACCAACTACAAGTTCACCAAACATTTCTTCATTCCAAGAGAAGCCATTGGTCTATTAACTGTAGTTGATTATTTGCGTCATAAAAGGATTCCAAACACTTTTACAATCTGTGAAGTATTTATTAGTTTAGGTCAAATTTCATTGCTGCTAACTCCAAAATCCTTTCTATACTCTTTAGTGTAAGTGAATTTTGTTCTGGGAGAATGTTGCTTTAAAAATAATGAGCTGTCAAATGGAGATTAAAAATCATTTAGTTTTGTAGAAATGTTCACTGCACCAGCTATCCAAATTCAAGATCACCTCTTTGATATGCAAATGAATTTAGTTAATTCCAACCTTATACTTTGGCCTTTTCCAGAGATGAATTCTTATCTTTGTCTCTCCTCTCTGCACACTTCCTTGGGTAATCTTGTCCAACGATGACCTCACAGTGCACCTGTGTGCTATGTAACTTTCATATGCTGATAACTCCCAAACATATATCTCTCATCCAAACTCTCTCCTTAGCTCCAATATGTTCAGCCGCCTACTTCCTATCTTTACATGGGTGTGCCTCATGCCCTTCAACGCTGATCTTCTGCCAAAACCTGTTTATCCTCTTTCATTTCTTATCCTGATAAATCTACGTAATTATCCAGTTTAGTAAATCAGCATTGTGGTGGCCGATACCTTCACTTCCCCAGTCAAAACAATAACCACTTGGATTGAAAAATGTTGATTGTCTACTACACATACTCATCCCCCTGTCCCACTTCTAGGAAACATTGGTTTGTTCAGATTTCAAGGTACCACTTCCCACCCGAACCTTCCCTCCCTCTACACACACACACACACACACACATGCACGCACGCAACGCACGCACACACAGTCCACTTGTTTCTGGGGAAGTGAGTCCCACCATCAACTTCAGGAATGTTCCTGACTGGCCTGACCATAATCCCATTTTCCTTGTCATTGATTGATTCAGGGATGGGTACATGACCCAGTCCAGGCTAATGAGAATCAAGAAAAGTTTATTAGGAGCTTCTGGGAAAGTTTGTCCCTATTTGCTGGGCAAGGTTCTGGAAATAATTCTCTGTATGGATGAATTCATGCACAGGTAATAGGCCTAGAATTGCTATAACCATCTTGCTACCATCTTGAGAATAAAATCAACGCAAAGAAGTGAGCACAGAAAATCAAATGGATATACAGAGTAGGCATCACAGTAAACAACTCTGAAGTAAAATGCTTTCTAGACTTAACATGTTGTTAGTAAGGAAATTTATTTATTGTTAGGGCTAGTTTGTAGTGTTTATTTTCCCATTATTTGCTGCAAAAAGCTTCCTAAATGATTTATGAAGTCTTATCAGTATCTAATGTTTGTCTCCCCATCTTTGTCTCTAAGACCACTGTCTTATTTCAGGTTTTCATCATTTCTCACTTGGATTAATAGAACAATCTTCCTACCTGGTCTCACTGCCTCGAACCTCAATCTGCAACAATCCATCCTCTGCAACTGCCAAAGTGATCATTCTAACGTTAAAGAAAAATCTTTAAAATTTTTAAAAAGTAGAAGAAATCTGCTTATTTCAAACTCTTACTCAAAATTTCTTTAGGTTTTTCCTTTTTCCTATTTTTCTTAACCCTCAATCAATGCAAAATGACTTTATGGTTTACACTAATTTGGAAAGCACTAAAAAAGGGTGGGATTAGAGAAAGAGAAAGAGCCAACTTTGCTCCAGATCAAGACAGAGGCCGAGAAAAACCCAAAAGAATGGAAGGTACAGCAGCACATTGGAATGACTTTAATCAGGACTGGGTAAGCCTTCAATCAGACTGTGTGGTTAGAGGCTAAGGCATGCGGACCCCACAGTGTCTTTTTCAAGATCAAGGTCAAGGTATGTTCCAGTTACAATGCAATAGTTTCTCTACATCCTGTTGTCCCAACACTGAAGACTTAGGAGGTACTCAACTCCCTTATTCTTCATCACCAGCTCTGAAAGAGTAGGCCATGCAAACCAAATCCTGCAGAACAAACAGAAGAGTAGGGAATATAAGAGTAGGGGATACAAACTTAGACCAATTAATCAATTTGTATTGCCTATAGGAAATTGAAATCCCTTGGCATATTATTTAATGTCATTAATGATAGTAGCCTAGATTTTCTTTTCAATGATAATGGACAACTATTGTTTTATTTTTCTAGCATGTCAATAACCACCTACCCCTTTCTTGGAATGGTCTCTTCTGCCTGGGACTACCACATTTTCAACACAAGCTTTCATGTTCCTATAGAACCCTGATGTCCTGTCTTCATAGCCTCAGTAAATTGTTTCAGAGTTGGGTCTCTGACTCAAGCAGGACAGTCAAGTGACTTCCCTGAGAACTTTTGAACTAGAATCAAGAGAGGATGTCAGCTGGTTTAAATGTCTAAACTGTGCACTCTAAAGCCACTGGCAGTGAAATTTCCTGCAAAATAAATTGAAAAAGCAAGAACGTTGGTAAAAAGAGAGATAAGAGAGAGGGAAAAGGGGGAAGGAGACAGAGAGAAATCCAGAAAGAAACAGAGAGGTGAGAGGAGAGAAATGCTTGCCAGGGTCTAACTTTTCTGCTAATAGTTGCTTCTAAGACCTGTATATATTGCTGTCCTTAAGCTCACTGAGATAGTACAGTTCTTTATGACAAATAATTCTCTCCCTTCTTCTCTGCCTCCTTCTTCTTGCTTAAGCTATTTCTACTTGGCATTTATGACACTTAAAACCAAAATAGTGCTAACTAATATGGCTGTCTCATCGTACCACTTAACTCCATGCAGCCCATGCTGCAGACACATGATGGCCTGGTTCTATATATCCCTCTAGCGAAATCCGTGGCTCTTCCCAGCTGATCTTCCCTCTCATGCTTCTACCTTTGCCTTGGCCCATGATTTCCGTGTGGTTCTTTTCCTGGAATACGCATGTGACCCATTCATCATGACATTTCTGAAATCCCTTTTTACACCTGTAACTCAAGTTATGCTTCCTCCCCATGCTCTCTCACAGTGCCCTATGTATAACTGCACCATTATTCTTAAAACACTCTCCCAAAAATGCTGTGCTGTACCACTAACTTAGATGCTGAGGTCTCTTTAGGGCACCGGACTTCACCTGGCTTGCTTTCTCCAGCTTCTGGCAAAGCATCCATGTGATAAATAGTTCTTGATGGACTAGTTCATCCAATCAATCAATTGATAAAATAAATACTATACAACAACAGGAGTGCATTTGATAATTTGGCAAATTAGCAAAATTTTTAAAATACATAAATAAAAGACAAGATGCCGAGAGTCCTAGAAAACTGGCACACACAGTGTTGATGGCATTGTAAATCAGTATGTCCCTTTTGGAAATCAATATGATAATGGATAGCAAATACTGTAGACATGTTCACATTTCTAGTCCAAACATGAAAATTTTTCCTAAGAAAGCAATTCTATACAAACGAAAAAAATCAGACATGTATTTAATGGCAGTAATTTTTAATAGCAACAAAGTTGAAAGAGAAAAATTATTACACTAGAGTACACCATCTTGGTAACATATGAGTTATTTAAAGTAAGAAGTGAAAGCCAAAAATTGGCAAAAATGCTGATTGTCTATTAAATTTTATAAAGCAAAATTGCAAAAGGGCAAATTCATGATGGTTTTTAAATTTTCAAGCATGGTTCTCAGTATTATCAGTATTGTATTCTTTCTCAACATTATACTTTAATTAAAAAGATGTAATTGCAATATAATTAAACAGAGGAAAACTTACTACTGTCCTCCGTGTTATGAGTCCTTCCTAGTCATTCCTGCAAAGCATTGTTCTGAATGCAGTATGGATGCCCCTGCCGAAAATCTTCCTGAAACATGGAATTCAGTACATTCAATTGAGAACCATTGTATCAACTCAGTCACAGTTGGCATGATTGCATAATAATTTATGGACATTTGCCCTAACAATTTTGTGGGGATATGAAGCAGCTGTTCACTAGCTTGGCTTTGGCTTTGCTAACAAGAACCGGACAGCACTGGTAAACGAAAACAATTGCTAATAGATAATTCCAATTTCACCTTGAAGTGTGTGCTTTGGTATTGCCAGTACACAGTGACTTAAATAGAGAGACAGATCTACAGCCTCATTCCTGCTTCAACCCCTGGCTCTCCTCAGACTCCAACCTCCTGGGCTGGACATTATGGGGTGATTGTTCCAGAGGCAAGCTAGGAGCACGTTGAATGGGAGGGGCCTAGATCCTGTTTCAGCTGATGGAAATAAATTATGAACCCAATGACGTAGATCGTGTAGTTTGTAAGGAGCTGGCAAGGAGAACCAGGCTCAGATGACGGCTGTGAAAGCTCCAGCCTTAAACACCAGGATCCTTCTTACAGGTTCTCTAGAAAGTAAATGTCACTCAAGAACAGGCGTAGGAAGCCAACCAACCCTAAGACAGTGCTTTGACAGCCAATGCTCAGGACCCATGATTTCTACCCTTAGCATGGTCATCTTTGTTGAATGGCTCACCCTCTTTAAACCTCAGATTGCTCCTCTAGAAGAAGAAGAGTTTGAAGGAAGAGGCTCTCTCCAGCTTTGTGATTCTCTAAATAAAAATTGGGACTGAGGGGCACCTGGGTGGCTCAGTGGGTTAAAGCTTCTGCCTTCAACTCAGGTCATGATCCCAGGGTCCTGGGATCGAGCCCCACATTGGGCTCTCTGCTCAGTGGGGAGCCTGCTTCCCTTCTTCTCTCTCTGCCTGCCTCTCTGCCTACTTGTGATCTCTGTCTGTCAAATAAATAAATAAAATATTTTTTAAAAATTGGGACTGAAATTATTGTAGACAGATTGTCTTTAAGGCCAAACACATTGGGGACATATCTATGATTGCTGAGGCCCTCAGTCATTTCTTCTGAGTATAACTTCTGAGTTTTAGTGCAAATTTGGAATGACAATGGGACTTAAATTAGAAATTGGGTAATTGGTGAACTGTGCAGTGAAATATTTTTAATATATTGCAAGTTTCAGTTCATATACTACAACTTAATTTAATGTGCCCTAAAGTCCTTCAATTAAAAAAAAAAAGTGCAGAAACTATCATTTTCAAGATAAGTGTAACCAAACTCCTTAACCAAACTCCAAAAACAAAATGGTAAGTATTTGAAAGGTTAATAACAGTTTTCTAATCAAAGCAATAATGGAGACGTAGAGGCTATTCTCTTTTTTATGGTGTACAAGAGAGTTCCATCTCAAAGGCAACCTGATACCCTCAGGAATTTGGTTAAGAAATGAGCATCTTTGCAACCATCTAGAGTAGGACCTCCCTTGGCAGAGCCTGTGGCTCAGTCTTCTACCCCAGTGAGGTGTGTTAGCACAGATCCTAAGGCCCTGCACAACTGGGCCCCTCCTCCTTGCCAGTCACATCTCCTGCTTCTCTGTTTCTTGTCCTTTTCCCATTACAATGTTCCTGAATTCCCAGTCTTTTTGTATGCTGTTCCCTTGGCCTGAATTCAGTTCCCTCCTTCCCCAACTTTCCTGCCAGAAAAACTTCATTCCAATCCTTTGAGAGCCAGCTCACCTGACTTTGCAGCCAGGTAAACCAAACTAAACCTCTTGGCTCTACTGTTTATTCTTTGTGTAACTTGGATCCATGCTTTTGTGCAAGGGACTCACATGCTAGTGAAATAAAAAAAAAATAGGTCAGCTCTGAGTTGGATCTTCAAAGATGCATGAGTTTGCCACTTGGACAACAAGGTCAGTGGGGAGCCTGCACAAGAAAAGTCAATGGCATGCACAAGACATAGAAATGTGGAAAGAACGGAACATTTAACATAACCCAACACAACCAGAACACAGGATCGGGGAGGAAGAAATAATTTGGAGCTGAGATAGAAAAGTTAGGTGAGAACCAGATAATGAGGGACCTTTTGTGTTAATCTCAGAAGTCTGAAATATCTTTAAAGAAATGGAAAGACTTTGAAAGATTCCATTCTAAGGAGCCCTGATTCCTTCTACTAACTCTGTAATAGTGACAGCTTTTCAGGATTTCGCAGTTTCTCTTTGGGAGCAAATGTATGTTCAGTTAACTCCTCATCTTGGTTTATTTGAAACAGTCTTGGTTTTACCTGTTGTCCTGGTTTAATTATTAATAGTGCTCCACTTTTATTCTCGAAAATGTCCCAGATCGTACTCTATATCATTCTTATCACCACAAGAGGTTACATACGAAGAAATTCAAAATTATTTCTAAAAGGTTAATGGAACAGTTTTGAAAAGAAAGCCAGAAATCATTCTTAAGGGAAGCTAGAAGATCTCCACCTGCCGAAGGTTATAGATAATCAGATCTGAGAGAGGAAGGTGGGTGGCATGGGGTTCAGGGTGATTCTGCAGCCAAGCTCTCAGTGCTTGGATGCTGGTTACACACCTGCTTTCTGTGTGTCCTTGGATTAAGTACCTAACTTCTCTATGCTCCAGCTTCTCACCCATAAAATAAGGAAGAATTAACAGTGCCTACCCTTGTGAGACTCAAAAGAGTTAAAATGGATAAAGGCTTTGCGAAGCTTAACATTGAGCAAGAACTTGATAGTCACTTCCCTTTTCTCTTACCTGATCTGGCTGGTTTCACTCATTTATTTTACTTTTCACTGCAAGCTTTCCAGTTTTCAACCCTGGACCTAAAGTTTTCTGGGATGTGATGGCTATTTATCACGAAAATTCAGGCTCTTGGACTCAAAAGGTATTTTAAAAAAATGATCTGGTCTAAACCTTGTGACCCCCCCGCAAACGTGTTCATTCAATACTTGCTTGGGTTGGCTTTTCAAACCCGGAATAGCTTTTTGACTTTATTAATATTGTCATATATTTTCTCAGTTAAAAAAAAAAAAAACAGACGTAGAGAAAGGAACTTAAAAATTAAAAACAAACAAATATTATCACATGACATAAAGATGCACTAGAAATTTGATGAACGTCTGAGGCACGTAGAGCAGAATGGCTCCCTGAGGTCGATTTAAATTCCTGTAGCAAGTTTCACTTCATTTTAGAAGATGGAACTCTGGGGCGCCTGGGTGGCTCAGTGGGTTAAAGCTCTGCCTTCGGCTCAGGTCATGATCCCAGGGTCCTGGGATCGAGCCCCGCATCGGGCTCTCTGCTCAGCGGGGAGCCTGCTTCCTCCTCTCTCTCTGCCTGCCTCTCTGCCTACTTGTGATCTCTGTCTGTCAAATAAATAAATAAAATCTTTAAAAAAAAGAAGAAGAAGATGGAACTCTAAGTCCCGTATTTCTCAGGCTTCCTTAAACCTCGGGTTTCCCACGTGATCCACCTGCCCCCAAGCCAAAGCACCATGCGAGGTCTGGAAGGTGGAAATGAGATAGAGCTGGAGCTTCTGCTGCGTCTGCAGTTTCCCCTGAGAGCCGCCCAATTGTTGAATCAGTAAAGGCTGGGGCACCTTGCCCGTGTTGTGTTCGGTCCACACCGGGAAAAAGGGCACTGGCGTCTCAGGCATGGTAGCAGCGGAGGGGGTGGGTCTTGAGCCCCAGAAGCGGTGGGTCTTAAGCAGAGGAAGGGGTGGGTCAAGGCCGCTGAGAGTGGCAGGAACAGCAACCTTGGCGGTCTGTTCCACAATGCGGTTTGGAAAGTCATCACTGGAAGGTCAGGTCAGAGCCTGCTGCTCACCCCTTCCAATGACTTGGCAGCACTTAATCCCCTGTGTTAAATTCCTCTGTGGCTAAAGAGCTAGAGTAGACTCTGTTATGTGCAACTGAACTCTGACTAAAACTGTATTCTTCCAACTTTCAGGTTGCAGGTTTTATAAAAGCAGGCCCCCTTTTCATATGGTAAATGATGTAAAAGTCATTTTTTAAATTAAACTTACTTTGTGATCATTTTTGTTTCACATACAGTTGTAACAACTAATACAGAGAGATTCCAGGTACCTTTTACTGCCTTCTTCATGGCACTATCGTGGGAAAGTATAGTGCAGTATCACAACCAGGATATTGACACTGAAGCAATCTACTGATTTTACCCAGATGTCCACTGTTTCACTTGTGCTCTGGTGTGTGTGTGTGTGCGCGCGCACGCATGTGTGTGTCAATGCAGCTTACACATCCATAGGTTCACGGACCCATCCCTACAGTCAAGATACAGAACAGCTGCAAAACCACAAGGATCCTATCACGTTGCCTTTCTGTAACCACGCCCACCTCCCCAGCCTCTGCAATCTCCGACTCCACCAGTCTCTACTCTGCTTTCCAGCTCGGTGGCACTGTCATCTCAAGAATGCTTCATGAAGAGAATCACACAGTATATGTTCGGTCAACATAACATCCTGCTGAGTCATCCAAGTTACCGCGTGTATCAGTAGCTCCTTCCTTTTTAGTGCTCAGTGGTGGTTCACCATTCGGATGTCCACAGTTTGACGATTCACCCACTGAAGACATGTGGACTTTTCCTGTGTTTGGCTGTTATGAATAAAGCTGCTGGAATATTCATGTGCAGATTTTTGTGTAAACAGAAGTTTTAATTTCACTGGGATAAATGCCTCCGAGTATAATTACTGGTTCATATGGTAATTGCATATTTAGTTTTGTAAGGAACTGCCAAACTATTTTCCAGAGTAGCTGTAGCATTTTACTTTCCCACCAGCAGCGTATGAGTGGTCCAGTTTCTCTGTACATTGGTCAGCATTTGATATTATCACTTAAAAACAAAACCAAAAACATTAGGGCTGCCTGCGTGGTTCAGTTGGTGGAACGTCAGATTCTTGGTTTTGGCTCAGGCCATCATCTCAGGATCCAGCTCCGAGTCAGGCTTTGCTCTCAGGATGGAGCTTGCCTAAGATTCTCTCTCCCTCTGCTCCTCACCCACCCACGTGCATGGTCTTCCTCAAAAAAAATTTTTTTTAAGTTAGCCATTCTGGCTATTAAAAAGAAAACTTAGCCATCACTGTGTGCAGTGATATCTTCTTGTGGACTAGGCATCATTTTATGCCAATTTATGCAATACTACATTGTAATTTCCGTGGTTGTATATAATTTTTATATCATTGTATTCAGACTTGCTATCCCACAGTGTTGCCTCTCATTTCCATAGCATGCTTGCATATTTTATCTTGTTCAATTCTGGCTGCTTTATAGCTTATGATCACCATTCCCTTTTATGTAATGAGGATATGGACACAACAAAGATAAATTCTGCAAGGTCAGAGGAATGAAACTATGTTTATTGACCAACTACAGCACACAACGCACATTTCCTTCGACTATACCAAGATTTCTGCAAGTGTATACTATTGTTCCTGTTTGAAAAAGATAAGAGAACAAGAGTTTGGAGCTACCAGTATGTGACTGAGCTAAAATTGTCATATATTTCATATATTTTCTTTGTAAAAAAGAATAGAGAGAGGTAGAGAAAGATACAGAAGATTAAAAAAAGAAATACACACATTGTCACACGATATAGAGGGGCCCACTAGAGATGTTTATCTCCATGTCTGTGGCGGGTAGTGCAAAATGGCTTGCTAATCTCTCTTTGAACTGTGTGGCTGTGTCTGCTCCACTCTAGTACTCTAGACAAGCCATGGAAGGTGCTGGAACTGGAACCTGGGTATCTGATGTCATGGCTAGTATGCTTTCCTTCACAACATAGTCACCTTTCCTTCTAATCTGAGAAGATTAAAAAAATGTAAAATGGAAGTCTTAGGGGATGTTCTAACTCTGTATATCTACTTATTAAACTGTTTCCTCCTTGATGTTCCATATTTTCCACCTCCTGTGTCTGCCCCTGAGATAGCATCTTGGGCAAACGCTCTGTATCCTAGCTCAGCACCTCACAGCAGGTTGAGTGTACACCCTGGGGAGACTTATATGATTCCAGAATTCTGGACCTCATCACTTCATACAGTCATGAGGCCTGGGAGGTGGGCTGGTGGGAGGAGGAGACGGAACAGAGAACAGAGGGTCACAGGTTCAAGAATTAACCAAACTTGAGCAAGTCAGATCATTGCATTCTTAAAATACAACATTGGGTCAAATTACCTTCAAGTTCCCTTCTCACTCTTTGACTGGCTTCCATTTGTCTTTTGACTATAATGCTTGCTGTACTTCGTAGCCTTCAATGAGCAAGAGAAGCTGGAAGTCGTCAGCATTGGGGAATTTCATGGATCCCTGACACTTTGGCCCCTTCTCAGAGACAAGATGTTGAGAGAAATGAAATTTGGCCTTGCCTGGGTGAAACAATCTGGTTATTTCCTAGGGAATATGATTTCAAACAAAGGCAAGTACATGTAACTACAGTCTCCCTTCAAGCATTAAAATAAACAAAAAGAAAGTGAATTTGCAAGCCTGTATCTCATTTCTAACGATCATAAGTGACTTCCCCTGAGATCCCTGGGATGATACTCACTTGGAAGATGAATTTGTTACTTGTTCATGTCAGTCACTTACTTGGCCATGAGACCTGGCCTGAGCAGGAAAACAGGCACAGAGACAGTGCCTAGATCTCTGTAGTAGAATCCTATCTGCCCACTATGATCCTTCCTAGTTTTCCCATACTTTCTATCATCAGGAGGCAGTGGGTCACAGGAACCTTTAACCACCAGCCTTCTCTGTGTCATGCTACTACAATGATTAATAAATTACTATGAAAGCCATGACTTCTTCCACTGATGTGGGATCCTCCAGAGCCAGTTCTTTTCCAACTGTTGTCACATCCCTATAATTAGGGGCCAGCCTCTGCTGAATGGTAATCCTTAATTGAAGGCACATGGTGGAAAAATAAAATCAAGCCCTAGCCAGCCTCCCCTCCTTATAGTGCTAGAGGCAAGAGGGACTTGGAGATCATTCACGCTAATACATTCATCTTAGAGACAAGTAAATGGAGGTTCAGAGACTGACAGCTGGGTAGCAAGAAAGCCAGGCTGGAGCTCAGGTTTCTCAGTTGCACTATTTTTTCAGAGCCTCCCTGCATTTGGTCATGTGACAGCCGCTAATACCAAGGCCACTATGAAGAACCAGAGGCTGTTTCAGTTTTGTCTTGTTTCTGGCAGTGTGATGATGCTATTTTGGGGGCAGTACACCTGGGGTGGGGAGTTACCTATTAACTACTCCTCTGCTCCTAAGCAATCAGATCCTAAATATTGGCAAATCACCTCATGGCAAAACTCCAAAGATGGCTGTGTCTCCACATCAACGGCCCAGCCGTTATTTCCCGAGTCCTAGAAAGAGTATCTTAAAAATATGGATCTATATAACGATTCTACCTCCTGGGATCCATTCCATTGGTGTGGAAAGGTCAAGAAAAGCATCAGAAAAAAATACACTAGAAATGCACCATAGGTTGCATATAAGGAAGGCAATTCTGCCAGACACAGCACCTCAAGAGGCTTGTAATCTTGTTAAGATTATTGCTTCCAACACGTGGGACAAAATAGAAAACAATTTACAGCAGGCTAGGGTTGGGTGGTACAATGATGCAGGTAAAACACTAGAACTCTACGAAAGTGGGAAATATAACTTGCTCAGTGTTTTATTTCTAGCCACCCCCACCAGGGCTCCTGGCACCTGGTAAGCCCTTATTAAATACAATATGCCATCTACTCTAAGGTAGCATTAATGTAAGGACCCACTGTATTTTATACTCTTAAGAAACAAGAGCAGTGCCAATTAAACACATCATACAAGTTTTATAAATGTTAAAATTTAAGCAAAACATGCATCTTAAAATCAATGAAATATAGTAGTTAGAAATGAAATAATTAATGACTAGCTTAGGTTACAATCCTGGGGCAGCTCTCCACTGCATGTGTGATCTTGAGAAAATCATTTCAAGTTTCATTATCTTGGAATTAGAAGATAATGATAATAAATCCTACCTCACAGGTTTTTCATGATGATTAGAATAGGTAATTCATGATAAGCACTTTGTAAACTCTGAGTTTTAATGGAAAATGTTAATTAGCTAACTTTCCAAATTAACCCACATACAATAATTGCAATGGTCTGGTGGGGGAGGGTACTATGTGACCTACAGCATCAAGAAAGGCATGTTGGAAACCACAGGACAGGCACTGTGCCTTGAGGATGGAGGTGATGAGGACTAGTAGGCCATATTCTGCAGGCTCTGAATTGTAAGTGCAAGTCTGGTAAAAGCAGACCAACAGAGACTGGCATTAGGCTCAGACCCAGAAATCAAGGGTAGAAAGGCAGGCAGTTGCCCCAGATGTCTGTCTCTAAAAAACAAAAAGTCAAAGAAATGTGGCATCACTTTCCTCATTTCTAGGTACAACCTGTCATATAACTGGTCAACCACAAATTGCTTCTAAACCAAACCAGTATAAATAGACAAGTCTGGAGCAGACCATTTTTTCTTTTTTTAAAAATTTTTATTTTAGTAGAGTTGACACAATGTTACCTTTTTTTCAGGTGTACAACTTGGTGATTCAACTTCTCTCTACCTTGTGCTATCCTCACCACAAATGGAGCTCCCATCTGTCACGTACAATGCTATTACTATTCCATTGACTGTATTCACTATGTTTTACCCCCTGTGACTTATGCCATCCATACCTGGAAGCCTGTACCTTCCATACCCCTTTACCTATTTTGCCCATCCTCCCACTCCCCTCCCTTCTGGCATCTGTCACTTTGTTCTCCGTATTTATAGGTCTGATTCTGTTTTCTTGCTTGTTCATTCATTTGTTTTGTGTTTTAGATTCCACATATAAGTGAAATCATATGGTATTTGCCTTTCTCTGTCTGGAGCAGACATTTAAAAATATTCCTCTTTAGTGCTGACTTATGTCTATTGAGAGTTTTGTGTCACTCATTTTGGAAATACCAGTTAACTGAAGTTCTGAATAAAACAATGCAGGATGTAATGTGACTTACCAAAATTTAATGATTCTTTTAATTATGTACATTGTAAACTATTAATGTATCCCAGGAAGTTGTCTGGTCCTGGAAATAATGAAACTAAACTAGAAAGCAAAGAATTAAGGAAACAATAGAAAAACTTTTACAGTTTCCTTTTTTTCCCCATGAATATTGACTCTGCTTTAGCAAGTAGAAGTAAATTTATAAGCAGAAGCATTTCCTTAAAAATTGGTTATTAAATTCTGTCAAGATAGTAACAGAAATCCCTTTGATCCCCCCTCTACTAAATAAAGAGTGAATACATACTTAGGAAGTGTTAGTTTGAAGATGATATGCTGTCTGGGATACCCTCTTTTTTTTTTTTTTAAAGCTTTTATATATTTATTTGACAGACAGAGATCACAAGTAGGCAGAGAGGCAGGCAGAGAGAGAGGGGGAAGCAGGCTCTCTGCTGAGCAGAGAGCCCGATGCGGGGCTCAATCCCAGGACCCTGAGATCATGACCTGAGCTGAAGGTAGAGGCTTAACCCACTGAGCCACTCAGGCACCCCTGGGATACCCTCTTGTGTTTATTTGGCCCTGGTGTGAAACTCAACCTTAATTTTTCTAAGGTGATGTTTGGAGGAATGTTTCTTCTGCTCAACCTTTGCAGGAGAAAGGCTGAATAAGCATTCAAAAACATGGATTTCTCCCAAGCCACTTTTCTTTTTCTAGCGATTATCCCATCAGGAGGAATTCTGGTTTTGTTTGAAACCATGGTTTGGGCCAAGGATAACTCAGGAAAAACTGGAACCAACCATTTAATGAGTAAGTAGTGAGTGCTTAACCTGGCACCACCCAACTTTGACCAGCTTGGGATTCGAGATCAGGGATGCAATAACAGCAATTTCTGTCATGGAGTTCCCACCAGAAGCATTATGGAAGGTTCATATCCTGATGAATTCTCTATTCCCAAGGAACAATCCAGAACAGATTCACTCACTCAATGGACCACTGAGATTCTCGAAAGCTGCCAATTCCCATTTCCCTTCCAACTGGTTTTGCTCACTGTTTGCTGTTTTCTTGGCTACGTGACAAACACGTCCACATTATTGATAGTGTCCCACCTCCTAGTACGGGCCTTGAAATGGACCCCCCACCAGTGTTCTGACCATCTGGAATTCTCAATAATTCTAGACCTTTGCGTCCCTCCTCATGGTCCTCATCTCTTCGGGAGAGATTCAAGGAACCTCTTCATCCTCTACATGTTGTACAAAACAGTGGTGAGAGAAGACCATCTCTCCCCTTTGTTATGATAGAGGTGAATAGCTTCCTCGGGCTGCTGTAACAAACCACTAAGAACTGAGTGGGTTAAGACAACTGTAAGAAGCGTTGGAGGCAAAAGCTTTTGGAGGCAAGAAGTCCAAAATCAAAGTGGTGATAGGACTGTGCTCCTTGTGTAGGCTCCTTTCCTACGTCTTCTAGTTTCTGGTGGCTCCAGACTTCCTTGGCTTGTGCTCGCAACACTCCAGTATCTGCCTGTGTCTTCACAAGGACTTCTGTGTGTCTCTCTTCTGTGTTTCTCTTATAGTGACACTTGCCATTGGATTAGGGCCCACCCAGATAATCCAGGATAATTTCATGCTCAATTACATTGGCAAAGACCTTTTTACCAAATAAGGTCGGATTCACAGGTTGCAGGAATTAGAACATAGATATATCTTTGTGGGGGCTGTGGGAGGGGGCACAATTCAACCTACTACAAGGAGCAGGAAGGTCTTGTTTTCTTAGTTAATGGCTATATTCCCACTGAAGTAGCTCTTACTTAGCTCACTTTTTGGTTTCTCACATTCTTTTATGGAGAAAATTCAATTAAGGTACATCAAGTGAGGTGATAAAAGTCAAGAAAAATTGTGCCCTACATAAAAATATTTTTTTCCAAACTTGGCCTTTTTTTCAGAAAGGTTCTGTTTGCATATAGTCCAGAATGGTTTATCAGGTATCACTTGATATGCAACCCTGACCTGAAGGTCAGGAATGTGCAGGACATCATCGGGCATATGTACAGGGATCAGGCTGCCCCTCCCTCTTGAGGAAGAGAAGGAAATTCCTTAGCCATTGATACATCCAGCAGTCTTACCAGGCTGCAGCTGTGTCCTAAGAGGCTGAGGAAAATATGCAGACTTTTCATCTTGGCTATCTTGAGGTTAACTGCTTTCTGATCTTTCTGCTACCTTCATCATTGTCGCAAATATAAACTTCTCAGGTCATTTAAATTTTTTTCTTTACACTCATGCCCCAAATTCAGCACACCTCCTTTCTCTTGATCCAGCTTCCCAATGCTCCCCTGCAATCCCCTGGAATGCGCATTCCAAGAAAAGCAGACTAACCTACATCCTTAATTCTCTTCCCAACACTCCTAGGTGATGGTCCCTAAGTCTGTTGATCACCAGAAATTCTAAGGAATAGTTAAAAATATATGCCAATTCCCCGTTCTAAGCCTACTGAATTAGAATATCCTGAGGCCACAGGACCCCTGTGCTTAAAAATTCTCTACAAGTCATTAATGAGTTCATCTGTTGATTATGGGCCATAGTCAACATCCACTGGGAATTGTAGATACAACTAACGGGAAATAAAAATAAAATAGGAAGTCAAATTTGGACTTGGTAGAGCTACAGTAATATGAAATCTAAACTTAAACTTTGAATCTTTTAATGGAAGGAACTGTCAAGTCCTATCTGATTTATATTCTTCGAAAAATATTGCTCCAGTGAGGAATTTCTACCGTACTCGCTATTAACTTTTCATGTAAAGAGCAGTTCTGTATATTTCGGTGGAGATTCACAGCAGGTGGTTCTACCAGGGACTTATCCAGAGACCATATTTTCTTCCTCTGGTAAAGGTAGCAACAACAAAAGAAAGTCTCCTGGATCAGCAACTTATTTTATATAAGCATGCCTTTCACTTACTCACATTAAACATCTCAGGTTTACCTCGATCCAATTCTACCAGGATCCATGTTACACAAGTTCTCCTGAGGTTCCAGCATTGTCTTCTACACCTTGGATTTAGAAATCTGCTAAGTTTCTGGCTCATACCTTGCTTGGCATTAAGCCATTCATTTAGCAGATGGTTTCTTCTTTTGTTTTGTAAAGTTTTGCAGACAAGCCAGAATCAATTCTGTTTCTCTCTCTCTCTCCCCACCCTCTCTCCATGTCTCTTTTCCTTCCTTATTTTTATTCGAGTTTCTAGTATTGCCTTCAAGTTGATATACAAATTTTTGGGATAAAGGGCATATGGATGAATTTACCACTCACACATGTCTGGAACCTCCATAAGAATAAGATGAAGATAATATGGATCTCCAGGAAATATTTTATATGCGATTGTTCTTTTGAAAAAAGACAAATCAACTATTAGTGAAAAACACAAAAAGACAAGTTTTTAGGTTTCAACTGACGATTCACTTTCTCCTTGACTTCAATTTCCTGAAACATACTATGAATGAAATCTCAGTGTCTATTTCCATTTAATGTCTCTTACCGAAGGACTTTTAACTTTCAGAACACATTCAGTGCCTGCCTCCTCTGAGAATTTTAATGACCAAGTCATTCCTCAGTGGCCACTGGTTTCTGCCCTGGATTACTTATTTGTTCACTCTTCATGTTTGCAAAGTTTTCCCAAGCTCCTACAAGACACAAATTGCATTTACATGGAGATAGTTATAGTGCAGTAGAAAGACTCTGGATTCGGAGTCCAAAATCTTGATAAAGATTTAGAAAATTTATTGTGAATGTTTCTTTCTATGAAATCCAAGATTCTCCTCTTAGATTTTCCATGCCAATTAGATGCAAAAAAATAAATAAATGAAAAGAAAGAGAAAATAAGGGCTTAGTGACGGTTTTGAGCAGAAAAATGAGCCAATAAGTATTTAAATGGAGATTAGAGAACCAAGCTTATCTTCTAGCTGGTTGTATCATTAATAAATTACATAAATCTTTAACACATGCTAACTTTATATTTGCATAGAAGACATAGCTTTTAGCTTTTTGAAAATGATATTTGATGCTTTTGGAAGTCCTACTGAGATGTCCATTGGCTTACTTCCTATCGCTAATTAAACTCTGCTGCCCAAGAGGTGCCCCTCAGGGGCGGTTTAAGCCTAAACAAGTCTTTTCTTGACTTTGAAAAATGAATCCTCAGAGGCAATGCAAATTTGCTTTTGCTACCTCTCAGTTTCTCTCTCTCTTCGTTCCTTCTCTGTTTTTACTTCTTAACACTGTGGGGTTTTGTTTATTTTGTTTTCTCTTTGCTTCTGGTTCTCAGCTCTATTGGTCTCTAGTTCTTATTTGCATATGTTACATAAGCTATGGCTCACTGATGGCAAGGATGACCAGTGGTTTATGACCTGACCGTTAGGTCATCTCTATCAGAGACAGGGATCTGGTCTCGATAACAACTTAACTTCTTAGATTTTTTTGTTTGTGTGTTGTGCAAGAAAATGTCTTACTTCCACTAGAAATAACCATAGATCTTTGATGTTAAGATTGGTACATTTTGCTTTCTATGTTATTCAAGGTTTCTGTGTTTGTAGTTAGGAAAAACCTTTTCCTTTCATTGTGTTGTGTGTGTGTGTGTGCATTTATATTAGTATACATAATATATTGATAAATTAATTTATAAATTCTCTTAAAATAAATGAGCTCTGTTCTCATTGGTTTACAAACATAAATAAGAATTTATTTAAACCTAATAATCTCGTAATTCCCAGAAAACAAAGAAACTAACCTTTTAATGCTTCAATTGTGGTAACTTTTAAAGGAAAAAAAAAAAAAGCTTCTACAAAACTGTTAAATCAGAAGCTACACTCATAAAAATGAATCCCTGATCAGATCAGACTGGTGTGATAAAATGGCTTTTAAAACAGTGATATGTATTTCCCTGATTTTATCAAATACACATTTTATTTTACTTTTTAAAGGAAGATGTGGGTCTGTGTTTTGTGTTTTTATTTTTACTTTTTTAGTAACGAGGTTGGTGAATTTAATCTTCTTAAACTTCTTATGCTGGTTTTTTTACTAAAGAAGCTTATTTTACTCCCATAAATGTTTCAGATCATGAAAAACATAAAACATTAAATTGAATCATAATTCTGGCAAATGTTTTTATATCAATAATTATTGTGTTTGGCAGCATGTCGATTTAAACATAATTGCCAAATCCCATGGTTAATTTTAAGACCTTAAACCAATATTAATTGAGTTGCTTAATATATATAATCTTTGAATACTTGGCTAATGTCTAAGTAAGATAGAATACTACCAAAAGAAGCTTCTTAGCTTTTCACTTTCATGTATTATGGAGTGGCTACTTCCCTGTAAGTTCAACAAAAGCATTCATTTTTCCACTTTAGAGAAGTAAAAAGCTGTAGAAAATATATATTTGTGGCTCTAAGAGTCATGTGATATATGTAAATGAGCTTTGCAGGGTTGCTAAAATGCTTGATAAAACAGTTGTCACCTTCCTCCTAACTCTTTCTGTGAAATAGCTGTTGCACACTTTGGTGAAAAGTTATAATTAACATACATAACTGAGAGGCTACTTGAAGCAATAATAGCACAGAGGTACAACTAAGTATTACGGTAAGTAGATGGGCCTTTGTTGACTTAAGCGAAAAAAGAGGATAGTTTCGTTTAAAATGAAGTGAATGGTTGTTCTAAAATGTGAAAGAAGATAGTGAAAAACAAAATCTGAATTCCTTCTGGAGAAGGGAATTTTATTTGCCTTGAATTATGGTATATGCAAATAAGTCTGAAATGAAGTCATGAAATGTATTGACATATTGGCAAAGGTGTCTTGGTTTTAATGAGTTTATTTAAAAGATCTTTTTAAAGAGCTGTCATTCCTTTAGTATCAAATATTATATTAACGCAAACCTGGAATTAGGTTTTCTCTCTGTTAAAATGACAAATTTGTCTTGGAATATTGGTCAGTTCTTCTTTACCTTCTGTAAAATATGACAAGAAAGCTGGGCTAGTACCTGTTCTATGTCTTAAAGTGGAGTTTGGCAAACTAGGGCCTGTGGCCCAAATCCAACTTGCCAACTGTTTTTGTAGATAAAGCTTTATTAGAACATAAGCACACCCATTCATTTATATATTGTCTATGGTGTTTCTGTGCTACAACAGCTGAGTTGAGTAGTTACAACGGAGACCTCACAGCCCTCAAAGTATAAAATATTTATAATTTGGGCCACTATAGAGAGTTTTCTGACCCCTGCCTTAAAACCTTCTTATCCATATGGGTAGTGAGGAAAGGCTACGTTCTGACTGGCCAGGAACCAGGAAAGAAGAGAGGATTTCACCCATAATTATACATACTGCAGATAAAACTGGTAGAGATGAATGTCTTGAGTTTGATTCCCTAGCCTCAAATTAGAAGAGAAAATAAGAACAATGTGAAACGTCTGTGAAATACTGCAACAATTTCATTTCTCCAGGCAGAAGTTAATTTTCTGGCCTTACCAGTTGCTTAACACCATAGGGCCCTAGATTTGCTGACAGCATTAAAAGGTGTCTTATATATGTAAATTAACACCTTTTACTGCAATTATATAAATGAATTAGGCCCCAG
This sequence comes from Mellivora capensis, assembly GCA_004024625.1. NCBI lineage: Eukaryota > Metazoa > Chordata > Mammalia > Carnivora > Mustelidae > Mellivora > Mellivora capensis. Next base: position 206,978 of record PISX010000689.1, read on the forward strand.
CACAATGAGATCAGCTTTTCCATGGTCACGAATAATCTTTGGAGATATTCCTGATTAAAAGGGAGACTAAAGAAAACTATCTAAACTATAAAAACAGACCAAAAAGATTATTGAATGTTCTTTCTGAATGTCTTCTGGCAGGCCTTTCTGTGGACTGTGGATTCTCCAGGTCAGGAGTCTACAAAGTATGTGTATAAGTCAAACACTGCCATCATCTTCTTCATGTAATAGGAACAGCCATGTTCATTTATGTACATATTTTCTATGGTTGCATTCATGGGTTGAGATGAATAGTTGTACCAGAGACCGTAGGATTCACAAAGCCCTGAATTTTACTATCTTGTTTTTTATAAAAAAATTTGTGCCCATGTCTCCTCTTGGAATGTTGTTCTTTGTTTGACTTGTTACTTACTATTGGTTAGGGTAGTTTTCAACTCCGTATGGATAGATGATAACTTATGAAAAACTTAAAGCACTGCAAACAATTTTTGTCTGATGGAAATGCCAAATTTTTTGTTTGTTTGTTTGGCATAGATGCAAATGATTTCTTTATCATAGGGGGAATAAACCCCCAAATTGGAATTTCATTACACAATAGGATATTAACTTTAGCCATCTCATCCAAGCATCAGCCATGACAAATTCTTCCTTCTCTCCAATTCTCATGAACACTTCACTATTTTGTTAGTTTTCTCATTAATTAATCAAATGTATCTGTCAAGTGCTTATTTTAAAATAATAGATGATGATATATAATTTTTTACCTTAAGAGGAAACATTGATCAAATCCTTATGTAGTTACGATTTCAACATTATTACTGATCAGAAAAAATATATGTAAGTTGAAACTACCCAAGATATTCAATGTCATAGCCAGCATTATTAGCAAACAGTGAAATCTGATAATATCGAGTTTTGGAGAAATTATGGAAAAAACTATATTATTTGTGGTTTATAGAATTATATACTAGTAAAACCAGTCAAGAGAACAATTTGTACTTATCTAGTATATAAGAAACCTCAGGTAAACTATGATAGAGTCTTCTCCTGCATACCAACCCTAAAGAAACCTATGTACATATGCATGAGGGTCCATGTGCAAGATTGTTCATAACAGGGCTGTTCGTAATATCAAACAGAAAAATATCTAGAAATAAAAATGTCTGCTGACAGCAAGAAAAAAATTGTAGTCTATGCATACAACATCAAAGATAAATGTATTATTACTCTATGCAATAATACCAAAGAATCCCATAATATAATATTGAATTTAAAAAGGAAGACAAAGGAGAATATATATATCATATTTGCACTTACATAAAGTTGAAAATCATACAAAACCACGATATGTAGAGATACAGAAATGTGATAAAATTATAAAGGAAAAGAAGGGGGTCTAACACAAATTCAAGATGGTGGCTACTTCTGAATGTGTACAGAAAGGTTTAGAATCTAGGGGAAGCTACAAAGAACTCTAAACAGCCATGTTTTCTTTCTTAAATTGGGTGGCAAATAATTGGGAGTTTGAATTGTGGTTATTCTTTAAAGCTTGAAAATATTCTTTTTTCGATCTTCAACATTTTACACAAATAAATTTTAGAAAACATTCTCATCAAGATTTTTTTAAAGATTTTATTTATTATCAGATAGAGATCACAAATAGGCAGAGAGGCAAGCAGGGAGAGAGGGGGAAGTAGGCTCCCTGCTGAGCAGAGATCCTGATGCGGGACTTAGACCCAGGACGCTGGGACCATGACCTGAGCAGAAGGCAAAGGCTTTAACCCACTGAGCCACCCAGGAGCCCCTCATCAAGATTTTTTTAAACTGCAATATATAACACTGTGTAAGTTTAATGTGAACGATGGATTGATTTGATACATTTATATATTACAACATGATTGCCATTGTAGCATTAGCTAACACCCCTATCAAGTCACATAATTATATTTATGGTGGGAATATTTATGATCTAGTCTTTAGCAAGTTTGATGTTTATAATGCAGTATTATTGTCTATGGTCACAATATTAAGCATTTTATCTCCAAGATTTATTTATCTACCAGTTGCAAATTTGTACCTTTAAATCAGTCAAGATTCTTTAGGTTGCAAATGAACAATAATAACAATAAAAAAGGTTTAAGGAAAGAGGGAATTTATTGGCTCAAATAAGTGAAAAGTCTAGGTTCTCAGCCATAGCTTGATGGAGAAGGTAGGAAGGAAGACTGCGGTCAACTATGTCAACAGATTCTGACTTCTCTGAGTTCTGCTTTCTCTGTGTTGGAGCTATCCTGAGATGGTTTCCACCCTTGGGTTAGAAAGATGGTTGCAGAAGCTCTAGTCCCATATTCTCTATGTTCAGTCCTAGAAAATAGTCCTTTTATCCAACAGTCCTGGTAAATGTCTTTATAGTGTCGTACTGGCTCAGTTTGTGTCCTGTGACCATCCTTGATCAGCCACCGGTGGGGGTGGGCGGCGGTATACAGTGTTTGGATGGGCTGGAGCTAAACCACATGTTCTCACCTTGAGCTATATTTGGAATGAACTTCACTGGTTCTACACTCCATGGGAGTGGAGAAGAGATGACTGCCATAAGAAAACAGATTTCTTTTTTTAAAAGAAAACAAGTCAATTCTAGGTAGCCAAAATTAAAAATCAAATCTACCATGGAATCAAACTTTTTCTCTCAGTGATCCTTACCAGAAAGTCCAATCCAATATAATGGAAAGTAGGGGAAATGGCCCAGAAAGTGAGTACTTGTCTACACCCAGGTTCCCCAAGGAGTTGGGCCCAAAGCAGAGGATTTTATGCTTTTAATTCACTAGGGAACTTCACAGAACAGGACATAAGAGTGAGAATGAAGAAGATAGAGGAAATAGAGAATCCAAAACATCCTGATGCAAGAGTCATCATTAAACATGTTGGGTTTTGTGTCCTTGAGGACCCGCCACCAAGAAGTGCTATAAATTTCTCCTATCTCCCCCACACCAAAGTTCACACCATAGGTCGGCATATAAGTTGTCAAGCCAAGAAGCCCTGAAATAAGGAGCAAGGGGCACCTGGTGCAGGGGTGAAGTGAGATTCTGCTAGGCTGTACTTGTGAGAAGATATAGTGCTGCTTGCTACAATGCCAGATGCAACACGAAGTGGGAGAGACATAGCAAATCCAATACTGTGGCTTGGGTAAGGAGACACATGGGTGCACCAAGCATGACAAGTCCCTGCTTTACTCCAGCACGCTCTTCATTGTGCTAGCAGCCAAAAGTCACAACAGGGCTCTGTCCCAGAGGTTTTCCTCCCTCCTGCCCCAGAGTCTTCAGATCTCCATTGGTCCAGTTGTTGCCTCGCAAAAACCATTGAGAAGCAATGTTCCTTGTCTGGTGTACCACCGAGGGTCAAGTGAGAGGACTCTGTTCTCTGACTTTCTGGAAGACCCATCTCAAGCCAAGGTTCTCGTGGGACCCCTATCACTTTGCCCTATGCCCAACAGCCATAAGCAGAAGTGGAGAGCTGGAGGGACATGAGGGCAGTATGGTGATAGTAATAAAATGATATAGGGCACTGGGTGCTTTGACTGAAGGAAGCAGAGAGGCTTCTAGGATCTGTGGCTCATAGAGAGTCAAGAGAATGGCACTCATGGTAAAAGCACTGTTTTCTTGTTACGTGAATTGTTATAGCGCCTCGAAGGTTAAGTTTCTGTGTAGCACTCTGCACTGCTCTGATGCATAATTGGTTTCTGGGAGGTCAGCAGTGCCTGTGAAAAAGCCCATATGAAAAAAATCAATCTGAAACATTAAAGTGGAAATAATTCCATGCTTAGCTACAGAAACTACGGAAACACATTTCATTGATGAAAAGCTTTTAAAAATAATATAGACCTTCATTTCCTAATCCATAAAATGAGGGGTTGGATTAGGTGCTCTTGGAGTTCATTTGTTTTTCTTTGTCTTGGTTGCTAGGAAGCTTAAGCTCCAGTTGATGCAGATTTTAAAGAAGAGTTTGGGGTTTGGGTTTATGTCTCTTCTTTGTTGTCTCCCTTTCACCTTTTCAGTCTTTGTTAACAGCGTCAGTATATATGGATCTCTGTGTTTATGGTGAGCCATTGCAAATCCCTTTGGTAAGCATTTATAACCAAGATCGCTTCCATTTCTATACTCTGATTCTAATAAGCCAATACATGCTTTTCCCATCTGAAAAATACAAGCAATAATTCTGCATCTCTCTCTCCCCAAGTGCTGAGTCTTGGGTATACTGAAGCATCGGATGTAAATAACAGCTGTGAAAGGTTCCAGGGTGCCCAGAGCACCTTGTCAGAGCTCTGACCTTGACTGTGACGGTCCTGGAATACACAAGATGGTTGTTCGGTGTCCCAGCTTTCATCATTACCAGACTCCCTCCTTAAGCACAACCTTCTAGGTTTGCCATCCTGCTTTGAGATTCAGCCACAGAATTTATGGTATAACCTTCTTACACTCAGTTTCCTACATCAGGGGCACAAAGATATTTGGAACACCTCTGGCTTTCTTTGCCCGGGTCTTTCCGGACCCTGGGAACCACCAGCAGTCCTGGTGACAGTGTACTGAATAAGAGACCCAGGGCGGCAGAGCCCCTTCCTGGGGTGGCCTGTATCCATTTCAGAGCTGGTCACCTGAGTAGGAGGCTAGCAGATATGAAGAGGTGTTGCTTGATTCAGCTTTCTTCCTCTTTCTTTCCTGTCATCCCCCCTTTGCCACAGAGCTCCTTTATCTTCCTCCACAGACCTGAACTCTTTCTGTAACATTCTGTTTCAGTCACCATCCTTGAGTTTCCCTTTGTTTCCTTTGTCTTTTGATTCTATCTTTTTCTTCTCTCATCAAATGCCTCTTCCCTTTAAGAATAGCTTACATGTTAGTTCATATTCTATAGCTGAGGCCCCATATTTTTAAACAGAGGCAAATGACTTTCATATATTCTCTTTGGAGCTCGTTGTGATGGTCTGAAAGGAATGAGGTGAGTCTGTGACTCATCACACTTGTGATTCCTGGGCCTGTGCCTTTCAGGGATGGCTATTGGTCCTTGTGAATGTAGAGTTTGAAGGCACCACATTAATGCACATTTTCTTCTTGCCAACCCAGGTGAAAAATCTACTCCTGTCTACAGCTCTGACCTGGGCTCATGGAATCCCCAGCATGGATCTGACAGGCAAGTCCTTGTTGGCTTTGATAAACCAGGGATGGTGGTGGGAACCATTCTCTCCTATATGGTTGCCAGATGAGTGAGAGCAAGCTGGGGCGGACAAAGGAAGGGCAGTGGCATTTTTACGCCTCTAATACACGCTAGACCATTTCCTACGCTCATAAACTGTCATTTGAATCCAGTGCAACCCATGATGAAAAGATGGGTAAGCCATTAATCAGCCAAATGAACCAAGTCTCTTACGACGTTGTGTCTTCCTCGAAGTTCTGCTGCCAGTAGACGGCAAAGCCAGGATTCCTATATAGGTCAGTCCAACGACACAGCCCACGATCATTTTACCAGGCATTGTATGAAGTGCTTTACATATGTTTTCTAAAGTAATCATGACAGCAACCCTCTAAGATGGGGACTATTATCCTTGATTTACAGAGAGGGAAACCGAGGCTCAGAAAGTCCCATGCTGTTATGAAACGGCAGGGAGCATCCGCACTCAGCCCTTGTTCCAGAATCATCATCTGTGAAGGGCCCAACCAAACGGCCAACACATTTAATCCCCAGGGAGGGTAGCATGACACGCTCAGCACCTCCGGCTCAGAGCAGGCAGGTCTGGGTGCGCAGCAGGTAAGATTTTGGAGGCGTTCTGTTCAGCTTCCATCGATATGTACTTAAGCCCCAGGGAGCTTCCCAGACAAACAATGTGCCGTCTTCTCATGTCAGGCACCATTTGTTCAGCACACCCATTTCCCTCAGCCCCGAGTGTGCTGCTCTGCTGGGGCAGCTGCACCATTAGCAGCCCATATGGTGGAGCTGCAACCCACTTATCTGTAAAGGATGCACCGAGAGAGTCTGACAAAAGGCAGCAGCTTAGCTGTCCGGGGATGATTCCATTTGGAAACCAAAGCAGGGGGCCTGGGGTCCTGCAGTCATGACACCACGCGCCCAGCCAACCCCCTGGCAGCAGGAGCCAATTGCAGGGGACAAATCTGCTCTCTTTGGTGCCTAGGAATTGCTAACCAGATTTTCAGTCCCTGCCCCCCTCCCTTCAGATGAAACAGCACAGCCGGCAGTCCTGCTCTGAAGTAGCACATTGTCTATGGAGATAGAAGCCAACAGAAAAAAAAAGAACACCACAAAATCAGAATGAATTACAACTTTCCATAACAAAATGGCTTACCTCCTGAGTTCTAGGGTGTCTGTCCTTGTGGTGCACTTAATTTCCAAGGTAGGAATGGATTTTTCTTCTTCCCCTATTTTGCCATGCCCCTATCGCTGTTGAGCCCTCCTTTGCATTTACTTAATTATTTCCCAAAGAACCAGCTGGAAAACCATTAGCATGGCACAGGGAAAAGAGGCATGTTGGGAACAAGGGCACTGACCTAAGAGTGGACTTTGACATGGTGGCCTTCTCAGAGCCCCGCCCTGAGGCTGGATGCCAACTGATATGCCTTTAGGAGCAAAGGAGCCACCAAAAAGAGCTCAGACATCTCAGTGCAGCCAGAAAAAAGCCTGTGTATCTGGGAAGTTGTGAAGTACACACTGAAATTCTTCCCAGGATGTTGAAATGGTCTCGCTTTTTAGATAGGCTACCTGTACTCCATCCTCTGATGGGTCAGGGAATACACGTATCTCTGTCCAGAAGGAAGCCATCCAGAGTGAGAGATACAGCAAGGGTTTACTCCCTTGGACAGGAATGAGCAGGGGTGGTGTTGACAGGGACCGGGTGTGGAGGGTGACAAGGCAAGGCCAAAGGCACACGGGGACTGAGGAACAGGGGGGTTGGTTCCAGAAGCTCCAGGCAATCTCCCCTGCCAAACGTCAGTGCTAACTGAGTGAGAGGACTGATTCCAGAACGTGGTGGGTTTTGGCATAAGGCGAAGCTGCGTTAATGGAAAATATCTTACGCCCTGGGGGAATATGTTGTTTCTCCAAGATTCAAAGAAACTTAATGGGTAACACAAGGGGAGAGAAGAAAGAGTGAGATCATGGGAAATGATGGCTGGGGATCCTCATAGTCTTTTCTCCACAGGGAGGCCCTGAGATGCATCACAAAAGGTCATGTTTATTCCCAGATGAGCGATCTTAAAGGTTAGAGATGGCCCTGAAGCAAATAAGGCCCGGTGTCGTGAAGCTGAGACAAGTATCCTTTTTACTAATGTGTCATAAGGCCACCTGTCCCAGGCAGGCCAGGTAAATAAGAAACCAATCATTCCTCCGGGAGAGGACCTCCCCAGGAGGAACACTAGCTAAGGATGCCCACTGGGCACTCAGAGCTTCCTGAAAGCAGCTCCATACTGTCTAATCATCAGTCTCGGCTGTACAGGGGGCGTCCTCTATGAGTCCTCGGGCTGACGAAGTTACGATTGCTTCAACCAGTCATGTACGGCAGAAATGATTCCAGGTGACAGGTCACAGAAAGACCGGGCAGCTTTCCCATAATTCTCTTGGAAAGGCTCCCTCACAGGACTCAGTGACTATTCTGCAAGAAATTTGTATCCCTTGGAGATGCCATGTGCAGGTATTCAAGACCTCATGCCGCCCAGCCTAGGTGTGAGAAGATGGTGGAGGAGAGGAACGGTCCTCCCTATTGGGGAGGCACTTTGAGACCGGAAAATGAAGGAGGCCGTGCCATACACTTTGCCTGGAGTTTTTTCAGGGTAACTTACTGACAGGGAGAATTGGGAGGATGACAATCCAGACACGGTACAGCGACTCTCCCCCAAATCCAAACCCAAGTCCACAGATTTTAGAGCGAGGGGATGTGCACGAGGACACCATAGTGAAACCAGAGGGTTCACGTGCACCTAACTGACAGATAACTTTTAATTAGATCTTGGGGTACCACCTGTGGATTAAGAAAGGATAATACTGTACTCTGTAATAGATTTATGGGAGGCCAAAGCAAGCCTCCCCCCATCCAAGCCTTGGCAGGCATTTCTAATTTAATCTGTATTAATCTCCCAGGTGCCCATAACACGTAGCCCCAAGAGAGGCCATGAGGTGAATGTGAGCAAGGTAGAGGGCCAAAGATGGAGTCATACTGTTATTACTCCTGCACGAGGTACCAGGCATGTGAGCGAAGAAAGCCCCTGTTGGTTTCAGCCCCCAGCTGTTGAAGGCACCCCAGCTAAGGACTGAGGCATTATTGAGCTGAGACATGACATTTCCCCCCGTTCCCTGTCCAAACTTCCAGCCTTCAGAATCGGTGAGTCCAATAAAGTTGTTATTGTCTTACCTCACTAATTTTGGGGTAGGTTTGTCATTTAGCAGTACTACGTGAGGTACAGGCTGACACCAGCATGCTCAATTTACAACAGTATGTATCCCTTTATTGAGACCATACGCTATATATTCTAAGGTACTAAGAAAACTAATTAGACATCAGAAACTTGCTTGAAAATCAAGGAAAAGAATACTGGTGGTCTCAAGGGGTGTTCCATTCAGGCCACAGTGACAGGGTCCGATGAAAGACTTTGACCTTTATTTCAGGTCAACAGTTGTATCTTCATTTGGAGAAAATATTAGGGGCTAGACACTGTCTTAAGTGCTCAATATATAAAAACAAAAGGCATTCTATTTGTTTACTATTCTAGAATAAAGTATAAACATGTACACTAACACTCTCAACAATGACTTGAGGTCTATGAGACAAGTAGGAACAGGGCCCAATAAGGAGATAACAAGTGAGATGAATCTTGATGAATTAGTAGATAGTCAGCTGAAGAAAGGTGGAAGGGTGTGCTATTCAGGGGAACTGCATGTGCAAGGCCTGGAGGAAGATAATCATAGTGTTTTTAGAAGAGCCTGAAGATCTTTGGTTCTCTGAAGCATAAACAGGGAGAAATAGGGAATAAAATCCCAATGAGGAATCTGTGAATATGCCCATATGTCATGGTAGGAGTTTGGATTTAAGTGTAAATAACTCAAAGCCAGGGAATATTTAAAATTAGGAAGGGATATGGTCAAGTCAATCTGGTGGTTGTAACTAAGAGGGAAGGCATGAGAGCACAGAAACTTACTGGGTTGTTATTTCAGCAGCCCAAGTAAGAAAGTATAAAAGACTGAACTTGGGTAGTAGGGTTGCCAAGGAAGGAATGGATTCCAGAATATTTTGTAGGTAAAAATTTTCATAAGCAATTAGATGCAGGGTGAAGAGTAAGGAGGAATCAAAGTTTATGAGCATGGGGTACTTGGGAGATACACACATGAAAATGTCCAGCAGCATTTGAATATTTGAGTCTGAAATGAGGGAAATTAAAATTTAGCAATGGAATGGAAAAATAAATTCAACTGTAGTCATGGAATGGAGTGTTACACACCAACGAAAATGAATGCTACAGCCAGTTAGCACAAAAGAAAAATTCTTACTAACAAATTGACAGGAAATATCAGTATGGAAAAGATACATGACATAAATTACATAAAGTTGAGAATATGCAAAAAGTTAACATTACATGAATCATATATCTGGGTAAAACTATGGTGGACGAAAGGAGATTGAAAAACACAGAAGTCAGAATAATGGAACCTCAAGGTGGGCGGGAGAGGGAGTCCACTGCAGACAAATACACCAGGGCTCAGGGGTGCAGCTGACACTCCATTTCTTAAGATAAGCAAAGGTGTCCCAGCTTCTATGCACATGACATATATTGTTTTTGGATATTTCAAATACTTCATCATACATTTTAATGAACCAAGAAGTGACTTGGAGACAAGTCAAGAGCAACTGTAAAATTACTCTTTAAGTAGCTCAACTAAGAAGAAGAGAGAGTAGATGGAGTTTGGTTTAGAGGAAGGCAAGAGATGTAGGTTGTTGTCTTGTGATGTGAGCAATTGTTCAGATCCAAGGGACTGAACACAGGGGAAAGAGAGCAGCTAATGTGTGGTACAGTGATCCTGGGGAGCCCAATAGGAGGACTAGATATATATTTTTTAACATTGCTTAAAAAGTAATAATTGGATGGGCCCAGGAAACCTTCTGTGGTTAAATAGTTTAATTTTCAGAGGAAACCTTATTTCCTGGGAGAGTCAGGAGCTGTTTTGTATAGGGCCTTCTGAGGCCCCAGCAGGAAATGTTCCTAGATGCCAGCATGACAGTGACCAGATAATTTCTACTCCAACCAGACAGGAATAGGATTATTTCTCTAAAACCCCAGGAAGAAGGAAACACAAACTATCAGTAGGTGACCATATTACAAAATGTACAAAGTCACTCAATGCTTTGACTGATCAGAGTCATGCTGAGATGATGTCATTCTGGTTTTCATTTCCAGTCTCTCCTTGCTAAAGGGGTGGGAATAGCCCTCTCATTGCAAATGACTGGGAGCTTCAGTTCAATGTCTGCTTCTCTAAGCCCTTATCTGTCACCCACCCCCACCTTGTTATAGATGGCACACGGCGCCCCCACTGCGCTTCCTCGGTACCCAGTCATCTAATTACCGGGGCTTTCTCTGCTTTGGTTCTAGAACAGGCACTTTGCACTTTGGGCTGCTTTTCTTATTTAGTTAAGGTGACTGCTAACTTTATTCTCTGGGCCTCATTTACTGTTCTTTCTCGGTCTCATTTTTTGCTGATCACAGTATTCAGAACTATAGAATGTTTGATAGTGTTGCATGCTCAGTCTTCCTTGTGTTTACTGCCCCAGGCTCAACTGTCTATACTCTCATCTTGAATTATTGGCTCTGTGGCTAGGTAACAATAAGGGTGGGGGGGAGAAAGAAAGAAAAAATAAATATCATCTATCTTAGCAGTTGGCACAGAAATTTGTCTTAGGTTAGGATATTTTTATTTTGGAAAACACCATCAGTCGGTCACTTGAGCATGGAAGGTAAGCCCTTAAAAAGATGGGTTAGAATAATGAAAAAAAAAAAGGCTGCAAGAAATAGTTATCTTCTTAGCAGAAAAGATGAAAGCATCACATCTTAACATAAACAAGACAGTTTTACTTATGGTATAAAGGCATAAGCCCCTAACTGACCTACGCACAGATAACAACAATAAACATTGAATAGTTTACCAAAAAGAACCATCTGAAGGCACGGGAAATGAACAAGAGCAGACAGATTTTGAAAGGAAAACCAAAAAAAAGCATCTATCGTTCTGTACATAAGAATGAAAGGGAAGTGCATGAGGAACCCCAGCCACGGAAAGTGAAGAGGGAAGGTGAGAATGAGAAAGCTGCAAAGAAGAGCCCTAAATCCCTTATGTAAACTTTCCTGGAGTTTCTGGCTTGTCCCCGACAATTGCACATGTTAGAGACTCAAAGCAGCTTTCAGCGAATACTAAAAGATCTGATCTGAGCTTTAAGCAGCTGAGGAAGGACTTAAATCTGAATCTAATCAAATGTGCTGTTTGCTAGAAAAAAAAAATTAACAGTCTTCCAGAAAAATAATGGAGTCCAGAGTTGCCATAAAATAACATTGATAATATCCACTATACTCCAAAATCACTTGATCTAAGAATAACCGGGAGAACGGAACTCATTCTTAAGGGAAAAGACACAGAACAGAGGCTAATCCTGAGAAGTCCCACATGCTGGACTTACCAGAACAGGACTTTCAAACCACTATTAGGGAAATACAAAAGAGATAGAAAATATTTTTAAAAAGTAATATGGGAATTCTAGAACTGAAAGATGAAACATCATTCTACTATGTACCCATCTTAATCCTAGCTTTTTAAAAAAAATTGTACTTATTTATTATAGAGAGAGAGTGAGTGAGAGAGAGAGAGCATGAGCTGGGGGAGAAGCAGAGAAAGAGGGAGAAGCAGACTCCCCGCAGAGCAAGGAGCCCGATGCAGGACTCAATCCTGGGACTCCAGGATCATGACCTGAGCGGGGGGAAGGCAGACACTTAACTGAATGAGACATGCAGGCACCCCATGTACGAATTTTAATCCTAAACCAAAAAACAAGCCCACCCAAAACTCGACAGTACCAATTGCTAGCAAAGATATTGTACAACTGTATCTTTAATACACTGTTAATGGTAAAACATACAACAAACACTTTGGCAGTTTTTTAACTGAAGCATATGCTAATCATATGACCCAGCCATTCCACTTCTAGGCATTTACCCAAGATAAACAAAACATGTGTCCACAAAAAGGTTTGCACACAAATGTTTCAGCATTTGGGGAATTTGCACTGCAACAGTCCCAAACTAGAGACAACCTCAGTGCTCATCAGCAGCTGCATGGGTATATGGAATGTGGTGTATCCATCCAACGGTATACTACACACATTCTCAGGAATAAACATGGGTGAATCTCAAATCATTATACTGAGTGAAAGAAGCCAGGCAAGAAGAGAAACACAAGATATTAAATACTATGATTTTATCAAGATGTTAAATATTGTGATTTTATTTTTAGAAAATTCTATAAAATTCTATGGGGTAACTGGTGGCTCAGTCAGTTAAGCATCTGCCTCTGGCTTAGGTCATGATCCAAGGGTCCTGGGATCGAGCCCTATGTCGGACTACCTGCTCAGTGGGGAGTCTGCTTCTCCCTCTCCTGTGCTCCTCCTGCTTGTGCTTGCTCTCTCTCTCTGTCAAATAAAATCTTTAAAAGAAAAAAGAAAATTCTGGAAAATGCAAACTAATCTATAGTGACAAGAAGTCACCTGCATGGACGGATTGCACAAAGCTGGTGGGGAGAGAGGCTGGGTTGTGAAAAAAGCATGAGGAAACTTTTGTGGGTGATGTAAGCCTTTCTCATCTTGATTGCAGCACTGGTTTATTGTGCATACATTATCAAAGCTCATCAAATTGTATACTTGGAGTGAATACAGTTTAGTTTATGTGAAATAAACGAATAGAGTTAATTTTAAAAATGAACAGTAACTCATGAGTCAGGGCAAGACAGAGGACAGAGGAAGGACAAGTAGCAGAGAAGTCCAGTGGAGTCCAGGAAGCTTTGAAGGGCATCACTTCTTAGGATATGGGATGTATATTCCCATGGCTTGTTTCAACTTGACCCCATTCCACCTTCCACAAAACTTCTGTAATTCTGAGAATTGTACAACAATTCTGGGAGGAGTTTTCCATGAAACTTAAGGGCAGGAACTTAACTGTACGTATGGCCTGATGTAGGATGTAAGTAGAACAATGCAAAAAAAGAAAACACGCACACACACACACACACACACAAGCCATAAACTGAATGGTTTTAGCAGAAATTGAAGCTTCAGGCCAAAGGTCACCAGGCAAATACAATATTCCTCCAGTTGGAAGAAATAGCAGTGAGGCAGTGGTCTTTCTGTGAGATTTGTAGAGAGGATTTGAGACAACTGTATCCAGATTTTAAAAGGCAGCATATGTGTGGCTAAAAATCTGAGCGATAACACTACAACTATTTTACTGTTAAACACAGGTTTGCATATTTGTGTGAATATCTCTTCAGGAGAAATTATTAAAATAAAATTATTGAAGTTCCAATTTGTAAAAGGTTGTTTACTTAAAATAATCATTTATTTGTATATATAGAGTAAATCAAGAAAAGGAAGCTATTAAAGTTGTGAATGCTAAACTTCCCCTTTGGCCACATGTATCTGTGAATGTGAATCTATTTTTTTAGAGGTAGTAATCCTCAGTTGGGGGAACACATACAAATCTCCTGGGGACTTTTTATAAATTCTAAACCAACTCAACTAAGTCATTATCTGTTGAATATGGCCTAGGCATGTTTATTTTTTTAAATGGCTCTAAGGAACTCTGCACTGGCCACTGGGTCACAAAGAAATGACCAGACGGTTCGCATTTTGATCTGGATGTCACATAAACCACTTTAAACACCAGGGTTCCTGGCCTCCCTGGAGCCACAAGTTTCGGTGGTGGGCTGGCCTGAATCTTCTGGTTATACAGTCTGGGTCACTCCCTGATGAGAAACCAGTCTTCAACCCAGAAATCCACTGGGCAGAGAAAAGACTCCTTAGGATACACTGGAAAGCTATACCCTAAGTAACAAAGCTATGCTGTTTCTATAAAGTGCCTCTTGGTCCTTCATTCTGAAACCTTCTCTCTTCTGAATTCTGAGCCAAGCACAGAAAGGTCATGCTTCTAATGTACCCGCTGTACTCCTACTATCCTGCTAGAAATGCCTTTCCACACTTGTAACCACCCAGCTCCTTTCTGTCCACAAAATGAACCATACAAATACCCAGGACTGATGGTTCCATAGAAGGAAAACTGAAAGAACAAACATGAAATAATGTATAATAATGTATGGTTTTCTAGAATTTGACTGATTTTTAATGTGCACCGATTAAAGGGAAATATATAATTCATCTTGACAAATAACAGTGTTTTTAAATTTTTTTCCACTTTTTTGCATTCTCAATATGATTCTAAGATTAATATGATGGAATACATAATTCCTTGGGTGACATTATTCCTTCCTATATGCTATATATTATTCAACATTTTACATGTATTAAATAGTTTAATCATCATGACCCCAAGAATTAGCGATTATTTTTAGTCTTACTTTACAAGAAAAAAAAAAAAAGAAGGAAACTGAGGCATAACAGGATTAAGCAACTTTCCAAAGATTTTTTATCAGGTGGTGGAGCAGAGATTTTAGCCTCTAGCAGTCTGATCCAAAGACATCGCTCAAAGTCTAAATCATTATGCTTTGTCAACTGTCTGGGCTCAAAATACTTCTTTTCTCTCTACCATTCCTCCGGGTTCACATTTGCCAAAGAGTGGCATTTGAAAATGTTCATGGAAATATCTGGAATGGTTTATTCAATTTTAACCTGCTACAGTATGTATTATAGGGATTATATTGTTGAAAATGTATTTTGCTACATGGTCCAGTGTCCCCCTACATTTAAAAAAAAGTAACCTAAAAATCCATGCAATAATTTCTTCAAAACTGAAGACTAAAGGTAATCTTTGTTCAACATAAGAAAAGTTTCACTTGTGTATTGTGATTTTCTTCTATGCTCTTATGCTTTTTTTTTTTTTTCTTGGACCACCAGAAAACTCATAGCTTAAATTGTGAAGCAATGTTTCAAAAGCATGGGCCCTTTTGCCATAATACATGTTTATTGGGCTTCCTTTCTCATTTTTTTTCTCTATTTTTACTGATGTGACTTTTTATCTTATCTAATTCACTGAATTTTACATATTATTTAATGGGGCTTTGAATCCTTGGTAATACAAGGGAAGTATGGAGTATAAAAGCAGAAACTTTTTTTTAATAGAAATTCAAAAAATCTCAAAGCCTTCCAGATAGCACATTTGGATTTAAAGACAAAGAAATATTCTATTTTTTTCTAAGAAAGAGTTTATCTAGAGCCAATTTCTAATTGATAGATCTCCTCTTAAAGATTTCTTCTCCCTATTTCCTTGTCTCTGTCTCTTCCCATTCCTTCCCTCCCTCCTTCTTTTGTTCTTTCTTCTGTTAAAAATAACACTACAACTATTTTACTGTTAAACACAGGTTTGCATATTTGTGTGAATATCTCTTCAGGAGAAATTATTAAAATAAAATTATTGAAGTTCCAATTTGTAAAAGGAATACTTAAAATAATCATTTATTTGTATATATAGAGTAAATCAATCCAATATTATTAATAATATTAATTAATATTTGTAGATATTTTTCAGGTTGTCACTTCTTTTTTGATTTAGTTTATATTATTTTTTAATTTTTAACTCTAAGGAATCAAATAGATTAATTTTTAAATGGTTTTATAGTTTTCTGTCATGTTTAGAAATGTCTCTCATACTGCAATTGTGTAAAGAAATTTATTTATATGTGTTCCCATCTTTTCACATTCAAATCTTTAATATATTTGCCACTGATTTTTTTTCTAAAGGATAAGTTGTCTTAATGTAATTTAAATGATATATCTTTCCCCTGCCACTAACTTTATCATCCACAAAATCCCCAGTTATATTAAGATCTATTTCTGACTGTTGTATTACATTGATTGGTCTATTTACCTATCTATTACTCTGCCAATATAAATATTTTATAATTTCAGTATGTTTAGATTTTCAGCAAAGTTTATTTTACTCTGTTATTCATCTTAAAAAAAAAAAGAAGGTATTCCTGCAGGTTACTTTCAAAATATTGTTATCAATTTCCCCAAATCCCAACTTGGTTTATTACTGCAATTTCAAATTTATATTAATTTAAAGAACACATATAAAGAATTTTTATATTAGTGAACTTTCTTACTTTGACATATATATTTCAATTTATTCAATATTAATTATCTTTAGTAGAATTTAAAGTTTCCTATATATCAGTTTTACATTTTGCTTATTAATTTAACTCCTAGATATTTCTCCTACTTTAAACAACTTCTTATTTTTCTATTATACCTTATAACTGATTGGCAGTGGACATATGTTTTTTTTAATTCATTTTGTAACCAGACTTATTAAATTTTGTTATAGCTTTTAATATTTTACTAATTATCTTGGATTTTCCAGGTGTACAGTTACATCATGTGCAAAAGTAACTTTAACATTTGCACTTATTTCTTTTTTCTACATGTGTTGGATAATACTTCAGAATATATATTTTTAATACTTCAGAATATTATTTAAAAAAGTGTTGCTAATAGATGTCTTTATTTTGTTTCTGATATTAATGAGAATTCAGTCTATTCATCAAATCTAATGTTGGCTTTTGCACATAAAATCACGGCAAGGGGATTTTTAAATTGTATTAACAGCTTTAAAAAAATTTTATTCCATTTTTATTATTTTCTAATTAGTAATAGTATATTATATTTTATTAAATATCTTTTTAAGATGTGTTGAAATGATACGTTATTACTCCCTTTTGTTTATAGAATATAGTTGTTGAAATGCCACCTTGACTCAGTTTGAAGGCCCCACCCAGAGGGCCTTTGCCTCCCTTCTTGAGCCGCTAATTAAGACTGCCTCACCACCACCTTCCTTTTGGGAGTTTTTCCACTCTGGACCCTCATCTCCAGCCCTAATCGCCCCAGGGCCAGGAACCAGACACCTGGACACAGTCCCTATGCCCCAGAGCCAGCTGAGATCATTCAAGTAGCACATCCCAAATCTGCCTGCCCAGCCTTGCCCCTTCCTTCCTGCAGAAATGAGAATAAAAGTGCTTGCCCACAGTTTCCTTCTGGGCCTTGTGACCTAGCCAGGGTTTTCCTCCAGGGTCCTGGAGAGTGTGTTGAGTTCCCCCAGGGAAGGGCGAGTAACAAAACTTTAAAACTCCTTCCTTCATCCGGCCTCACCATACTGCTTAAGGTAACAGGGTAAAAATAACGTTATTGACATGGGGCCGATACTGATAGATTTTATAATAGTTAAACCTTGACATTCCTTGATGTAGTATATTAATCTAATATGCTTCTTGATTCTATGAAGTAGCATTTTATTTTAGAATTTGGGATTTTTATGATAAGTGCAGAGTCATAAGGTAGATTGGGGTGTGTGTGTGTGTGTGTGTGTGTGTTTTAACCATGCTTTATCAGGTTTTATTATCAATACTATGCTGGGTCTATAAAATCAGTTTGGAAGATTTCCTTTTTTCCCGTGTACTACAATAGTATAGATATTACTTGTTCCTTAACGGTGTGAAAGGATTGGCCTATGAGAGAGTTTGGGCCTGCGAGGACCGAGGCGAGCAGGTAGTGTATAGCTCCGGGAGCTTTCTTTGTTCCACAATAATTGTTCTGTTCAGCTTTTCTATCTTTTCTAGGATATATATATTTAGTAATCCCTCACGGGTGCCCAGTGGGGATGAGAGGCAGGGAAGCTGAGACACAGGCACTACACTTTCACCCAGCCCCCCGCTGTGCTCGCTGGCTGCCCTCTGCACAGAACACCCTTCCTGAGACAGAGGGGTCCATGTTATCCCAGCCAAAGCTCGCTGAGACACTGGGCTGACACTCTTGGATTGTGACTGGAAAGCACTGGAAGCATCCATTCATCGGTATTTGGACAGGACCCACCTGAGACCCAGATGGAATGGTTTTCCTATTTTTTTGAGCCCGTGCTGGTGAGGCCTGAGAGGCAGTTTGTGCTGCCAGTGCTCTCCTAGCTCAGTACCAGAGGCAGGGCCAGAAGGATGTCTGAAGTGAGCTAAGATTCTTTCTAGAGTCCAAGACTTCTGTGTTGATCATCGTGATCACTCCTTGGAGGGAAAGGCCTGGACAGTGGGGACCCTGGAGTCATTCACTCTGAGGAAGGCTGCGCCCAGAGGAGAACAGGGGGAAGCCAGTACTGTACATCAGAAGTTTTGGGAAAGGTGGAGGATACAGCAGTTCTCTGAGTACATAAAAATTCAGCTGTGAGCAGGATATTAGCTGATGGGGTTAGCTCACTTACAATTTGATTTTTATTAGCCAAGCCATTATTTGAAATGAGGGTAGAATGCATCATATAGTTCATTATTCAGATGTGAAGTTAGACCTAAGACTTGGGTCGTTTTTCTCTATCAATGGATCTCTCCCTATTGGGAACCCAAATTCTATCTCACACCCTGACTCCAACAACAGCTGACTTGCTCAAGCTCCCCAACACTAACTTGCTCAGTCATCATGACTTCCCAGAAGCATGTGGTGAGTAACTGGGTGAAAACAATGGGAAAGTAATGAATCTGGCAAGGCCATTCCTCTGGGCAACCTAGTCTTGGGGTCACATGAAAGAAAACACCTGTTCCAAGGGGTAGAGAAGTAGGATATGGACCAGAGATGGGGAAAGGGTTTCTTAATAAAGCCTTCTACCCAGAGATAAAGGTTTATTAGTGTCTCCACAAGGTGGTAAAAGGGAGTTGTTTTCTATTCTCTCTACTAAATAAGGAAAACAAATCACAACCAAAAGTCGACCCTAATAAACTTTCTCCTATTACAGGCTGTGATTGTTACTGTGATTTCATGTGCTGATCATCTGTAGTCTCACAAAATAAATGTCATTCTGCCAGGAGGGGACAGTTTGGACAAGACACAGGACTGTTGGAGAATCATCCCCCATCCTTTCTCATCCCTCATCCACTACCCTCTGCCTTAGGAAAACCCAAAGATAGTTAATGCATTCCAGGGAAGGGATTTGAAAATATCGAACAGGAGGGTCAACTCAGTGCCAAGAGGCTGGCCAGGAAATGTCCCTCAGGTCCAGCAGAATGGAGCCACACTCGGTTGGAACTTGGGACAGAGCTCTTCATGTGAGAAGAAAAACACTTCTCTTACTCCCAAGATAACTTCCATCTATGAGTTCAGCTTCCTAGGAGCATTTCTATATTCTAAGGTCATCGTTCTTATTCTCTCCTGATTCCAGGTGCGATCTTAGGTGAGAAACCAGTCTGTGTCTCTGCCCTCATATTTGTTTCCTGAGAAATTATTCTTAGGGTACACACACAAAAAAATCCTTTTACACCTCTTTGGACAAGTAGCATGTGAAATGGGAAAATTAAAGTCAAAGCCAAAGAACCAAGCTGTGGCTCTGGGACTAGCTAATTGAATGTCCTTGGACTTGTCATTTCTCTTCTATGGGCCTAAGTTTGCTCACCTATTCAGTGAATGGGTTATTCCATTTTAATTCAAGCAGAAAACATTTTCTGAGTATCTTTTACATGCCAAACACAGTAAAAGACATTGGAAAATGAAGGCGAAGATTTCATCCTGATCTCCAGGCAGCTCATGGTGTGTTTATTTTCCTATAGTATGATACAAGTTATAGTTAAGAACAGTGCAATGATTTTCTTTTGGAAGGGCGTCCAAACATTTGGAATGGATAATCCCCAAAGTCCACTTACTTAGGTGTAATTTTCAAAATATTGAAAAGCGTGTAAGAGAATTCACTGCCAAAGAAATACACCAGCCTCATGCACCCACTGACAGTCACAGCTCTGTTGTTCGGCTCCACTTCTCCTTTGCCAACAATGCTCTGTTTTGTTGAGGGGCAATATACCAGGTCTCAGGAGATAAACTGTGGCCATTCTTAGTCAAGCATCAGTACCCCATTTCTTTGTCCACAGTTGATCTAGGGGTAGTATCTGGCCAGTTCAGACCAGTGAGATGTAAGGTGATGTCTGCTGGGGAGTTTCTGGATGATTATGTATGAGAGGGTCACAAGGACTCTGCCTCAATTGTTCTTACTCCTTACTCCCTCTCCCTCTTTCTCTGTCTCTCTCTGCCCTGGCCATCCTCCTAATTCCTATCCTGGGGCAGAGCCATACAAAGAGTTAGTATCTGGAGCCAAACTAGCCATTTGGTAACATTATGGGAACGCTAAGAAAATCACATACATATCGGCCAGGTCTAGGTTGGAGCTGCTTGACCAATCTAGAAATCAACTGCCTGTAGATTTAATATTAACTATAGGATCTATCTATCTATCTATCATCTGTTTATGTATGTATCTATCACATGATTTGAGCCACTGTTAGTCAAATTTTGTTTCATGATGCTTGGGGTGCCTGGGTGGCTCAGTTGGTTGAGCGACTGCCTTCAGCTCAGGTCATGACCCTGGACTTCCAGGATCGGGGTCCCAGCTCCTTGGGGAGTCTGCTTCTCCCTCTGACCTTCTCCTCTCTCATGTTCTCTCTCACTCATTCTCTCTCAAATAAATAAATAAATAAAATCCTTTAAAAATTTAAAAAAAATTTGTTTAATGATGCTTAATGCATTCCTAATTCATACAATAATAGAATATTGTCTGCTGGGGCATCTGGGTGGCTCAGTCAGTTAAGTGTCTGCTTTCAGTTCAGGTTGTGATCTCAAGCTCCTGGGACTGAGCCCTGCTTTGGGCTCGCAGCTCAACAGAAAGCCCGCTTTTCCCTCTCTGTCTGCCACTCCCTACGTTTGTGCTCTCTCATGCTGTCTCTGTCAAATAAATAAAATCTTTGAAAAAAAATAAAAGGACTATTTTCTGCTGCTGAACTTCCAATGAGCAAGAGACTCTTACACAAAATGGAGGTTGTAACTTCATCTTTCAGCCTACCAAGCCCAGAGATTCCCTTGGCCTAGAATATTGGAATTTTTAGCTTCTTTAAATAAATCAATACAAGAGAACCCCCTTCCCCTTCTAGGAAGCAAGTCATTGTGCCCCAGTTTCTAACTCAGCATTGCTCTAGAAACATGACTCCTTTATGTCTTATAAAAATACATTGTCAAACATTTTCTTTGTTCAAAGGTGGATTTCAGGCTTGGCCAGGGACAAAGGTAATGCAGCAGAACACAGTTCTGTGTCCCCTTCATTCTCTACATTTCTTTCCCATATGAACCTTGTGTGGAAGAGATTAATAGCATTTTTAAAGGTATGCTGCCAGAGAGTAAATAACCTACAAAGAATTTTTTTTTAGTTTGTGTTACTTCAGAAGTAGAATATCTCCATCAGTGATATTCTAAGTCGAGGGAGAGAACCCCAACCCACATCAGATCCAGATCTTTCTTCTTCGGGAGATTGGGCCAAGAAAAATAGGACAGGCCATGCATACTGTGCTTGAAATACCCGAAACCTATGAAGCTTGTGAGTCTGGAATGGGAAGGGGGCCAAAGGGAGATACTGTAGGTCCCAGTGGATAAGGAATTTGAACTACAGTTTAAATATAACAGTATAAATATAACAGTTATAAATATAACAGACAGGAAT
The DNA here is from genome assembly GCA_004024625.1 of Mellivora capensis. Lineage (NCBI taxonomy): Eukaryota > Metazoa > Chordata > Mammalia > Carnivora > Mustelidae > Mellivora > Mellivora capensis. The sequence continues at coordinate 228,739 of PISX010000689.1, forward strand.
AAAATGTCTCTGAGGTTAGGAACTGTAGGGAACCGTGTAGAGTCTAGAGGTGGTACATGGAGTAAAAGTCATGAAACTTAAGTAGCTGCTTGCTCTGGAGAAACTTTTTGGCAGATTAGAAACTGCTGAGGAAGCATGTGCTAAATTATTGACCACCTGGCAGAAAAAGGATGAAAGAACTCCCCAGTTTTTGATGAGGTTAGAATTATTTTTACATATGACATTGAAAAGAGGATGTCATAAGGTGAAGTTCCATGAGAATTACAAAAGTGCTGGTGGAAATCCCATAAACCCCAGCTCTGCTGACAACCTTATGGATTTTTGAGAGGATGGAAGGATTCACCATGATTTCAATCGACTTAGGTGGAAGAGAAGACTGTGAAGCTGCCCACAATCAGAGAAACCAACAGTGTTTGTCTGGATTGAGGAGAGAAGCAGAAGTTTGCAAGTTTCTCCTTTCACAAATAAAGAGTGAATATCTAAACATGTTCATGGACTCTCCTTAGTCAAGCGAAGACCCATCCTCTACATCTTTTGCACCTACAATACAAATGGTTTTGTGGAAAAAAAAAATCAGAAGTTCAAGTGGAGTCAGACACTTGTGAGAACCAGCCAAACTCAAGAAATTCTTGGTTTTATTCTATGTGTCTTGTCCAAAGCCCATTCCTTCAGAAAGGACGTCAGCCCCTTCTCCGTCAGGTTAGTGGTACCTCGTATGAACAGAGGGAGTGGTTTGCCAAGCACTGCTAGACAAAGTATCAGATATTTACAAACACCAATCACCTGTAAGTGACATTTGTTCCACATTTAGGTACCACAATCCAATGGGACCTCTATGATTTGAGGTAGAAAACTATGTTATCTGGCTCTCTCCCTTCATATACTTTCATGCCATATTTCACCTAATAAAATTCTTGCATGTTTAACCTGTCTTCGCATCTGCTTCTCAGAGGATCCAGACTAATATCTTCCCTGATACAAGAATTTTCTAGACTCTGTATTCTCAATGTGGGTAATATCAAACCCAAAGAAGATGAAAATTGGTTCTTCAATCCACAAGAAAACTTTGATATTGCAATTGTTTATGGAGAGTATATAAAGAGATATCCTATACCTGTGGTATTAAAATTTCATGGAGGAGAGGCAATTAGGAAAAAAAGAAAATCAACATAAATTCCTTGAGGGGGCAATAATTTTAAAAAGGTTAAGAAATTGTTCTAGATGAATGGTTCTGTCAGAAAGCAATAATTTCAGAGCTCATGTCAAAGACATCTTTGTAAGGCAAAGGAAACAAAACCGAAAATGAACTTTTGAGACTTCATCAAGATCAAAAGATTCTGCACAGCAAAGGAAACAGTCAACAAAACAAAGAGGCAACCCACAGAATGGGAGAAGATATTCACAAATGACAGTACAGACAAAAGGTTGATATCCAGGATCTATAAAGAACTTCTTAAACTCAACACACACAAAACAGATAATCATGTCAAAAAATGGGCAGAAGGCATGAACAGACACTTCTCCAATGAAAACATACAAATGGCTATCAGACACATGAAAAAATGTTCATCATCACTAGCCATCAGGGAAATTCAAATGAAAACCACATTGAGATACCACCTCACACCAGTTAGAATGGCCAAAATTAGCAAGACAGGAAACAACGTGTGTTGGAGAGGATGTGGAGAAAGGGGAACTCTTACACTGTTGGTGGGAATGCAAGTTGGTGCAGCCTCTTTGGAAAACAGTGTGGAGATTCCTTAAGAAATTAAAAATAGAGCTTCCCTATGACCCTGCAATTGCACTACTGGGTATTTACCCCCAAAGATACAGATGTAGTGAAAAGAAGGACCATCTGTACCCCAATGTTTATAGCAGCAATGGCCACGGTTGCCAAACTGTGGAAAGAACCAAGCTGCCCTTCAACAGACGAATGGATAAGGAAGATGTGGTCCATATACACTATGGAGTATTATGCCTCCATCAGAAAGGATGAATACTCAACTTTTGTAGCAACATGGACGGGACTGGAAGAGATTATGCTGAGTGAAATAAGTCAAGCAGAGAGAGTCAATTATCATATGGTTTCACTTATTTGTGGAGCATAACAAATAACATGGAGGACATGGGGAGATGGAGAGGATAAGGGAGTTGAGGGAAATTGGAAGGGGAGATGAACCATGAGAGACTATGGATTCTGAAAAACAATCTCAGAGTTTTGAAGGGGTGTGGGGGTGGGAGGTTGGGGGACCCAGGGGGGTGAGTATCATGGAGGGCACGTATTGCATGGAGCACTGGGTGTGGTGCATAAACAATGAATCCTGTTACACTGAAAAGAAATTAAAAAAAAAAAAAAGACCTCTTTGTATTGCATTAAAGCCAAACCTTAGAGTTAGTGTGCCTCTCCCATTGTGATGTATGGATTAAAGGACACTGAACAGGTGAACTCAGACTGATTCATATACCCTGCCCCAAGTTCAGAAGGTTTTAGATTCTCAGTATGAATCCAATGGTTCTCGACATTAGGCCTAAGGAGTAACAACTTCTTCACACGATCATTTCTCTCCTCATACTGGGACACATCCCTCTACAACCCTCTGGAGAGATTTTCCTTGGTGGAGGAAATCAGCACAACTCCAAGTCTATAATCATAATCGTCCCTGGTTAGCCAGTAGTACCTTGGATAACTCCTTGGGTGTCTTGCATTTCTGCCACATCTTGTGATGAAACATTGACAGCTTACTTCTAAACTGTCTTCCAAACTATGTAGGGCAAACATCTTTTTAAGATAGTAGGAGTGTCTTTTTTCCAAGGACGTAAGAATATTTGTTTCCTGATCAGGATAATAAAGATAATGTTCTCCTTCAGTTTGGACACATTTGCTAGAAGCCTCTTTATAAGATTGGAGGCTTACTAAGCTGGGGATTCCTCAACAGAGACAAACCCATTATGTATGCTGCATCTGCCTGGGTCCATCAGCACATTCCCCACATGGGACCTGGAGACAAGAGGAAGGAATGGGAACATGAAACTCATGCTGTTTGCTGAGTAATAAAGTAATAACGTGAGTAATAAAGTCCTTGGTCTCTGAACCAGGAGTCTTGTGTCTTCTTCCTATATTTATAAAACTGTAGCAGGCTAGCTCATTGGCTTGCAAGTGGAACAAAATCTCAGATCCTTTATGGCCCTCACCAGAAGCATTACCAGAGAAGAATTTCATCCTTTCCTAAGTGAGAAAGCAGTAATTAGGCAAGAAGACAGAGAGAATTGACAACACCCTTTTTTGAGGGACGCTGGCACTATTCCTTCTGCAGCTCCAAAAAAGAGTAAGCCACTACCCACACACCTGAACCTAGAAGACTTAGAACCCAAGCTTGCAAACCCCAGATGCTGAGTTCAGGATGAGAACATGCTGAAGATAGAGCATTATCTCAGCTATGTTTCTATGGGGCTGTGTTTCCCTTGTCTGACATTGAGGATACTATGATGTAACTGTTCTTTCCACTGGGCTCTGTCTAGTAACTACTATAGACAGAGTGTAAAGTTCAAAAAATTATGGTAGAGGGTTATAGTGGAAAGGTTACCCTTTATGCCCTACATTGTGTTACATCCTTATGTGAAGGAAACAGTTTTTTTTTTTTTTTTACTTTAATAACACATTGAAGTTATTTCAGGGGAAAATCCATAAACAGAAGAGAGTTCTATCCATCTTGTAGATGTTCCATGCTGAAGAATCCCCTAGAGCTGGGGACTGTGGCAGAATAAAACTGACATGATGGAAGGAGGGGTATGAAGGAAAAGAGAAGGAGGGAGTAAACCTATGAAAAAGGGACCAGTGGGACACCTTGGGTACCCATTCAAGGTTTATCTCATTGGATAAACTCAATTAATCTCACTGAGAATTTGAAGTCAGACCATTGTTCTTCTCATTTTACCTATGAAAAAACCTATGAAAAACCCATGAAAAAGGGACCAGTGGGACACCTTGGGTACCCATTCAAGGTTATCTCATTGGATAAACTCAATTAATCTCACTGAGAGTTTGAAGTCAGACCATTGTTCTTCTCATTTTATAGATGAGAAAATAGAGTCACAAAGATGATGCCAAAAGTTACAGTGTTAAGAAACTCGGATCCAGGCAGCCCTGTTTCAGAACCTGCACGCTTGACCCTTACACTATGCAGTTTCTCTGATATTCTATTTCTCCCTCCCAGATACTCCTAGATCTCTTGCTATCATGAACCCCCAAACAGTACTATTAGAAAACAAAGTTCTAGTAACTTTTACTAATTCTTAAAAAGAATACTGAATCTCATTAGACTTTTCTTGATATTACATAATCATTATGGAGAATCCCAAATAAACATTTCAAAATAAGAGGAAAAGGCAGAGGCTAAATATGATTGTGACTAGAACTCCTGAGTCATACTTTGACATTATCTTTTTATTAGCGCCTCGGTATCCTCATCCTCAATAAGCTGACAGGATAATAGTTAAATACGGTTATCTTGTGAGGATTAAAAGTAATAATGCGCATAATGGCTTTAGCGGACTGCCTGGTGAGTAAGTTCACAACTTGTAGTTCCAACTATCCTTATAATTGCCATAAAGAGAGGTCCCTGCCTAAGGCCATGGAAGACTTCATAAAATCTGTAAAACCCCTAAAGCTGTACATAAAATTGCCCTCAAAGACTCATAGGCATTTTTTTCTGGATAAAACATTCATGTGTTTCATTGGATTTTCAAAGAGAACCCTTAGCAAATGGTTTGAACTCTTTCTCTTTCTCTACAATAAAAGGTTTGGAGATTCTGAGGTAGGGAGAGAGGGAACTTAGTGTCCAAGTACATTTTGCATTTCTGTCATGTAGGCATTTACATGTGGGTGTGTTTTCTCAGAGACCGGGCTGCTCAAGTTTCTTCCGCATGTAGGTTTTTTGTGTTGTTTTGTGTGTGTGTGTGTGTGTGTGTGTGTGTGTGTGTGTTTCTTCCTTATACTAGGTTTTTCCTGAGGAAGAGAGAGGGGACCTGGATTCTTCCCATGTCTGCACGCTCCAGGAGGGCAGAAGTACCTTTCCTCAGCATCCAGATACAGCCTGGCATGGGATGGGCCCTGAGGACACATGAATCGAGTGAATGAAGCTGACAGTGTGCAGGCTGGCAGGAAGGAAGGCCTTTGGAAAAGTCGGGCTAGGAGTACCAGAGCTGCCCGTGACCATGCGGGATTTTGGCAGGAAACTGAACCTGCCAGTTTTACTGCTCAGACAAGGCCCTGGTCACCTTTGCTGATGCCTTCACCCCTCTCAGCCTACCATGAGGCCCTCCAGAATTTTCAGAGACCACCTGGGGGAATCCTTGAAATCCTGCCCTTTCTCACTGGTATTTGTGAGGGAGGCTCAGTTTTCATGGAGCTGAAACTACCAAGGAGTGTTGTTAGAGGCAAATTGTGCCCTCCACCAAATCCATCCGTTGAGATCCAGAATGTGACTGTATTTGGAGGTCTTAAAGAGATAGTTAAGTTCAAATGCAGTCATATGGCTGGGCCTCAGTCCAACTGGTGTCCTTTTTTCTTTAAGACTTTTAAAAAAAAATGTTTTATTTGACAGAAAAAGAAAGCACAAGCAGTGAGAGCTGGAGAGGGAGAAGCAGGTTCCCCACTGAGCAGGGAACCTGGTGTGGAGCTTGATCTCAGGATCCTGAGATCATGACCTGAGTTGAAGGCCGACACTTAACAAATGAGTCACCCAGGTGCCCCTGACTAATATCCTCTTAAGAAGAAAATAGGACACAGACAACACACTAAAGGGAAGACCCTGTGAAGACACAGGGAGTAGTGGCCTCTGCTAGGCCAAGAGAGAGAGCTCTAAAGAAATCGGCCACTGTCCAGAACTGTGAGACAATGACCTTCTGTTGCATAATCCAGCCAGTCTGTGGTACTTTGTTATGGCAGCTGGCATCAACTAACACATATGAGTTAGTACTTAGGGTTCCGTTCTTGCCTATCTATCGTGGTGTGGGCAGTGGTCCTCAAAGTTCTCAGAGCAGCAGAACTGGCAACAGCTGTGTGCTTGTTAGAAGACAAACTGACAGGACCCACTCCAGATCCACTGAGTCTGAATGTCTGGGAGTCCAATAAACTGTTTAAAGAGACTCTCGTATGACTCTCAGGCACGTGAACATTTGAGGATCCCTGGGGCAGGAGTGATGGGGTGTGGGTATCATCATGATGAGCGGGGCTCAGCCATTTCCCCTCATGTTGCCACAGTTCCCTTCAAGCTCTGCAAGGGATAAACGTGATAAGAGTGTTGTGATTGGTGACTTCATTTGAAAATTAGAAATTTAAGGGCTGTCTGGTGTTGAGGCCAGACAATGAACTCACCAGGAAGCATCGTGATTCTGAATATATATGGAACCAATGGGCCTGAGAAACCACACTGCTGGCAATTCAGTCAAGAGAATAAAAAATAATTAGCCTTTTCCTAAAGGAGATCGATAAACAATTGAGTTCCCCTACAACAGAAATTTCTAAAAATCTCTGGTGCTTCAAACCTTGTCTAATTGCAGGATTCTCACTGGCTCTTTTTGCCCAAAGAGAGCTCCACTTTCCTTTGCCAGGAAACATACACTCACATTTGAGGCTTATTTCCCTCTTTCTGGATGGGCAATTTTAATGAATGATTACGCTGATAAAATTTGTAATTCCTAGAAAGGTGAAAAGCCAGGGCAGCTTTTTGGCAAAACTTTATAAATGGCAAAGTTCGAAAATGAGTTTAGAGTCCCCAGCCCTACATGGTTACTCAACTGTTCAAACACAGATATTCTCTTAAGGCAGCCAAGACCCTAGCCTAAGATGAGACCTTGTCTCACTCTGTGTGACTTCACTGTGCATATGCAAATGGACTGCATCTCCAGAGATTTATAGTTTTGCTTCTACTTCTTGTTGACAATAAAAAAGACTGGTCTCTTTTCCAGACCAACAGGCAGGAGAAGGCAGTACCTTTTCCCTCTGTGGTCTCCTGGACTATCCTGTGGTTTCAGCCACCACCTCTACCAAACACCAGCCTTATATCTTTGGCCCTGAACTCTTTGATCCATTTTATGAACCAGTTCTGGTGATCGATGTCCAAATAACTTGTAAGCAACTTAAATTCAATGTCTTAGACTTCCATGTGATAAACAACAGCAACACCTCCATAATTTCCATGCCAAGTGGCACACTCTTCATTTAGCATTTCCTGTCTACTTACTCCCTGCAAGTCATGGGTCCTGCCATATTTTTAGTCTCTCTTCACTCTACTGTCCTCATTTCCCTACTAACCCAGTTTAAAATAATCATCCTTTCAATGACATTCTACTGCCTTGACCCTTCATTCTATTGTCATAATCATGTTGCCTAAAACCTCAAATTTTGTTAACTTCAACTCTCCTTCATTCAGCACCTGCACATACAGATAAACCTGGCTAGGAAACAAAACAAAACAAAACATACAGATCGATTTCACTTTAAATTTATGAACACAGATCTCAATGTGTCCCTTATTGTTGTTTAGTAATCATATTACATTTTATTCTCCTACTTTCTGAGATGACTGTTTCATGCCTTCTCTCTCCTCAAACCTCCAAAAACCTCCTCCACTTTCCTGCTGTTCAACTGATGACTGCTTGTCATTTCACTGAAGAAACAGAAGCAGAAACAACCCATAATCTTCCACCACAGTGCTACTCACCAACCTCTGTATGTGCCCATATACCTGCCCCTTTTTCTATTAAAGAGGATAAAGATCATCTGCTTCTAACGAAGAGTAACTGTCCATGAGAGTACATGATCTTGACCCTTCTTATCCACTCAAAGACATGTATCTAGAAATCATCCCCTCTCTACTGCATCCAATGTTCCTACTCTTCTGGGGTCATTCCTATGTTCTTATAAACATGAAATTATTTCCCCATCCTAAGAAAGAAAAAAAAAAAGTCTCCACTTTCTGCTTTAGTTATAGTCCCCTTTTCCTGACTTTCTTCAAGAAAATTTCCAGAGAGTTATGTGTACTCACTGTGGCTCAATCATCCCTCCCTCTTATCTTTTGATCTCATGCCAGTCAAATGTTCACTCCCACTTTGCCCTCCATTAAAACTAAATTTTCTCCTCAGGATCACCAGGAGCCACTTAGGCAACTGATCTAGGAGTTAACCCATCTGTCTTCACTACCTAAACCAATCGCTTCTGAGGCCGCAAATTCTTCTCTACACCACATTCTCTGCATCCATTCACCCATCAACAGACACTTAGGTTGTTTCCATATCTTGCCTATTAGAAATAATGTTGCAGTGAACATGGGGGTGCAGATATATTTTCAAGTTAGTGTTTTCAATTTCTTTGGATAAATACCCAGAAGTGGGATTTCTGGATCATAGAGTAATTCTATTTTTAATTTCAGTGAGGGGGGGGGGACTTCCATACTGATTCCATAGTGGCTGCTCTAATTTACATCCCACCAACAGTGCAAAGGGTCCCCTTTTCTCTACATCCTCACCAATAGTTCTTTCTTGTCTTTTGGAAGTAGATTTTTACCAGGTATGAGGTGATAATCTCATTGTGGTTTTTTTTTTTTGGTTTTTTTAATTTATTTATTTGACAGAGAGAGATCAGAAGTAGACAGAGAGGCAGGCAGAGAGAGAGGGGGGGAAGCAGACTCCCTGCTGAGCAGAGAGCCCAACGTGGGGCTCGATCCCAGGACCCCGGGATCATGACCCGAACCGAAGGCAGAGACTTTAACCCACTGAGCCACCCAGGCGTCCCTCATTGTGGTTTTGATTTGCATTTCCCTGTTGATTAGGGATGTTGAGTACCTTTTTGTGTACCTGTTGGCCATCCATATCTTTTCTTTGGGGAAAAAATATCTATTTAGATTATATGCCCATTTTTTAATTAATTTGTTTTTTCACTACTGAGTTACATGAATTCTTCATATATTTTGGAGATTAACCGCCTATCTGATATGTGGTTTGCAAATATTTTCTCCTTTTCCATAGGTTGGGAGGCTTCATTTTATTGGTTTCCTTTGCTGTGCAGCAGGATCAGTTTTTAAAGCTGTTTTCTTCTATATATTTTCTCACTTCCTTACTGACCTCATCTGTTCATATGGCTTTAAATATTTTTAATGTGTTAGTACTCCAAACTTATATCCCTAATGTAGGACATTTCTGTGCAAGCCACAGTGAGTACCCCACTGCTTACTCATAGCTCTTCTTATAAATCTAAAAGTCATCTCAACTTTTCCAAAACCAAAATTCTCTTCAGATTTCTCCATCTTCTGACTTCAATAAATCATTACTCCATATTTTTGAGGACTTTTAACAAAAAATCTTGGAGTCATTTGCTACCATATTCTATAATCATCCCATCAGCTAATGGTGTCTGCTTGACCTTGGAAGTACTTAAAAAACCTGACCACTTCTTACCATTTTAATTTCTGCTTTGCAACCTCGTCTAAGTCACCCTCCTTTGTCGCCTGGATATTGGCAGGTCCTAATGGATCTCCTGCTTCTACACCTGCCACTCCGTATTATCAAGGTAACATTTAAGATATTAAAAATTCATTAATCTTAATGTATGTGTTTATTTTATTTTATTTTATTTTATTTTATTTTATTTTATTTGAGACAGGAGGGTGGGGAAGGAATGTATGGGTGCAGGGGAGGGTCAAAGGGAGAGAGAGAGAGAGAAACCCAAGCAGGTTCCATGCCCAGTGTAGAGCTCAGTGCGTGGCTCAATCTCACAACCCTGAAATCATGACCTGAACTGAAATCAAGAGTCAGCCACTTAACTGACTGAGCCACTCAGGCACCCTATATGCTTTATTTTTTACCACAGTTTAACATCTCTGAAATCAGTATGAATCTTACAACCATTGGTGTTTTATAGTCTTTATCAGCCAGATTATACTCTACATAAAACCCTCAAAAAGTCTGTCATCCCCCACTCCCAGTTAAAACCAAAATCGTTACAGAAGTGCACAAAGCCTGTCAGGTCAGGCCCACGGTTCCTTCAGCCTCACCCCCTATAGCTCACCCATTCACTTCACCGTGGCCATTGTGCTTTCTCCGTTTTCCTCCATATTCCAAATGCACCTACACAGGAAGGCCTTTACACTTCCTCTTCCTTCTAGGACTTCTTTCCTGTCCAGGCCGTTCTTTCATCTTCTGTGTATATTGGGTTCAAATGCCATTTCTCCATGAAACTTCTCCCTACCACCTCCACCCAATATTTCCTATATCCCCCCACCCCAATTTATTATGTAAGGACTTCATAGCCCTTACAATAACACATAATCTGTGTCTTACTTATTTTTCTTGTGTAGTGTCTGTCTCTATCCATTATGATATGAACTATATGATGGCAGAGTTTTAGTCTGTTTTGTTCTCTGCTAGATCTTCAACATCTGGATTAGTGCCTGTCATAGAATGAGCAATTAATAAATGTGAACAATTTAAAGAAATAAGCAAATTGAATAATAAATTAATATTATCTACTATTTTATTTTAGTTTAGTTTTAGTTTTTTTTAATTTATTCATTGGAGAGAGAGAGAGAAAGACAGAGACAGAGAGAGACAGAGAGAACACAATCAGGGGGAGAAGCAGAAGCAGACTCCCCACTGAGCTGGAAATCTGATGTGGGACTCTATCTCAGAACCCAGAGATCATGACCTCAGCCAAAGACAAATAAATGGTTTACCTACTGACCCACCCAAGCACCCCATTTTTTACTATTTAAAATACTAATATAAAATAGATAATATTTGTTGAAAGAATGAATGGGTGACAAAACAAATCAATTGTCCTCTTCACAGTTGGTCTTCTGTAGTCCATGCTGAGCTCCCAGTCATCCCAGAATCAAGGAGTCATGCATTCTTCCCCCAGCAGCCTTACTCTAAGCTCCCAGGAAGTCACTGAGTCCTGATCAATTCTACCTCTTTATTATTACTGGAATACATTCCTCCTGCACATCATCATTTTTCCAGTCTTAGTTAAGCTAACAGAATGTCCAGCTTATGGCTAGAGGCTAGGAGGCAGTGCTGGGGGTGGAGGCAATGGGAAGATTGGTGAAGCACCTTATCTGAGCAGCTTTCTCCTGGCTGGCTGGGCAGGACTGAGACAATGTCTGGGTTACTTGCTGGCTGGGCATCCTGGCTTCCTGGCAGCATACCCTTTCCTTAGTGGAAAGGGAGTATAGTACTCTGAAACCTGGGCATTTGGGCTACAGCAATCATCCAGGAAAGGAGCTGGTGCAGCCTTGGCAAGGTAGAGCCTTCTCTAAGAAGCTGGTTGACTATTTTCTCTCATTAATTAAAAGCTCAACTCTGAGGCCTTTCTCTCTGAGTCTCATGAGCAAAGCTGAACATGCCATGGTCTGGTGAGTGTAGAAACAGTCATCGTGGAGTTTGAACTCAACCCTCCTTTCCAGCCCCCCTGGTAGGGAAAAATTTATTGTGGGGGGGGTGCATGTTAGATATCTCCCAAAATTTTAAGAGAGAACAATGGTTGATGCTGGGGTCTTAATCAGTCAGTGACTTCATGTGCTAAGTGAACATGAGATAACTTCATTCAGTGAGTGGTGAGAATTTTGTGCGTTGTTTTCCCAAGGATGTTTTCTGGGATGGGGGTGGGATAACATTGAGCTGAAGGCAGAATGTTCATGGACCCCAGCTTGTAAGATTTTAGGGCTGGAGTGAAGAGTTTTCCATCCAATATTACCAAACAATGTCTAACCAATGAGGACAATAGAGAAGAGCAAGAAGCCAAAATTTAGTTCACTAAAAGAGGATTTTAAAAGTTGTTCAGTGGAAGTAGCCAGAATCAGTTAGCAAAGCAGAGGAATGTGGCCAAGAGCCACAGTGCCATGGAGCTAAAGAGCAAGCAGATCACCCATAAACTTAGAGGGATCTACAACAATGACCCAGTACTGCATGTTGTTGTTAATAATGTCTGGGCACTCTTTGTAGCACAGCCTACTGAATTTGAAGATGTAGGTAAGAAGAGCCCCTTGACACACAGTATGGACACAAAAGGTCTATCCCTGCCTTCCCCATATTAACTCTACTTCTTTTCTTTAGCTTGGAATTGAATGTGGGATGCCCAGTGTCACCCAAGCAATACTTTTATGTAAATAAAGTTAAGACGATATGCAACAGCAGAAGACCCTCTAAGACACTGTGGAGGTAGCTTCCCTCACTGCTGATGCCAGGAGCTAGCCCTACCCAGCAGCTGTTCACAGTTCTCCAGAGCCACTGGGCATTGACTGAACTGCAGGACTTTCCACCAGATGAGCCGAGAGAGCAATAACTCAACTCAGTTCCAGTGGATCTCATCCAGTGACTTTTTGTCTAATGGGGAAATAATTTGACCTGAATGAATGAAGATTTATCTCCACATGTCACCAGGAACTGTAGAGGAAACATAGTCTCCCAAATCCATTAGTTACTGAAAAAAAGAGTCCCATTCAACAAATGAAGATCAATCCCTTACATGCCTACTATTCAGGCTGTTGTAAATATGGCAAAAGGATGGCTGTCAATACAGAATGGGTTTATGACTTTCAACATTATTGGCCAATGATCATGTGGAATGGTAACCAGAGAGTCACTGTCTTCAACAGCTATTGCATTCCACCCAGAGCCTGAGATCAAAATGCAGCAACTCATACTTTTTCACAAAGGCCCACTCACATGAAAATCCACTGATTTAGTACCACATTGGGACACACACTAAATGCCAGGTGCAGAGAGTTAGTTCATGTCTTGTTGGGTCTAACTCATTGCCTGTGTTAACTTATCTGAAAAAGGTAAGTAAAGATTTTTTTTAAGATTTTATTTATTTATTTGTCCTAGAGAGAGCACAAGCAGGCAGAGTGGCAAGCAGAGGCAGAGAGAGAAGCAGGCTCCCTGCTGGACAAGGAGCCCAAAGTGGGACTCAAACCCAGGACCCTGGGATCATGACCTGAGCTGAAGGCAGAGGCTTAACCGACTGAGCCACCCAGGCATCCCAAGGTAAGTAAAGATTTTTTATAGTAGTGACACCATCTCCTTTTTTTCTAATTCACAGATCCTATTTAGTGATCGAGTTTCAAGTAAAAAAAAAAAAATTGCCGGGGCGCCTGTGTGGCTCAGTAGGTTAAAGCCTCTGCCTTCGGCTCGGGTCATGATCCCAGGGTCCTGAAAATGAGAAATTTCTTCTCAATAAAGAAAGAAAAGTGGACAAGACATCACCACAGCTGTTGGAAGAAGGGCTAACAATCCAAAAGTGACAGAGCAGGTTTAATGCCAACTTCTCACCCACGTCTATAGGCTTATGATTTGGTCTTACATTTTCTTGCAGATCTTTGAGGTGTAATAGCTTCTGTATTTGCTTTATCAAGGGACACAGAAAATAGGGGGTGATTGACAGCCAGCAGAGAGAAAATTCTGGAGGCCATTACTCATCTCAGTGGCCCCTTCATAGCAGGCATGCATCCTCATGAATTCCTGACACAGGAAAGGACAGGTGTTCACTGATGGGTGTACCAGCTCCCAGAAGAAAGCTCTTGGCCACTGTATGGGTGTCTCCATTATCCCTCCTTGTCTCTCTCCCAGTTGCATAGAAGATGATTACATCTAGACTAGTAGATTTGATGTCTATTAAAACAAGCTGATGTTTCTTGGTTGAACTTTAACCCCATCACCCATCAAACTTCGCTGTCTCCAAAACTCTCTCCAGGTGAAAACCCTCTTACCATCCTGCACAGAGCTTTGTACCTGGGGAAAGTGAGTTCCCCTTCTTAAATACTAACTGTAGACAAAACCAATGCCCTTGGGCTGGGTTATACAGCTCTTCCCTATCTATCCTCAATTTATGATTTCAGCTTTACGTCTACCCAACTCATCTGACAGTTCAGTTTTACCAGGATAACATCTGTCTGACTTGACCATGTGCTTTCATAACTTTCTCTTCGCTTCAATTTTTTCCCCTCTGCCAAAAATATAATCCTTTTGTATTGCTATTCATTTGGAAAATTTCTACTTGGCCATCAATACCTAATATTTTCAGATGTCTCCCAGACCCAAAGAGTAAATCCCTGCCCTCTTAGGGCTCCCATACCACCTTGCACCTGTATATGGATTATCACATTTCCATCTAACTGGTGGTTTGTTCGCCACCTTATATGTCCAGATTTCACAGGGGAAAACCATTCATCTCTATGTTCCCAATAACCAATCACATAGTAGCAGTTCTCTGAATGTTTGATGAATAAATGAATGCTTTCTTCTGCCAGGTTTTCAATTGCTGTGAGATCATGCATCCAAACCTAATATGAGTAGAGTAGGTTTTATTTTGTTTTTTTGGTTTTCTGGGTTTTTTTGTTTCGTTTTGTTTTTGTCTTTGTTTTAAATGTCTTCCATTGTCACTTGATTATTTTGGCTTTGTACTTCATTTAAGAGAGTGAATGATTGTAAATTCAAGCAAATAAATAAATGTGGGTGACTATGGGCCACCCATCAACAAACGCTGAAACCTTATTTGAGGCCAGTTATGTCTTGGGTACTGGGAAGACACATACCTTATTAGGCAAGAAAGAGAAGGAGCATAGTTCTAAGTGGGGAGATGAAGCTGAGAAGACTTAGACATATATTTATTTTGGTTAATTTAGATTAATAATGTGAGTCTGATTTACATATCATTACAATAAGGGCATCGGTTCAGGGCTAGAAGGAGAAAGGCAACCAGGAGAAAGCCAACAAAAAGCGGGGGGATGCAGCAACTCCTCAAAGCACTGAGGCTGGCACAATGAGCCTGTGTGCAGAATTGGCGTGAGTGCCCACACAGCAGAAGGAGAGAAGCCTTTGTTTTCTCTGTGAGAGGCTGCCTGTACACATCTGGGACAGCTTATGTTCAGCAGATTGATTTTCGACAGCACGGTTTTTCCACCTCAGCACTACTGACATTTTTGGACAAGTTAGCTCTTTGTCATGGGAGCTGTCCTGTGTATTTAGAATGCTGAACGGCATCTCTGGTTTCTACCCACCAAACGTCACAGAAACCCACCCTGCCACCTCCATTATGACAATCAAAAGCGTCTCTAAACATTGCCAATTGATACTCTGGGGGACAAAATATCTAAAGGTAGCCACGGTAAATGTGCCCTTGCTTTTGTGGAGCATTCTTCTGTTTTTGTTAGAATTCTTTCAGAAAGAGAGAGAAAGAGGGAGAAATTATGTGGGTTACCAGGAAGACACCTCTTAAAGATTCAGTGTTTGTGTTTTGTTTTGTAAATAGCTCATATTAGGAAAATGAGGAAAACACACACTATTCACTGTATGTTTCCTAGTGTTTATTATTCATCCAGGATGAACTGATAATACTCCAGTGACATGAAAATGTTTCCCAAGGCCATTGAATATGACTTTGAATTAAGCTTTGAAAATATTCCTAGCAACACGTTTAATTAACTAGGACACTTGGTTTATATTAAATCCACATCAACTAATATTAAAAACATATATATTGAAGCTTAGCAGCTTCAGGAGGGCTCAGGATCTGATTGTGGTGTTATTCATTTTCAGTTTACAGGTTCATTGAATCTTTCCAAATTGAGCATTGGGGACTGGAACATTATCACTGATTTGGAAAGCAAAGTGGGGAAAATTAAAATCTTGTGTAACAATGTTTATATTTCTAAACAATGTTTAGAATCAGCTTTAAAAAAAGATTGGGGAACCTTGCTTCATTGATTGCAGTTTTCTTCCTTCTATCTCAAAATGTCTGGGTCTCCCTTCCTTAAGCAAATGCAAGACACACGTAGTGACAAAATTGTGATGTAGAGTGACCTTCCCTATTTATAGGAGAAAATCTTGCCCCTCTGGCAAAGTTTAGTTCAATGTCCATGATCTTCACTAAGGCTAACCTTTATTGGACCTGAGCTTAGAGGAAACAAAATAGACCAGAATCAGGAAGCAGGTTATCCCTGCCTAACCTAGATGAGGTAGGGATTGGATAGGGAGGATGGCGGTAGATGAGAAAAAGTGGCAAAAAAAAAAAAAAAAAAAAAGGTTCATTTGATATTTTACCCAACAAGTATGGTAGATCTTAGTGTAGGTCATCTGATGCATGAAATTCAGTTTAATGGTATAAGCCCTCTTAAAACAGAATTCTTTAATATTTTGCTTAATATTATAACTTTGACTGTCTTCTCACATTCTATTATCATCAAATGCTCATTAATAGTTCCTTAGTTTTGTTGTCTCCAGAATATTAGAATCCAAAAGATGGAATTAGAGAAGGAAGCAGAGACTGCCCAAAGGAAATCTCAACCCCAGATTCCTATCTGGGCCTCATGCTCAGGAATCTGTTGACTCTGCACTTTGAGAATATCTTTGGACCTGGCATAGTCACCAACATGGGGATCCATACTGGGTGATGGGATATTAGTGGCTGTGTGGTCACAAGGCCCTGATTCTCAGCCTGTGCCCACTAACATGATCCTCAGATTGTCAGAATACTGTGATCTAGCGAAGGCCTGCAGCACCCTGGTCCCATTCTCCCACCGGGTGCCTAGCAGGGCATTTTCCTAGACCTGGACCATTCTTAAGGCTCTGAGAAGCTGTAATTATTTTTTCAAAAAGATAACAGGGCTTGTGAGGTTTTCCTCCTAATTACAAGAGACAAAGCATTTTTTTGTCAATAAATTCCTACGAACTGCAATTTTTATTTCTGAGTAATATTGTCACTTCTCTACTCATAAATCCATGTTTTGACTCAGCAGACTCTGGAAGGGATCAATACAATTTTGTGTAGGTTTGGCTGCTTTGCCAAAGTAGACAAGTGTCTCTGTGCTTGCCCACCAATCAGAAGAAATGAGCAGAATGGACTTATTTATATGGTCTTTTTTTCTTCCTTTTAAAAAATAGAATTAGCCAATAATTTGGAGTCAGTGTAACTGGAGCACAATGGCATAAAGAAGAGAAGGGTAAAACAATTGAAAAAAAGGGAGGGAGCCTAAAGGCATTTAACAAGAAAGATTCTCATTGTCATTATCACATCTTAAGAAATAAGACACATGTCTCCAGTTTGGGATTCTGAGAGTTTACTGACCACTTTGAGATCCTGTTTTGGCTAAGACTCACCTCTCTTGCTTATTTCTTTAACTTGATGCTTTTTTAAACCTTTGGATAGAAATCAGAATAGCCACCTTATTAGGTGGACTCCCATTTTTACCTTTCAGCTTTGGTTTCATGATGCAAATCTTAGCCAAGCATGAATCTTAGCCTTTGTTCCTGAAACTTGTGCTTTCCTTGGTTTTAGGGCTGAACAGTGGACCGTGAGGCATACCTGGTGGAAAGTGCAGAGGGGGATGTCACCGAGGATAGGACAGGATTATAGACAGGGATAGTCCATGGGCATAGCTCCAGGAGAACCTACCAGGCATCTTGTTTCCTCTGCCCATCTTTTCTTAATGCTCCAAAAAATCTCACACCTGCACATGACCTTCAGAAGCCCCAAATTCTGACAAAATAGGAAGCTCTGGGGAACATGTCCTGTTTGTATCCTGATAGGATTTAATACCGCACAGATAGTCATTTTAACATTGGCTGCAAGCAATAATCCTATCTCCCTGTCTCAAGGGTTGTTATAGAAGCAGAGCTCCTAGCTCTGCCCCCTCTCATTAGAAGGGGATGCAAGACTTCACCGAGAAAATTGATGTGTATGCGACAGACACAGGTATCTTTTTCCTTTCTTTTTTTTTTTTTTAAAGATTTTATTTGTTTATTTGACACAGAGAGAGAGATCACAAGTAGGCAGAGAGGCAGGCATAGAGAGAGGGGGAAACAGGTTCACTGCTGAGCAGACAGCCTGATGTGGGTTCGATCCCAAGACCCTGGGATCATGACCTGAGCGGAAGGCAGAAGCTTAACCCACTGAGCCACCCAGGTGCCCTCTTTTTCTTTTTCTTAATCAGTTTCAACTCCGAGGCACAAGCATTGAGATTGCACAGAAGAACACCAGTACAGGTGCACACAAACAGAGGCAGAAAGCTACCCGCAAAAGAAGAGCAGGATCGCGTGTGTACCCCCTTATCACTAACTCGTGAAAACTCAGAGAAGTCAATTAAAAGTTAAACCCCTTCTATAGTAAAAGAATTCGAGCTTGAGTTTGGCCGATACGGCACACTGCAGGACCCCATACGGTCCATGGTCCTCTGGTTTGCATGTGCTGTTCTATCCGGAATGCTCGCCTACCTTTAGCCACCCAGTGAAAGGATAACCGTGGATAGCATGCCTCCCAGGCAATAAAAGCCGAGGGCACAAGCGGCACACACATTAGCAACTTAGCAGGAAGTCACATCTGGCCAGGAGCAGATTTATGTAAAAGTCAGTCCCAAACATTTCTTTCTGGTTCTCTGGGAGTCACGGGCCTTCTCCTATGTGTTTGCAATTTTCCAGTCCTAGGTGTTATGGTGGTCTCTTCCCATGCACCCCTACCCCCATTCTCTGCTACTCCAGGTGAGGCGGCGGTGAATTCTACAGCAACATTCTCTTCTGTCCTGATGGGAAATAAACCCCTCTTTGGGTGCTGGCTGCACAAGGTCCCTGGGTGCTGACAAGTCTTCAGAGCAGAAGTGCCTTGGGCTCTCTGTAAACCGGATTTTGGTGGTGCCTCTACATTATCAAGACACCCTTTCTCAGCTGCTGTTCTACTTCTCACTATCGTGTCCCTCAGGGTGACTCCCTTGCCCGGCAGCCTCTCTCAGATGACTGAGGAATTCGTCTTAGGAGGCTGCCAAAAAACTTTCAGAACAGCACATACCTCCTTCTCTGGGCCACATGGGACTTAGTTTCTCCCTCTTCTGTGGCTCTTATGGAGGCAGAATGTTACTGTCTGTCTACACATATGTCTCTCCAAACCATGGGCATGAGCTGTAGAAAACTGAATCTATTCATCATTCATCCCTTGTATAGATTTATGTATATAACTGACTACCTCACCTTTTCTTTCTTTTTTTTTTTAAGATTCTATTTATTTATTCATGAGAGACACAGAGAGAAAGAGAGAGAGAGGCAGAGGGAGAAAAAGACTCCCCTCAGAGCAAGGAGCCCGATGTGAGACTCGATTCTAGGACCCTGGGATCATGACCCATGCCGAAGGCAGACGTTTAACCAACTGAGCCACTCAGGCGCCCTACCTCACATTTTCATTCAGGTATCTTAATAGACCTCCTAATGAAACTAGCACAAAACTGGTTTTCACGTTAAAATTCGCTCCTTCCCAAATTTTGTGCAACTCAGTGAGTGAAAACCCGATTCTCCAGCTACTCATGACAAAACCCCTGGAGCCACCCCTGACTGCTCTTATTTCTCATAATCCATGTCCGGTTCAGCAACACGTCCCACCAGCTCAACTTTAAAACACACAGAATCTGACAACTCATGGCCACCACCGCAACCACCTAGTCCAAACCACCACCATCTCTTTCCTGAATTAATAAACAGCCTCTTAAAGAAGAGCCCTCGCTTACTTGCCCTCTGAAATCTCTAATCCTTGCATCAGGCTCTAGAAGATGGAATGATGTCCCCCGAAGGGATATGTCCATGTCCTAATCTCCAGAACCTGTGAATGTGATCTTACTTGGAAAAAGGGTCTTTGTAGATATAATTACTCTAAAGATCTAGAGATTGAATCATCCTGGATTATCAGTAGTGGCCCTAAAATCAGTGAGAAATGTTTTTATAAGAGATAATCAGAGGGGCACCTGGGTGGCCCAGTAGGTTAAACATCTGACTCTGGATCTCAGCTCACATCTATATCTCAACGTCATGAATTCAAACCACACACTGGGCTCCATGCTGGGCATGAAGCCTGTTATATACTCTCCATCCCAACCTAGAAAGTCATTTTCATCAGGCTTCCTTTTCAGGAAGTTGAGACAAAGTTGCTATTTAAGAGAGCATTATAATATCAGTGGGAAGTGCTTTCCATCCCCTGAAAAAGGCAATATCAGCAGTGACATGGGAACCAGTTCCATGTCTGCTACTCAAAGAGAATCACCAGGCCAACAATGGCAGGTCAGAGAGTGACAAAACCAACATCAGGTGGTTTAGTGGCAATGTTGGTAGAGTAAGGATGGTAAATTGAAAAGCAAAGAACACGAGCTGTGGCAGTGCCTTACCACGGCCAGTGGAGGAAGACAATGATGGCCCCACTCCAGCCAATCTGTGGCTGGACACTCATGATCTTGCATGTACGTCTTGAAGATTCTCCCTTAGGCTGGTGTGGACTAGAGAAGTAGGAGAACTAGGGATTTCACTTAACATTTACAAAGCTCTTTACTTTATACTATTTTATTTGAAAACAACTATTACTGAAGAAAGATGATATAAAAGGGTTTTTTTGTGTTGTTGTTTTTTTTGTCTTTTGGAGTTGATTTTTTGCCTCAAACTTGTCTCAAGTTTATTTATTCAAGCCCATTCAAAGCTCTTACACTGTTGGTGGGAATGCAAGTTGGTGCAGCTTCTTTGGAGAACAATGTGGAGCTTCCTCAAGAAGTTAAAAATAGAGCTTCCCTATGATCCTGCAATTGCACTACTGGGTATTTACCCCAAAGATACAGATGTAGTGAAAAGAAGGGCCATCTGTACCCCAATGTTTATAGCAGCAATGGCCACGGTCACCAAACCGTGGAAAGAATCAAGATGCCCTTCCACGGACGAATGGATAAGGAAGATGTGGTCCATATACACTATGGAGTATTATGCCTCCATCAGAAAGGATGAATACCCAACTTTTGTAGCAACATGGACGGGACTGGAAGAGATTATGCTGAGTGAAATAAGTCAAGCAGAGAGAGTCAATTATCATATGGTTTCACTTATTTGTGGAGCATAACA